>PVHX01001409.1:60757-210329 GCA_004024805.1 Geosciurus inauris | reverse complement strand
AGCACAGACATGCGACATCATCGAGTGAGACTGGTGTTCCAAGATTCTCCTGTCCACGGTGGTCGGAACCTGCGCAGTGAACAGGGTGTGCAAGTCATCCTCGATCCAGTGCACAGCGTTCGACTCTTTGACTGGTGGCATCCGCAGTATCCGTTCTCCCTGAGAGCATAGTTATTGCTTCCCATTTTTGGGGGCAGCCTTGAGTCTAGTCCATTAGTAATCAGATTCCAGTTTGGAGGGGATGGCTCTACTGTGTATCTGATTAGTAATGCATATGCTCTTTTGGTTCCTGGGGCTGCTATTATTGGAGAGAGAAGGGTTGAATCAAGAGGAAAACACCTATGGTTTATAAACATATTTTAATGTAAAATTTGCATTTGAAAGGAGAAACCTGGGCCTGTTTTCTGTGTTAAATCCCATTTGGTGCTATTGAGTTTATTGTTCTATATTCTTTCATCCTATTGAAAATGGATGATCTTGCTCTAGGGAAAAATTGAACTCTTAAATCTTCAAGCAAGAAAGTTTTCCCTTTTGGATCAGGAACAGAACCCAGAGGCCTAAAATTGTTATAACTACTGCTTCCAATGTAGCTGCCCCTCAAATTTAAGTGAATATTTTCTCATCTCCCTTTACTTTTCTCCAGAAATAAAACAGGTGACAGGGTTTTCAGAATATTACAAGATCAACTTGTGAATCTTTCTTTTAAAATAATTTTTTGATATTTATTGCATAAATGCTGTTTTGCTAGTTTTGGGTTTTAGGGTTCTTTTTTTTTTTTTTTTTTGCATGAGGCTGATAGTGATAATGACTTTGTGCCCTTGGTGGTATATTAGGAACTTTACATAGTATTCTAATCCTTATAGTGTTGCGAGGTAGGTGAAACTATTTCCAATTTGATTGAGTAACTGAATTGGTGACTTACCCAAGGCCATAACTGCCAATAAATCTGCAGAGCTATGATTCTGACCCAGGTCTTTTTTGCTATGCCACAATTTAAAACGTCAGTTTCATTTTTTCTTGTGGTAGATAGTAGTGAGAATAGGCAGAATATAATAGATTTAAAGGTATTTAAGGGTGAGAAGAAATTTGATCAGCCTAAAAAGTATATAAGATTGATGAAAGAATCTTTTAAATATGTGTGTTTTAGTAAAATATAAACTAACCAAGAAAGTTATTTCAGGAAGGATAGTGGCATTTTCATTGTTGTTAGAAAAGCATTTATTATGCTAAAGGTCATTTAAAAAAAAATGAATTGCATGTTGAAACCAGCCTCTTAAACCATAAGCACTTAGTGACTTTGCTTTCCTTTGCTCTGCCCTGCACTGCTGCTGTCAGGCCTCTTGTCCAGGCAGAGATGCTAATGTCTTCCTGTTGATCAGAGGATTTGCTATGGCTGGTATACGCTGAGAAGAGGATTGTGGGTGATTTTTATTTTGCTAAGAAGATAACATTGCTACTCCCCTCACCCCCTGTTAACCAGTAAACTGGATATTGTCAAGAGGTGGGCATTAAGATAATATTTTTAAACATGAAAATTCTACATTAGCATTTTTTTTCCTTACCATCTTTCCTACCTCTTGCTATTTAAAGAACATTCTTAGGAGGCATCTGCCTAATACTGTTTCTAATAGCTAGCCTTACCCTACATTGAGGGTGGTACTTAAGCTGTTTATATAAAGTGAGCCTGGGTTGGTGAAAAACAGAATTTGGGCATTTAAGTGATAAAAACTAGAAGAAGAAAAAAATCTTAAGAACAATAAGCACCTCACAGATCTCTGCAATCTAAAGTTACCTCTTTGTGGCAGAAGGAAAGAAGCACAGTCCCTAGTACCCTAAACAAAAGATGCCATGGAGTGGGAGAAAGTTGTCCTGGTGGATTGTGTGTCCCCCATTTAGGAGTTACCTTTAAAAAGGGGGTGAAATAAATTCAGCTTAATAATTATGTTCTGATTCAACTTTTGAGTTTTTGTATCAAACTCCATGGTATAATGATAGATACATCTTGCATAATGCCTCTCCTCTTCTCTCATGATTGCCAAGCCCTTGGTAAAATGTGTTATAGTTGATTATAATGGCTTCAGCCTTCCTTTGCATTGGCTAAGCTGCCTAGCACGATTCAGTTTGTTGGTGAAAGATTGTGAAGTTTAGGGATTTCCCTTGGTAAGAACTCCACCTAGAGAAGAATTGGAACTTTCTGGACTCTAGGTTAAAAACTGCTTAATAACCCCACCCCCCACATGTTTGTCTGTCTCTGTCACCCCCCACACGTGTGTCTGTCTCTATGTCTATCTGTCTCGCTCACTCGCTCGCTCTCTCACACACACACACGCACACAATTTTGCTTTGAGGATCAAAGTAATACAAGTTTAGCTTTAGCCTCCCCCTCTCCAATAAATTGGAATTACTCAGATTTTCTTGTCGCCTTCTAGTAATGTAAGGAAACAGCCAAATGGTGAATATTTTGGGGAAAAAATAAGTGAAAGATTGTGTCACTGATCTCAACTACAGCCTTTGTTGCCGATATAGGACATGTATATATATCTACAAATGCGTGTGTACACATTGCATGTATATAAAAATTCTTAACACTTCTAACAGTGCTTACTGGATACTTGTAAAGGATTGAGTAGGCACTGTGATGAAACTTAAACCAGATGGAAAAGATGCATTAATAGCCATGGGGCATGAGGGAGGTGTGGGCAGGGTTAGGGAGCAGTTCAGAAAAATGGAGAGGTTTAGCTATAGTTTGTCAGGAATTTTGGCCTTTGAGTCAGTTTTCATACTATGTATATGCAATAGACAAACACTCCAGTTTATAGTAACAGTGGTAGAACAGTGAGATGCCTGCAGGCTAGTGACAGTTTACTTAAGTGTATACTACAAAATGTATCTGGATTTAGAGTTTCTTAACTTAAAAAATGGATGGGAGAGAGGAGGTGTGAAAGGTGACATCCACTGCCAATTTACGGAACAGGTTGTTAGACCAAGAACAGGGGTGAGTTCAAAGAAAGGGGTGGGACGTTCACTGTACTGACGCCCCGAGATCTTACTGCTGCCAGGTAAAACCCTGGCACTCTGCCACCTCTCTAGCACTCTCCAGGCCGAACCAAGATGGCGCGCAGCATCAAAGCGGCGCTCTAGTCACGTGTCAAGGCCAGGGAGCGCCCGGAGGTGGGAGGCGTGGCATGGGGGGAAGTGGCCAGGCCACGCCCCTAGGGGTGGGGCCATGGTATCAGGGGGGAGGAGGCGGAGCCTCGAGGCAGGGCACTAGAGTGGCGGAGGCTGCATCTACCTCCGCTCGCGCTGGGTTCTCTAGGACGTATCTTGTTGCTCCGGCTGGGGGCGGCTCCCTGCTGCCTCGGAACTGAGCTGCCAGCTGCTGGGCCTTCGGTGATTGCAGACAGAGGTGAGTGCCCAGAGCCCGAGCTGGGGGGAAGGATGACTCTTATTCCCAGCTCCAGCTCACCTTAACAGTTTAGGGAGGGAGGTCTCTGTCTAGCGCACCTTGGGAAACTGCCTCTTGTTACTCTAGATGTGTCTGCGGTAGGCGTAGATACTGTTCCCTCTGCCGCCCCTCACCAGTGTTTGCAGTGCCCTGTGCCCTTGGGGATGAGAATGGGGGGCGATGCCCAATTTGCAGGGAGAGCGTGGAGTTCGCCCTCCGCTCCACGGTCTTCGCGGGAGGGGGACTGAGTTGGCTAGTTCCCGGGTGGGAACTGGGTGAACTGACTGCACTCTCATTTCGCCTCCGGGAGAATCTGAGAAATAGCGTCCCTCGCTCCTTGGGGCAGTCTTTTCTGGGGAACAGAGGTCTTCGTGTTTCTGGGGGTCTTAATCCTTCCCGCGTGCTTCATTACATCCCTTGTTACTATTGCCAGCTCTCCATTCCTGGAGCTGTCAGTTTCAAGCTGTGCCAGAGATGCCCCCATCTCCGCAGTGCCAGGGCGGTGGGGTGGATGGAGAGGCCAACCGGAGGCCTGGTGGGGGCGGGGATGAGGGTGGGCGCAACAGGAAAAGACAGCTGGAATAGAGATTCCTGAACTGGGAGGGTGCCATGGGGAGCTGACTTTTGTCCACGCAGTAGGGATGTTTTCCAGTACAGATCTCAAGGTTTTTGATGGTGGGTAGGAAGATAGGTCGAGTTGGAGGACTTGAAATGGGTGTGGGTGGTTTTCTTGAGAAGGAGGAGGGATCTAGGACAAAGTGCCACTAGGTGCTGATGTCACCTTTAAGGAGAGAGATGTTGGTAGTATTCATTGAGAGGTAGGGGAGTTGAGGCTGCTGTTCGATTCTTCTGTAAGGAGAGCAAGTCGTTAGGAAGAAGCCTCTGCTTAGCATGGAGATCCCCTCCTGGTATGATCATAAGGGGCCTTTCCAGAAGCCAGGTTGTAGGGATTTCCAGCAAGCCTTTCCAGAGTTGTTGGTACTTTGTTCAACATCCAGCAAACACTTATTGGGTCAGGCACCATATTAGATGCTTGGTCTTCTGAAGGCAATTTAGGGCCATGGAGCAGCTGAAAGGTACCCAATGTAAGCACAAATATTAGGTACTCGGTTAACATCCCCTCACACACACAATTTAATCACATTGCTTTTGAATTAGCAAAAGACAAAGCCTAACAGGATTCCAACCCTGTGCTGTCCCTACCACTATGAGTTGGTCAGTCCCAGGGAAGTTGCCTTAGAAAAAGGGCAGCTTAAATGATTTCCCTTGGTTATTTTCTTAGATTTTGTTCTGAGTCTAAGGAGGCTGCCTGAGATAAATGGTCTCAAAGTTGTGAGATGATAGATGGCCCAATGGTTTTTGGGAGCCTCTCTGCATAGTGGGAGACACCATCTCTGGAAGATGGAAAAGTATGGGGGAGGAGAAATGGAGGGGGAAGCTCATCAATGGTATTTGAGTGTGTGCTGCTGAGCATGTCATGATGTCAGAGTGTGAGAAGTCTGGCAGCTGGGTTTTAAAGGAAGGATGAGAAGGGCTAGGCAGGCATCAGACTCCTGAGTCTCCTGAGTTAATTGATGGAACCTCAGAGTTGGAAGAGTTATCAGGGATTGTAATGGGTCCTTTCTGAGCCTTTGAGGATAGCAGGGCTAGAACTGGAGAGAGGATGAGGAGTTGGACCGTAGTGGCAATGTGACAGGTATGAAGGCTCAGGAGGGCCAGGGAGCTTGGTGTCAAGGAGGATTTCAGATACCTGGGAGCCAGCTAGTACCTTCTTATGCCAGGGATACTCTCTTCTAGGCCTTCAGTTCTATTTTGTTGAGTTGGCAGAGGAGCTTCTCTATGAACAAGGTGTGATTACTGAGTGTCTGGAGATGTGCGAGTATGTGTGTGTATGTATTGGAGAAGAGTTAGTGAGGAACAGGGAAGACTGAGGGAGTGACAGTTGCTTCAGAATCATCTAGGTCCCAGGTAGGGAATTAAGAGAAATGGAGGGGGAGGGATTGGGGTCAGAGGGAGGGACAAGTGTGTACTGCAGCCACATGAAGTCACCATCTGTCCCCCTCTGGCCTGCTAGCTCACTGACCTATAATTAGCTCTGGAGGGCATACGGTGCTGGCTCACAGGAGCGTGGCACTTTGGGTGGCCAGCAGAGTGAAGAGTAATCAGAGGAACTGTGATCCTAAGCTGAGGACCATATGCCCAGAACCATGGCTTCTCTGAGTATTCTGCTTGGAAGGGGGCTGCTTCTAAGTGAACCTTGGTATTTGCTATGCTGGGAGGGGCCTGGAAGAACTGAGGATGTCATTGGGGGTAAGGCTTGTAGGGGAGAACAGTAGTGGGGCAAGGAGCTCTAAGTGAGGATGGTGAGATTGAGGGCCAGCAAGACCCTCAGGACTCTCTGTTCACTGCCTGTCCTTGCCTGGTCACTGCCTTGCCACACAGACTAACTGCTGCCTAGTTCTTTGTCCTGCCTGCAGAGAGGCTTACGTGCTGCAGCTCAGGGCCTCCCTCCCTCAGGTGTCTTTTTTTTCTCCAGAAGAAGTCAGCTGTAGTGCAGGGAAGCTGCCTGCCTTTCCATTGGGGGCTGAGACCTTGGCTGGGGCCACTTCCTTCTCAGAGCTGGTGGAGAAACTGCTGCCAGCTGATTCAATTGGTCATATTCCATGTGATTTCCAGCACTGACCTCCAGGCTGGGCCAGAGACCATATCTGTCCTGTGCTACTCTGTATTGCTGTCAGATGCTTACACGTATATCTGTGTTCTCCCAAGTAGCCCATGAACTTCCTGAGGATGGAGTTGTATCTTCCATGTCTTCTGTGTCCATAACAGTGTTGGATTCATGGAAATCACTCACTGAGAGATTGAATTGAAGAGGTCTGCCTTCAGGTCCCCTGAGCTCCATGAAACAGGTCCTCCTTGCAACTAGAAATATTTAACCTGGAGCAGAGAAGCCTCTGGAGACCCAATACAGTGCTATTATTTCTCACTGGGGGAATTAGATTCCATAGTCAGTAGATGAGATCCATAAATCTCTCATAAAGGATGGTATATGGGTTTAGGTTTATAACCCTGAAGAATAGTATGAATGTATAGACTTAGTATATATCATATGCATTCTTTGTTAATTATATAAATATGTAATATATATTATTGGATGATAATTTTAAAAAAGAGTTCATATGCCCGATATGGTTTTGTAGTTCAGTGTCAGATAAAATATCTGGATTGCATTTAGAGGCCTTTGTTGCTTATTTTGCCCAGCCAGCAGAGTTGAATTCTCATAAATTAAACACATATCTGAGTGCCTTCATGGTTATTGTCTTCAGGTAGATAACTGTCATTTCAAAGGGGAGATAGGTTTCCATGCAATTTAAGAAGAACTTCCTTGGAACAGCGAGGGTTCCTCACTGAGTAGTGAGGTCCTCACTCCTGAGGGATAATCAAGTAAAGACTGAGCTGTCAGCGAGGCTGTGGTCACCACTCCCACACAGGGTAGGGGAATCTGCAGTTGGTGGGGGGGGCGTTGAGTGGGGAGAACTACTGGATGGAGGGTCCTTGGCAGCTGTTTCAGAAAATGGCTCTTCTTTGCTGAGAATGGAGTAGTGGGGTATTGGTTAGTGGGGCCAGGCCCAGGGCTTGGCCTGTGCTGGTCCAGAAAAGTGGGCATTCTGGGAGATGCAGAAGATGACCCCAGGTATCTCTCATGAACATGGAGCAGTGTGTCCTGATAGAGAGTGGTAATTAAAAGGGTGGGCTTGGCCCAGGTCAATGATCTCAGCTCACACTGGACCAGTTGCAGAGTGCCTGAATATTTTGCCCCTATCTGGGGCAGAGCCCCTGGAATAAGTGGAGTTTTCTTTCTTTTATTCCTGTCCTTCCCTCCCATCCCTCACACATTCTCATAGAGGTTCAAGACCACTCATGCACTTACACTCTTTATGCTTACCAGCACGCTTTCCTAATCACACCCACATGCATACATAAGCTCCTGTGGCCCCCTGAACATGCAGTCTTAAGACTCCTGAACGTGCGGGCTTCTTGACCACATATACTCCCTCTCCCCACGACTGTGCACACGCGCATTCTCATGACCACAGTTTGATGCAGTCATGAGCCCTCACGTAGAATTGCAACCACACACATCCACACACTTTCATGGCCATACATGCTCACCCACTTTCATGCACACATTCTCTGGACCCCATTCTCATGCCCATAGTCCACACACACACAGATTCTCTCCTTCGTTTATAACCACATATATGCCCCATGTTTTCCCACAGCCACACACTTACACACTATGTTGCTTGGATGCACATGACCCCACTTACATTCTTTCTTTTTATAAACACACACACACACACTTTTGTTGTGAATATATTTTGTTTTATTTTTTCTTTGTCTATCTGTGAGACATGTATAATTTATTTATGCATATTTTTAAAAATTTATTTATTCTACTTAGGTATACATGGTAGCAGAATGCATTTTGATTCATTGTACACAGATGGAGCACAACTTTTCATTTCTCTGGTTGTACGTGATGTAGAATCACATCATATATGCAGTCATACATGAAGCTAGGGCTGTGATGTCCATCTCATTCCACCATCTTTACTGTCCCCATGACCCCTCCCCACTCTCTCCCCTTTGACCAAAGTTCCTTCATTCTTACTGTGTCCCCTCCTTCATTATGGATCAGCATCCACTTATCAGAGAGAACATTCAGCCTTTGGTTTTTTGGGATTGGCTTCTTCACTTAGCATGATATTCTCCTATTCCATCCATTTACCTGCAAATGCCATAATTTTATTCTCTTTTATTGATGAGTAATATTCCATTAACACACTTTTGTGACCATATTCACATGCATATTTTTTATGACACCCATATTTCTCAGGGCAGTTCTGTACTCTGGAGCTTTCATGCCCTGGCACCTGTTGGCATTCTGGCAGTACTGCTTTTTCTACCACGTGATACCTCCCAAATCTTCTGTCAGTCTAATGCAGTGATTTCTGAGCATTTTTTTCAACACCAGAGGACCCTGTTTAATATTTGTCCCACACAGACCCCTGATTTTGAAAGATTTTTATTCTCCAAATATACCACACTTACTACTTTTGTTTTTTCTTTTGCAAACATTATTTGAGAACATTCATGTTAGTTAGTGGCTCTGATTAGATGGCTAGAGTGACCCTTCTCAATGATGTATGTTGAGCAAAAGCTGTGTGCTGTGTTCATGGGTGCAGCCTCGCATCTTGGCTTGATCTCCATGAGACTTATGGAGTGTGGAAAATGGTTGGTGAGCTCTGGTGCTATCTGCAGCCTTCCCAGGTTTATAGCTCTGGTACTCTACCTCTCCAGGAGAACTTAAGCTTATTTCAGGGAGTGGGGTGGTAGGCAGGTATATAGAGTATTTCTGTAGATATTACTTGAACCAGGGATTTTCTAACCTCCTTTTTAGACTTGGAACCTTTTTATACAAATGAAACCTTAATCAGATGTCCTGTAAAACTAACATATTTGGAGTTGATGGAATTAAAGTACGAAAAGGGAATTCTGAGCCCTTTGAGTTTGTCACACTGCTTTACCCTTTCCTTTACCACAGGTGCTCTGTCATTGGCCCGGTTTGTGATCTGTGTCTGAAGTTAAGGAGTTGTATGATATGAGTGTCGTAGAAGAGGGTCTGCTTTGGAGAGCCACAGAAACTTGTAAACTTCCTTTCCCCATTGGTCTTTTTTATTTTTTATATTTTGGTGTTCAGGGTACCAGGTATTGAACTTAGGGGCACTTGGCCACTGAACCACATCCCCAGTCCTACTTTTTGTATTTTATTTAGAGACAGGGTCTCACTGAATTGCTTAGTGCCTCACTAAGTTGTTGAGGCTGGCTTTGAACTTGCAATCCTCCTGCTTCAGCCTCCCTAACTGCTGGGATTACAGGCGTGCACCACCGTGCCTGGCTCCCCATTGGTCTTTGACATTAGTCCTCATGTCACTGTGACATTAGTCACAGTGAGGGTGACCATTCTGCTAGGTGTGCCAGGGACAGACCCAGTTCTCACCTGCATCCTGGTGTGATTCTTAGCAGTGTCTTCTTCACCCTCAAGGGGGTCTGGTTTGGACAGTACGTTGTATGTTTGCCCAAGTGATAGGCTGCATCTTGGGAAGAGTGGCCCATAATTAACTCCTGGAGAGCAGCTGGAAAGATGAGCTTCGTAGACTCAGGCCCAGAGAGACTGTTGGGTGAGCAGATACCTCCTATGTCCACCTGAATGTGCCAGGCATCAGGCGGCTGAGTGCCAGGGCTGACAGCTGGTGTCATCCTATGCTTTGGTCACCTTTTATACTTCTTAGAACTGTTTCTTGTCTGTTATCTCCTCTGAGTGTCAGGTCAACCTGTGAGGTTGCTGGAGTTGTTGGGTGTTGTGTCCTTCATTTTCCAGATTTGGAAATCTGAAGTCCAGAGAAGCAAAGTGCCACTGGTAGTCTTGTGTGGTCTAGAGAACTGGATGCCTTTAAAGGGATTTGAGGCTATTGGTGAGAAACTCTAGGAGATTTTCCAAGGCTGTTCTTTGGGAATGGTGTCCTGTAGCCAAGTGGACTTTTGATTTTCTTGTTGTGTTTAGAGTGGGCCTAATCTTAGGGCTTTGGCAGCCTTGGGCACTAAGAGGTAACACAGAACGTTGAGTGTCTCCTGGGCACTCGTCTCAGCACTTTATGGATGTCAACTCTAGTAGTTCTCCTGCCAGCTACCTGGGGTGGATACTATTATTGCCCACATTTCACAGAGGGGGAACTGAGGCTCAGAGAGGGCAAGTATCTTCCTAGGGTCACACAGGGAGGAGCCTGTGTCTAGGCTTATCAGCCTGCTCCAGAGTCTGCTTTTCAAGTCAGGGTTGGCCATAGCTTGTTCTCAAGAAGCAATAGTTTTCAGAGGGCAAGTTAAATGACTCTATTCCCAGGCCTTGAGCCAGGTTTTCTGGAGTTCTCCTTCTTTGAAGTTGTTCAGGGATGAACTTCCCAGAAATTACTCTGTCACAGGTGTATGTTCAGTTCTGTTCATGTTAGAGCATCCAAAGAGAAGGAGGCACTGATTGTTCTTACTCTGGAACCTGGAGTCTGCAGGTGAGATGATGTAAAGTAAGAGAAGTGCCATAAAGAGGTATAAATAAAAGGTGATGTTGGGACAATGAAGGGCACATCTCGCCTGCTGGAGAGAATCAGGAGAGTGTCCATGGAGGAAGTGGTGTTGAGGTGAGCTTAGAAGGACTGTTCAAGTTCATTAGGTTGACATGGGAGATGGAAAGCGAGCCAGGTGAGGTGCAGGATTTGAGCAGTAGGTGGGCTCTGGGAGCATGTGAGAGAGCAGAGCTGGGGAGTGGCTGGGGAGGAGGCTGGAGGGGAGACGAGGAGTAAAAGTGGGGTGGTGAGCTGGACAGAAGAGGAGAAGCTTCTGGTTAAGGGGGAAAGAGATGTCAGCATGAGGGCACGGGCAGCTGGGCTTCAGTGCCCCTGAGGGGTAGTGTCTGAATCCACGGGGTGTGGAGAGCAGTGGCTTGGAGGAAAGTCCGCCTCTGTAGTGCCTGCAGGAGCGTGGCTGGTGGGGGACTCAGATGGCTCACAATGATATGAGGCCAGCTTGGGGGTGAGGGGAGAAATTTGGGTAGGTGGATGGGGCCTCACTTCTAGTAGGGAAGTTGCCAACTTAATGAGGTGGCAGAGGCCTACCCCCAGGCTTAAGGAGGAGAGGAGAAGGGATGGCCAAGGAGAGCTGTCCTCTGGCTGCCATCACCCTGATGAGGGTGGAAAGGGCTAAAGTCCAGAGGCTTTGACTCCTTGGAGTAGACATGATGCCCAAAGTCATCTCTGCTCTCCCTCTTCCTCCATCCGTTATTCCTCTTTGGAGTCAGACAGACCAACTGAACCCTAGATCTTCCCTTTACCAGCTGTGGACACCTGCTTACATGACTTTGAGTCCCATCTCTCATATCTGTGAAACGGATTACATCTTCCTTGTAAGGAATCATGATTAAAATCAGTCAATAGATGTCAATGGTTGGCTTAGTCCAGGCACATGGTAAATAATGATAAATCATAGCCACTAACAGAATCATTATTATTTTTGTGATAGCCACTTCTGTCCTCTTTCCTCAGGTCCCCACCCTTCCTTCAGCTGAGATGTATATGACACTCCTCTTTTGCTCTTAGCTCTAAGGGCTCCCGCTCTGAGACCCCTCTTTGCCCAGCTCATGGCCCACTCACACTTGAGCGCAGCTCCCTGCAGCTTTGCCCTGGTCCTTCAGCCTCCACCAGGGCCAGCAGCCTCATGGTTGCCATGCTCACTCTCAGTGGTGGGGCCTGCCATCTGGTAGGCAGGTAGGAAGCCAGGCCTGTGTGTGCGTGGTCAGCCAGGACATCAGACCCAAGCACCCATCCCTTGTTTGTTAGGAAAAGAGGGGGTGACACTTGGGAAACCTTTTGCCTTTCCATGTTTATAAAGCCAGAGGCCTACTTTTTGTCTGACCCCTCCCTCCACACACACACACTTACACCCACTCACTCTCGAGCCCTCTTCAGCAGTTTCACAGCCTGCCCACACTCTTCCCTGCCAAAACCCCTGCAGGTGCTTGCTTTGGGGGCTGGCAGCTTTTGCCTCCACATCAGGACCTGTGAGTGTTACTTAGAATTGTGCAGGAATTGAAGAGGCTTCTGCTAGCCTGAGATGATAATTGCTCTATTTAAAGATGGCCCTGGAGCCAGAAGAAGCCAGGTGTCCCATGTGTCTGTTCTAGAGCTGCCTTCTGCTCACTGGCTTGTGCAGTGGGTGGGGGAAGGGCAGGAGGTCCTAGGCAGTCACCTCAGTGGTATCCACCTGGTATCCCTCTCTGAGCTCTTTTTTTTTTTTTTTTTTTGGTACTGAGGATTGAATTCAGGGGCACTCGACCACTGAGCCACATCCCCAGCCCTATTTTGTGTTTTATTTAGAGACAGGATCTCACTGAGTTGCTTAGTGCCTCGCTGTTGCTGAGGCTGGCTTTGAACTCACGATTCTCCTGTCCCAGCCTCCCTAAGTGCTGGGATTACAGGCGTGCGCCACTGCGCCCGGCTCTGGGCTCATTTTTAACTGGCTCTGTGTGTCATTTGGCCAGAGGAACTGGAATTGCTACCTGATTCTCAGGGAGGCTGGGAAAGGGATGCTGGCATTGAAGCCAGCTTCTCAGTTGTCAGAATGAGCAGGGAGATTTGGGGAGAACAAATTGGACCACATAGCACCTCATAGCCTGAAAGTTTTCCCAACCCCTTTCCTGTAAAGAATTCTAAACACTCCACCCCCAGGCCTGCCTTTGTCATCCACAGATAATTCCTTCTCCCCTGCCGTGGTGCGGGGCTTTCTTCTCAGAGCTCTGCTCATCCATGCTCGTCCCTCTAAGGCAGACAAAACACAGCTGGCAGGTTCCATCTTATAGCAGGGGCCTCAGTAGTGGTGACCAGCCCAAGGCAGATATCCAAGATCCTCTGGGCAGATAACCCTGAGATGACTTCCCTGACCTGCCTAAGGTCATCTAGCTGGTCTCCAGAAAGAACCATGGCCCAGATCTCCTGTGGCCTCGCTCTGGGCTCTTCTTTTGCCTTGTACTGCAGGCTGTCTGGGAATTTGCTGGGCTGAGGCCATTCCCAGGACACCTGAATGCCTGAGCACACTTTGATCTCCAAAGGATAGCCTCTGCTGCAAGGGCCTTCCCCAGCCTGCTCTCCTCTTCTGGTCTTTTATTTCTTTTAGATAAGTGACTGAGTGGAAGAATAGAGGGAATGTGGGCCCAGATGTTGTTTGGAGAGGGAAGGTGAGGTCTGGGCACAGGGGATGGGAGAATGGGAGGAATCACTGTTAGTACCAGTGAGATGGCAGCTTTGGCCAGACTGGGGCAGCAGCTCCTCCCCTCCACTTCCACCTGCTCTGTGGGACAGGGAGGTGAGTGTGGGCTGCCCTGGCAGCAGCAACACTGGGAAGGTAGGGTGCAGACCAGAGTACTCCTGTTCACCTTGGAAACCTTTTGGAATGCTGCCCTGCATAGTGGGTGTCCAACTTGGGGAAAGAATTCCTATGATCAGAATTTGTGTCCAGAATCTATGTCTAGGAGCATGTGTGTGACCTCATGTTGATCAGCCCTAGGTCTTCATGTTCCTATGTCTGCCTCAGTGTGTGTGTGTGTATGTATCAGCTTGAACCATAGACCCCTCTGGAAATGGCTTGGATGTGAACTCTGGGGTTTCTTGCTGCTTCTCTTTCATCTGATCATTCCTCCCTGCCCCCAGTTCTGTAGGCAGGGCTTCTGATGCTATGGAAGAAGCCCCTGCCTACCTTGCCTGGCACTGCCTGCTGTGATACCCAGAACTCTGGAGAGAGGTCAAGGAAGCTTTGCCTTCCTACACTTCCCCTGCTGGGTTAGCCCTGCTGCAGCCCTGCCAGTGTCTGATTGCTCACCTCACACTAGGCCCTGAAGCCTCATCCATCCTGATTCTCTCATTCTCCCTATCCTCACCTCTTGTGGTGGACAGGAGGCTGCCTGTGTATCTCTTGAAAAGGGAAGAGGAAGGCGAAGAAGCAAAGCACTGTTTTATGGAGTGCCTCCAGTGTCCCCACCAGTGTCCTGGGGGCTTCACACCCTTTCAGAGCCCTCCTGCAGTGGGAAACCTAAAGCTGCTCCCTCTGAAGACTGGTTAAGAAGGTGGCCTCCCAGCAGCGGGCAGGCAGGTTGGGAGCAGATAGTAGGCAGGGAAACGCTGCCTTCTTTGTTTTGCCTGCCTTTGCTCTGACCACTTGACTTCTCTGTCACTGGAGCCAGGCTGTGCATATATTGACTGCCCTAGCTGGTGACTTCTGGCAGTGCCAGCAATGGATAATTCACACTGAGGGAGCAGATTCCCAGCCATAAGCTGGTTGTTCTACACCAAAGCAACCATGAGAGAGTGACCTCCATTCCCCATCAGACCTTGGGTTTCTTTGCATCATTTAAGGCCCGCCCAACACAAGGCAGTAGGCTATGAATCCAGAATCAAAGACCGCTATCTGCCACACCTGCTTGCAGTCCTCCTTGGCAGGTTTCAGATGCAGGGAATGACCTGAGCCAGAACCTCCTTCTTGAATTATGGGGCATTGTAGCAGGTCAGGGCTCTCTGCCTGTCCCAGTGCCCAGCCTGGGCCTCTCCAAGGCCTTAGCCATGTTGTGCCAGTGGTCAGGGCAGGAACTACTCTGCCTGTTTCCTATGACCCCCAGGAGGGACTCCTACCCACTAAGCCCTGTAACCCCTTCTGCACTTGCCTTGGCTTGAGTCAGGGGAGAGGGTTGTGGGAGGAGGGTCCAGAGACCCTATTTCCTCTCCTCCTACCCTCAGGTCTCAGGAGGACTCTGGGCAGCCTGCTTGCTCCCCTACCGCTGACTGAATCATTTCTATATTTGGCCAGTGAGCCACGTGGGTGGGGAACCACTGCGGCTGCACTTCTGACAGCTGCAGGGGGCGGGGGCGGGGGCTGCAGGCAGCAGAGGCTGGGCAGTAGGCATGTGCATTCCTTGGGAGAGCTAAGGCGCCATCAGAGTAAGCCCTGAGAAGGGGCATGCGCCAGCACCTCCCTCTCCTCCCCACATTCTGGTTCAGGATCGGCCTTCTCTGCCCCACCCCCTCCCCTGGATGCCCTTCTCCCTTCAGCTAGTCCTCACAGCAGTCTCTTCTCCCACAGACCACACGGCTCTCCGGAAACGATGAGTGTCGCTAGACCCAGCTGGGACTCTGCCAGACTCTGGTGCTCAGTTTAAGATAAGGGTCATCTCCCAGCCCTGCTCTTCTGCCTGTCATGGCCACACTCCGATGCTGCCCACTTGTCTGGGGACACAGGGCACCCAGCCCTAGCCCGGAGACATTAAGCCAGGTCTTCTGGCTCCATTCTGCAGGGGCACTTCAGGCCCCGAGCTCCCTTCAGAGCAACAGCAACTGATGCCATGGGAGAAGCCCCTGCCTACCTGTCCACTTGCCTGGCACTGCCCACTCTGACCCCCATGCATTGGATCCTCCTGCAGGTGCCAATCCTATGAGTCTGTCCCCAATCCCCTGACACTGAGAAGGCCCTGCCCACCCCCACCATGTGTGAGGTGATGCCCACAATCAACGAGGGGGACCCCCTAGGGCCCCCCCATGGCGCCGATGCTGACGCCAACTTTGAGCAACTTATGGTGAACATGTTGGATGAGCGGGAGAAGTTGCTGGAGTCCCTTCGGGAGAGTCAGGAAACCTTGGCAGCTACGCAGAGCCGGCTCCAGGATGCCCTGCATGAGCGGGACCAGCTCCAGCGACACCTTAACTCTGCCCTCCCTCAGGTAAGGCCTAAAGCTCTGCGTTTCCCTCAGCCCCTTCCTCTGCCCTCCCTCAGCCCTGTGGAGTCCAGCATCCCTTGGGCCCTCAGTTCATCTGCATCTATTTGCATATCAAATAATGGAATTCACAGAACATTTACTCATCCTCTTCCTACTTAAATCCTTTCCCTGTCACTACCAAGTGCCTCAGCCTGGAATTGGCTTCACCTGGAGAAATAGATGGAATTTGATGCAGGGAGAAAACCCAGCTATAGTTGCCAACTGCAGTGAGCCCAGGCTGCCAGTAGATGGCACCCTAGGCTGGAAAGAAAGAGCCCTGACTGCTGCTCATCGAAGGCCTATTCTTGGAGGGGGCGGGGGAAGGGGGAACCACAGAAAGTGGAGGTGGGAGAAGCCTTAGAGCTCATCTAGTCCAACTTCACTATTGCACAGATGTCACACAGGCAATTATAGGCAGAGCTGAGTCTCCTAACACCCTATTACACGTATCTCAGTAGCACTGCTACTAGCTCTAATGTAGTCACCCTTTACAATGTATTTTCTCAGGACTGAGCACTCTGGAGGGTTTATCTCACTAAATTCTCAGAATGATGAAGTTGGTACTAGTACCACCGGCATCCTACTTTACAAATGATGAAGCTTGGGTAGATGAATCCACTACTTATGGCCATGCAGGAGTTGATCCCTGAAAGGCTGTGTGCCTCCAGGGGCTGTGGTGTCTCAGCCTCCACCACATTTCCACTTCACCCCATTGACCTGAGAACTCTGTGTTGCTTCCTGCTCTTCCATCATTTTGTAGATATTCCAGGCCAAATGCATACTGTGGGAATGGCAAAGGGAGCAGGAACAGAGTTATCCTGCTGCCTGTCAAAGAAAGCATGAACCCTGCCTGGTAACCAGGCCCCGGGCTGGGTGGGGCAAGCACAGTGCTCACAGTAACTGCTTACATGTCATGCTTTTTCCACCTCCTCTTAGGAGAGAGATGAGTATGGAAACCAGGCCCTAAATGCATTGCATAGTGCACCTGGGGCAGGTGGCAGCCCTGCAGGCTGAGGGAGGCAGCCTGAGATGCCTAACACCTCAAGCCAGGCCCTTTTCCCAGGTGCAGGGAGAAGAACCAGGGCTGGGCCTGGGTGGGTGAGTTTTCTGGTCAGGGCTCAGAAGTGACAGGAGGCTGAGTTTTGGATGTTTTATCAATAAGAATATTTAGCCCTGGTGAAGAGATGGGGTGGGCAGGTGGGCCCGTCCTATCTCACTTTGCAGGAGGCCTTGAGCATGCCCGGAAGTGAATGAGCCAGTTCCTGTTCCCAAGGAGCTCAGAGATGAGAAAGGAGACATGAGAACCCCAATGACTAGGAGAGAATGTAGAGGGAGGTAAGAGAGGCCTGAAAGGATTGTTAAGCATAACAGTAATAAAAATAGCTGCCTTTGATGGGCTTGTGCTAGGTACCCTCTGTACATTGGGCTTATTTAATCCTCATAAGTAATTCCTGGAGAGAGACTGTTCACTTCTGTCTTAAAGATCAGAGAGTGGGGTTTAGAGAGGTTAGGTAATTTACCCAAGGTCTCATAGCTAACCGGGACAGAGTTGAGATTTGATCCTAGGCCTACATGACTTCCTACACTGGAAGGTTCATGAAGGCAGGGGTTGTATCTTTCTTGTCACTGTGTCCCCACAAATATTGTTCACAAATATTTGTGGTTGAATGGTAGACTCCCAAGCTAGTGCTTTTGACGTTTGTTCTGAAATGTTTTCAAGGGACCGAGGGAGACTTCTATTAGAAGGGTCCCAAGGAGGCTGGGGCTTTTGAGATGGGCTTTGAAACAGGCTTGTGCTCTGCAGCGGGAGGGAGACCTCTGAGCCAAGGTTGGCAGTAGAAAGGCTTGCCGGGGTTTGGAAACAGCAAGTGACCCAGGTGAATGAATGAAAAGGAACCATGAGAGAAAAGTTTGAAAATCAGAATAAGCTGTGTTTAACTTTGTGGACAGCATTGTGCTTTGGGAAATAATTCTGGCAGCTGTCTGTTAGATGAGTGAGAGTTCAGGAGGGAGGAGACAGACGTCCTAGGATGGGGACACCAGGCAGTGCTAAGCACAAGGCCAAGGAGAGCTTCACAGCCCTTTGCTGGTGATGTCATGGTACGAGGCTGGGGATATGCCATTAAGACTTGTATCTGTGTACAAGCATGTGTGTATGTGCACATGTGTGAGTGTGTGTATGTGCATGAAAATATGACCGTGTACACGCACGTGTGTAAGTTGAGGGGTGAAACAGCATCAGGCCCAGGCCTCAGCTTCCAGGGTGTGGAATGCTTAACCTTGACTGTCTTTGGCCATGTCCTTGATAGAAAGGCAATAATCAAGGAGTGGGGTCAGAAGTCCTTGATTTCTTGTGCTCTGGAAGGGACAGGCCCTTGTGCCTGGAAGGGACAGGCTCCATGGGACAGCCCGTGCAGCACATGCCCACAGTCCTTCTTCCTGTCTTCCCCTGCTTTCCTATAACCCTCTTGCCTGATCTGGAGTGAGTGGGACTGCTTTGGAAATTCTTCCTTTGGTCATGAATTCTTGGTGGGCAAAGGAGTCTGTAGTGCTGGGTGGGGCTGAAGCCTCTGTTCAGTTATTCTCAGACCTTGGAAACCACAGAATTTGGGCCATTCATCTGAAAACCCTTCTGGAATGAGGTGATGTTAGGATGATAGGATATGATGGACCTGGAGCTGTGAGGCTGACCTTTCACCCTAGATGCTTGTGCTGATGGCAGAAGTGAGCTGGAAAGTTCTTTGGAGTGTCTGGGATGGTCCCACACAGGGGGATACTTGGTGCATGGGTATTCAGTAAAGCCAGGGGATGGGCCTTGGCATCAGATGCTGGCGTGAAGACCTGCCCTGATTTAGCAGGGTTCCTGTGAAGCCAGGGCTGAAGCTTCAGGGCCAGCTCTTTGGGCAAGTCCAAGTGCCATCTTGCTCCCATGTAGGTGACTCCTTCAATCCACTTGTCTCACTGGCCACCTGCAGCTTGTGAAGCCCTGGGGATGGAAGAAAGCCCCCTGGGACTCATTCAGATTTAAGCTTCAGAACATGCTTCTCTTCCCCCTGTGGCTTCTGGATGAACTTTGTTCCATCAAACCAGCGGCTCTGCCCCTCCATCAGTGTCTAGGAAAAGGCCACTGAATTGCTGGAGAACAGAAGGCTGACTGAGAGGGACAGCAGAATCTGGTCACATTGGCTGGCAAGGGAAGGGGCTGCAGAGCAGAGTTGGTGGCTTTCCCATTTCTGTGTGCAGCTGTTTCCTCAGATCCTAACCCACACCTGGATGGCACAGAGCCCTCTGGCGGAACTCACACTAGCTGCAGGTTTACTTCCCTTCAATGTGGGTGAATCGGGACTTTCTGGGGGCAGGTGGAAGTAGGGATGGGTGAGAGGAGATTACCATGGATTGGGTGTGCAGGATGTTGCTTAGGGGGTGAATCCCCAAGCACTAAGGAGCCTTGGGGGTTTTCAGGAATTTGCCACCTTGACCAGGGAGCTGAGCATGTGTCGGGAGCAGCTTCTAGAGCGGGAGGAAGAGATATCAGAGCTGAAAGCAGAACGGAATAACACAAGAGTAAGTGGGGATGGCCCAGTGTGTGTGTGTGTGTATACCTTGACCAAGGCAGGACCAGGGCCAGGCGCAGCCCCACCCCAACCTGACCTCTGCCTGCTTCTCATCCTAGGGTCATAGCCAGATAATTTAACCTCCAGTACTAGGCTTTTCACCTGCAGTTGCTGGGTTGTAGAAACTCAGGGTCCTGGGGAAGAGGCCAGGACAACTGAGTTAGGGGCTGGTATTTAATTGAGGAGCAGCTATTTACCAAGATGGAAGAATTTTAACATTTTAAGGATGGTATGGCTGTACTTGTGTCTACTTGGTGATCATGTGGGCCCTGCTTGTAGCCCATGGAGCACATGCCCACAGCCCTTCTTCCTGTCTTCCCCTGCTTCCTGCCAGCTGCTTCTGGAACATCTGGAGTGCCTGGTGTCCCGCCATGAGCGGTCACTGCGGATGACGGTGGTGAAGCGCCAGGCCCAGTCACCTTCAGGGGTCTCCAGTGAGGTGGAGGTGCTAAAGGCCCTCAAGTCGCTGTTTGAGCACCACAAGGCCCTGGATGAGAAGGTACCCCTGCTTCTAATCTCTCCAATCCAATCAAGCTTCCCTGAAGGTGTCCCTTCTCTGAGATTTCTGCATTCAGTGTTTAGGGAAATCTAGCTTCAAAACTGGCTCCCTCCTACCTTGGGCCTCATTTCAAGTCCTATTAGGTTCCCTCCTAGGAATTTACTTCCTGATGGGCCCTTTACTTTCCCTCATGCCTGGCAGTGGTAGACCAAGCCCAGGCTCCTTTAGCCTGGGTCCAGTGAGGTTGCCCTTTCTTCCTCCATCTCCTCTTGTCTTGGGTAGGTTCGAGAGAGGCTCCGGGCGGCACTGGAGCGGGTTACCACCTTGGAGGAGCAGCTGGCAGGAGCCCACCAGCAGGTAAGCTGCCCACCTTCAGTCTACAGATGGCAGCTCCCAGAAGTCCAGCTGGCTGACCCCTTAGCCCCACCCTATTCCTCATGGGATTCTTCCTCACTGTGGCTGGAGTCTGGTAGCCAAGGCTGGGTCAGGCACCCTTTCCCAGAAAGTGGGGACTTAAAAGGAGCTGGAATGTGTAGGAGGCTCCCTTTGACTCACTGCCCTGGGCCTGTGCCCTACAGGTGTCTGCCCTGCAGCAGGGGGCAGGGGTGCGGGATGGAGTGGCAGAAGAGGAGGGGACTCTGGAGCTGGGACCGAAACGCCTGTGGAAGGTGGGTAATGGGGAGCAATATGGCAGGGGCCTGTATTTCCTAAGGCAGGAATGGAGGCCCTGCCTGCTGACTTCAGTAGAGGAGCTGCTTGAATTAAATTCAGGGCTTTCTGCAACATTCCCACGTCTCCTTCCTTCTTCTCCCTCTCCCATCTTCAAAGAAATCTATAATTTTTTGTGTGTGCTAGGTACATAATATGTTTGTCCACTTTAATTGTTAGGAGCCAGCTGCTTATATCAATACGAGGCAAGATGCCTTCTATCTCTGAGCCTTTGTTCCTTAATTATTCCCCTTTCTGGGTTAAAGAGGCTGAGATAACAGATAAAACTAGAAACTTGTTTTTTAAGAGATACACAGCAGAGCTAGGGTATTTGGGTATTGTCAGGAGTGAGCTTCTGGGGCCCAGGGGAAAGAAGGTGTACCTGGAGGTATGCTCTGAGGTTAGGGCAGAGCTATGGTCTGCTGTGGGTGTGTGGCCCCTCCTACCACCCTGGGGCAGGGCAGGGTGTAAGATGCCCTGGGCCTCCATGATCGATTGACTGATGGCTCACTGTCCCTGGAGGATGACACTGGCCAGGTGGAGGAGCTGCAGGAGCTCCTGGAGAAGCAAAACTTTGAGTTGAGCCAGGCCCGGGAGCGACTGGTCACCCTGACAGCAACTGTAGCTGAACTTGAGGAGGACCTGGGAACAGCTCGCCGGGACCTCATCAAGTCAGAGGAGCTGAGCAGCAAGCATCAAAGGGACCTCCGAGAGGTGAGGAATGGTCTGTTCTCAGTGACCTCATTCTACTGGGTATAGGTGTTTGGCACTTGGGAGGGTGTGGACAAAGGTCCAGGCAGAAGCAGGGAAGTATAA
The DNA here is from genome assembly GCA_004024805.1 of Geosciurus inauris. NCBI lineage: Eukaryota > Metazoa > Chordata > Mammalia > Rodentia > Sciuridae > Geosciurus > Geosciurus inauris. The sequence goes on along the minus strand of PVHX01001409.1, from coordinate 188,838 downwards.
GATTGAGCGCTTGGCAGGGTCTGGTGTGGGGAGGAGTAAAGGGGGGTTGGGTCAAGGCTAGAAGCTGGCAGAGGAGATCATGCTCCCTTCTGGGTTACAGCCAGCCAGGTGTTGTGGGGAAGTACAGAAAGGAGCAGGGCATGGAAAGGCTGGTGACCTTTCCTCTCATCCCCTTTCCTGTCACCCAGGCTCTGGCCCAGAAAGAGGACATGGAAGAACGAATCACCACACTGGAGAAGCGCTACCTGGCTGCTCAACGTGAGGCCACATCCATCCATGACCTCAATGACAAACTGGAGAATGAATTGGCCAACAAGGAGTCCCTGCACCGCCAGGTAACTCCTCCAGATGGGGCGGGGGTGGGCATTGTACTTGACCCTTGAGGTTCTGATGATCATGCCGAAACTATCCCATGGTGGCCCAGGAGCACCATGACTCCTAATCTTCAAAGAAGATTCTCTTGGGAAAGGGGAAGTCAGGCATCTTGGGCAGCCAAGAACCAAGGTTGTCCCTTGCAACTTCTGACCTGTCACTTGCTTTCTGTTGGGGTGGGGTGAGGTGGGGGTGGGGCATTCAGTGCTCCCTCTTGAATCGCTTCCCTGCCCCACATTGCTAGTGTGAGGAGAAGGCCCGACACCTACAGGAGCTGCTGGAGGTGGCAGAGCAGAAGCTTCAGCAGACAATGCGCAAGGCAGAGACGCTGCCAGAGGTGGAGGCTGAGCTGGCCCAGAGAATTGCAGCTCTCACCAAGGCAAGTGGCCCAGGGGCCTGGGATCTGCCTCTGTCCCCCATATCCAGTGGAGCTGGCTCTTGTGGAACCAGGCAGGGAGTGGGCAGAGGGGAGGGCACATTGGACAGGAGCCAGAGAACTGCTCATGGTGTGATGTTGGGAACACACTACCTCATGTTTGTCAGCCTGAAGAAGAATCCCTGTCCTCTTTACCCCACAGGGATGTAACAGTCCCATAAGAAGTGGGTAAAAATACTCAAAAGAGAAGAAACTACACTGATGCAAAGTATTTTATTATCCTTATGCCATTGTGGTTGATACTTCTGTTTGTTTAGGGCTAGAGAGGGAAGATTAGAATTTTCATCTCTGGAAAAATGAAACCTAAGGGGAGATATGATCAAAGTCTGTATATCCCTGAAGGGGGTTCAGGGTAGGAATTTAGGGTGAGCACATCTTTTTTTTTTTTTTTTTACCAAATTGAAGCATTCTATATCTAGAGACCACCCCTGGTAGCTTAAAGCATTAGGATGAATAAAAGACAATATAATTTACATAGTGGAGAGGTAATTTTATGGTGTAGTAATTCTTAAGAGGAATTGCAGATAGCAACGAGGTTCTGGAAGAGCTAAGTAAATGTATGGACTTAGATGTCTGGTGGATTAATCACACATTAGGTGTCTTTTCAGCTGGTTGGAGGCTTTTGGGGGGGCCTCATGGGGAATCACCATTGCTACCCCCAAACTCAGGGATAGAAAGAAACCAGTTTTTAGCAAGCATCCAGCCCCAGAGCCTTTGAAAGATAAGATGCTGGCCAATGTGCCAATATGGCGTTTCAGGTGCTCTGGAGATGGAACTCACAGCCTCAATGACCAAGTCTGCTTCTGCCACTGACTGGCTTTCTGACCTGGGAAAAGTCACATCCCTCCCTAACTGGGCCTCAGTATTCTTACCTCTATGGTGGTGCAGTTGTAGTTGGTGGTCTGTAGGGTCTTTCCAGCCCCTAGGAATGGAAGGTTAGGTTTAAATTACAGCAGAGGATGTTATGTGTGGGATGCTGAGCAAAAACTGACAAGAAGGGATGGGCTGAAGTGATTAATATGTTCAAATGAGTCATAGCAGGAGGAGTTAAAGGAAGGCTTTCCTGACTATAAGATGCGTGGTATTCTGGAAAATCTTGTCAGCAGAAACAATAGGGTCCGCATTTCTGGAGATACTTGACAGGAAGGGAGAACACTCTACCTGGGCTGGTTTAATAATAAAGGTAATAATCATGGTGAGGCTAACATTGTTGAGTACTTATTGTGTTCTAAATATTTACCAGAGTATTTCATTTAGCCCTTGAAATGGGCCAGTGAGCATAGGTGCTGGTAGTCGAATTTCACAGTTGAGGAAACTAGGCACTTAGAGATTTCAAAGTCACATTACTGGTGAGAGATTTGAACCCAGGCTGCCTGGCCTGGGCCTGTGTTCTCAAGTACAGTTCCATTCTATCTGGAGGCACAGAGATGTATGGTAGCTCCTGCTTTCAAGTGGAGTTTTTTTTTTTTTTTTTTTTTTCCTGGAAACATGGGGAGGATTTACCACCTCTTGAGTTGCCAGCTCCAGATACCAGCTCTGAGTAGGAACCAGGGAAGGACCTGGCAGGGGTCAAGGTTCTGCGGGGAGAAAGGCAGTGGTGATGGTGCTTTTGCACCAAGTTGATGGACAGCTGGGTTTCTTTGGCACCTGAGCCCCTGATCCCAAGACTGCCCTGGCACCAGGATCCACAGAATATGGGGCCTGAGCAGGAGGAACAGAGATCCCCTGGATGCACTGATTTATCCCCGCTCCTAGGCTGAAGAACGGCATGGCAACATTGAGGAGCACCTGCGGCAGCTGGAAGGGCAGCTAGAGGAGAAGAACCAGGAGCTGGCAAGGGTGAGGGCACGAGGCTGGGCTCTTGGGCGACCTCCCTGTCGCCAGGGCAGGCTCTTAGTTACTGTTAGCAGGGCACAGGGAGAGAGAGCCACACAGGGGTGGGAAGAGCCCGCAGCTGGGGGAGGAGGTGGTTGACAGAGCTAGAGAGAGGGGCTCTGGGAGGATGGAGGACAGAGGACAAGAAGGGGACAGGTGAAGCAGGCAGAACCCCAGCGGGAATGGGTGGTTCCCGAGGAGGGTGGCGTCGACCAGGCCCTGAGGTGGCCTTGTGCAAGGCGGCCCGGCTGTGCAGGTGCGCCAGCGGGAGAAGATGAACGAGGACCACAACAAGCGGCTGTCAGACACCGTGGACAGGCTGCTTAGCGAGTCGAACGAGCGCCTGCAGCTCCATCTCAAGGAGCGCATGGCCGCCCTGGAGGAGAAGGTGCAGGGGCTAGCGGGCGGGGTGGGCGGGGCTACACATGGAGGGGCGTGTCGAGTCAGAGCAGTGGGGCGGGGCCTGCCTGGAGGGCGGGGTTTGGGGATGTGAGAAGCTAGTCAGGGGCGGGGCGGGAACTGTGAGTACTAGCTTGGCAGAAGTTGGGGAAGCTAGGAGCTTTTCCCGCTGGGGGGGGGGAGGGGGACGGGCTGGAGAGGTAGGAGAACAGGTCTGGAGGGTCGGTCCAAGCTGGGTGGGGAAGGCTCTGGCCTGAGCCAGAGCAGGGGAGTTGGCGAGGCGAAGGTCCCTGGCTTACGGCTATTTTTCCCCAGAACACGCTGATCCAGGAGTTGGAGAGCTCCCAGCGTCAGATCGAGGAGCAGCACCACCACAAGGTATCCAGCTTCGGGGCCAGCCCACCCAGCCTGGAGGGCCCTGGTGGCTGGGAGGAAAGGACACACCTGTTTCTCATGCAGCTGCTCTGATAGCCAGCACTGTGTTAGCTTCAGTGTTAGTTCAAATGCATTACATTGTATCATCCCTCTTCACCACAGCCTGACCCAGTTGATATACCACTACCCAGAGGTAAAAGAGAAAGAGGCCGTAGGTGTAGGGCCTGGGATGGGCAGCAGAGCCAGGACCCAGCGAACAGCTTAACCAAAGGATTTGGTGGGGGCCTCAAACCCTGGTGAGGTAAGAGTCAGGTGACTCTGGGAAAATTGGCTATTGTCCTTGCCTCAGCAATATGTGCAAGGGCACCTGGGTCCTCTGCTGCTCTGCCTGGTTTGCCATGCTTTTGTGTGGTGGTAAGAGGTCAGCTGGCTTGTTCCTGTAAAGGCCTTCTCCAGACAACCTGGTTCCTTGCCACCTTCTGCTCACTTTCCAGTTGTTCCTCTTCTCTTTGGTTATCTGTGGTCCTGGCCTGGACCCCTGACTTTGGACCTTGCAGAGCATTTTTCTGTTTTTCTCCAACTCTGCTGTCCTCTCTGTCCCTTTCTGACTCCCACTCTCCCCTCTCTGCCCCTCCTTGGCCCCCACCCCACCCTGGGTCTGCCTGACACAGGGCCGCCTGTCTGAAGAGATTGAGAAGCTGCGCCAAGAGGTGGACCAGCTGAAGGGTCGAGGGGGGCCATTTGTGGATGGCATCCACTCCAGGTACTGGAGCGTGGGAGGTGGCGCGTGCTGGGATGGGGTCCTTTTTGGACCCTGAGGAAGGAAACTTCCCCCCACCAAAAGATTGCCCAGGACCTCAGGGTCCTCCTCCTATTCAGGGTGGTACACTGAAGCTCAGAGAAGTTGGGCAAAGACACCTCATCACTTGGGCTTTTAGAAGGGGAGCACCTGTCCTATGGGGGTGCAGGGACAAGGATCAGATGATACTCCTTTCCTATGGTCTTGGGCCAAGGGTCGTGGGGCACTTCTTGCATTCTCAACAGAGAGTATCCCTTGAGAGGTGTCTGCCTGAGTTCCATGCTCTCCCATGTTCCACAAGGTCCACTGGTTGAGAGTGTCACTCACTCTAGTTCTTTTGAGACACCATCTTTAGGATTGTTCTTTGAGAGTGGAGAACCACTTGAGTTCAGGTAGGAGGCATTGGGAGAGATTGGAAATGAGGCAAAAAAAAAAAAAAAACCTTCCTTCTTGCTGGAAGCTGAGGTGCCCTGTTACTCATGGTTGTTGACATCCCTTTACCTGAAAACATTGTAAGAGGTGGTGGGTGGAGCTTTTTCCTCTGGATTTCTCCACATTTTCTGAAGCACTTGACATTGAACTCAACCCTCAAACCTTTCCTCAATTCTCTGCTCAGAAAAGATCGAGGACAGTGAAGTTAAAGAGGCCCTTCAAGGGGCTGGGGCTGTGGCTTAGTGGTAGAACGCTTGCCTTGCATGCGTGAGTCACTGGGTTCGATCCTCAGCACCACATACAAATAAATAAATAAAATAAAGATATTGCATTCATCTACATCTAAAAAAAATTAAAAAAAAAAGAGGCCCTTCAAGGTTCATAGCTTCCTTCTGTCCCTGTTCTTGTTATATCAGAGATCAGCTACTATGAAGAAATGTTAAGGGATATATGTATGTTGGAGAGAAATGCTTGAATTAGGGAAAGGAATGTTGAGCTTGAGAGAAGAGGACTGTGGGAACCTGTGGCAGTGGATACTCAGGTACCAACTTCAAGTTCATTAGGAATTACTGTACCTGTATAGGGGTATAAAGAGAAGCAAGAACAGAGACATATAATGGTATCTGGGATTCTTCCTGTACATTGACCAAAAGGAGCAACTCTTCAGTTAATAAAACTTAGCCCAGGATACACCAAGCCATTTGCCATTGGTTGTTGTCCTTACTGCTGGGGAATCTTGGCTTTGGCTTAGAATATCTGGACCTATCACAGAATTGGGGCTGAGTTTCTGAGGAGAAGAGGGGGCTAGGCAAGTGCTCCCCTCTCATTCCAGCTACCGGTACAGTCTGTAGGCTCTCCTGGCCACTCTACATTGCTTTCTCTCAAGAGTCCCAACCTGGGAGGTATAGGGAAGAAACATTGCAGGGAGGCTTCTTGACACTCCCAAAATTGTCAATGGGACCCTAAAATCTCAGGTTTGGATAGACCTTTGGGGCAGTCAAAGTGGTTTCTCTAGATGGTGTTTCTGATGCAGTCAGGGCCGCCCAAAGCTTCCCAGGGATAGGGTAGGGGTATGACTGCGTTGAATTTTAGCCAGGGATTCAGTCCAGATTATTGGGAAACCTGAGGAAAGTTGCTGGGGAGAAGACCACAGAACAAAGACCATCAGAGTTAAAGGACCTCAGAGATCATCTCCTCTAACCTTTCCCAGTGCCTAAAACTTTGTACTGTTCTTGGCAGAAATCCAGAGAACCTGCACTTGAAAACCTCTCTGATGGGGAGCTTAACTTTTTAAAAGCATTATAAGCCAACTCTTGCCATAAGAAGGTCTTTCTTAGGCTAAATGGAAAGCCACTCCCTAGAATTTTCTTCCCTGGGTCATTCTGACCCCTGGAGCACCAGAGAATAAGTCTCATCTTAAGCTCACATGGCAGCCCTTCAAATATTTCTGATAGCTGTATGTCCTGTTAAGACTTCTCCAGGGTGAAGATCCCTGACTCTTGGAGCCCAGTGCGTGCAAGCTGGGGCTCTTAGTCCTCAGGACCTGGCATTTCTCTCCTTTCACCACTCAAGGTCACACATGGGCAGCACAGCAGACGTGCGGTTCTCCCTGAGCACAACTACCCACGCACCCCCAGGTCTGCATCGCCGCTACTCCGCGCTGAGGGAAGATTCAGCCAAGGTGAGGGGGTGGTGGGGTGAGTGTGTGTGTGTGTGTGTGTCTCCCTGGAGAGTTTGGGGTCAGTTCAGCCATGTGCCTGGCTCCAGTTACATGGACGGCTGGCGTGTGGTGCAAATCCTCACCCCTGCCCTCCCCCATTTCAGTGACAGCTGCAGCCCTGGGGTTGGGGCCATTGTCAGCTGCAACAGCTGTGAACCCCCCTTGCTTTAGCCTCCTGGTGGGCAAGAGGTAGGGCCTGGAAGGCAGCCAGCCAGTCCCTGAGGCCCCACTGAAGCATGTGTGCGTGTGCCTGGGTGTGCAGGCGTGTGTTTCTGGTGGCCAGGGAGGGGACTGTGGGGGGAAGGTGGAATTGACAGCTTCCTGAGACAAAAGCTGTGGTTTACAGGGGAGATGAGGGAGGGATGATAGGTCAGCTGGCTCTGGGGATGGCACCTGGAGTTTTCTGAGAAGCAGTAATGGGTTCTTACTGTCTGAGTTGGCCTGGGGAGATGAAGGGGGGATGAGAAAAGAGAAGGGTAGAAGGGCTGACTCCATTTTTCGGGGAAGTCTGATTGCTATCTGGTCCTCAATTGTTAGTCATGTTCTCTTGTGAGCCCAGGTCCTCTTCATGCTCTGGGGCACTAGAGGATATAGATGGAGGAAGAGGGAACTCCTGGTCTGTGGGGAAGTCACATCCCTGCCCTTAGGGCCCTGGTCTGATGGCAGTGTGAGGGCACCTCCGTGTCTCACTCCTTTACTCTTCTAAGAACACAGCAGCTGCCTGGGGGCTCAGACTAAAGGCATCAGGAGCTTGAACAAGTGTCCTCAGGGAGAGTTTGGGGACTTGGTCCTAGAGGCTGTGTGTTTGATCCCCTCTGTCCCTGGCACCCTTCCTCGTCTCCCCCATTCTCCTGTGCTCTCTCCACTTCTGGGCCTTTGTCTGCTGAAGAGGTTTGTGGATGATTTCTGAAAAGCCACCATCTCTTAAGGTTAACCAGAGGGTTCTGTGATGTGCTGAAATTACGGGACACCTAAGACATTCAGGTCTGCTTGGCCTTATCTTAGTCCCTGAATTAGTCACCATTTGCAAGTTTGTATGAATAGAAACTAGTAACCTTTATACAGTGCCTCCTTTGTGCCAAACCCTATTTCCTCATTTTAAGCCTCACAACTACCTATGAATTAGATACTGTTATTGTCCTGGTTTACAAATGAAAAAACTGAGCCAGAGAGAGGTTATGCAACTTTCTCATGGTTGCACAGCTAGTTTTTGGTGGAGTCAAGATTCAAAGCAAGGCCACTCTTTCTGGATTCTTTTATTGATAACTCTATTAGCTAGCTCCTTGAGTTGGAGCAGAATCTCTTAGACTTTCATATGTAAACAAATCATCTGGGAATCTTGTTAAAATGCAGATTTTGAATTTGTAGGTCTGGCAATGGGACCTGAGATTCTGCATTTCTAATAAGCCTTCAAGAGATGCCAGTGCTGCCCACTAGAAATGGGGAGGGTCCTCAGATCTCTGGGGTATCATGACTACTTCTTTATCCTCTTCCTTTGCAAAGGACTGGGAGCCATCTCCACTGCCTGGGTTATTGGCCTCCACAGCCACTCCTGCCTTTGACAGTGACCCTGAGATCTCTGATGTGGATGAAGATGAGCCAGAGGGTTTGGTGGGATCCATTGATGTTGTCTCCCCTGGCGGCCATTCAGATGCCCAGACCCTGGCCATGATGCTGCAGGAGCAGCTGGATGCCATCAATGAGGAGATCAGGTTGGGGCAGGGGCAGAGGGTCCGGGAGGTGCCTTTAAGGACAGAGGGCCCATTTCTTAGTGTTTGTGCAATGCCAGAAAAAGTTCAGATGTCTTAAAACTGCACCTTAGTACCATAGTCTAGGGACCTTCTGTGGGGCATCAGACAAGGTTCCAGTCCAGAATTTACCCAAAAGGGAAGTTGATTCTCAGGCTTCATCTGATGAGGTGGCTGGGTGTGGGAACACAGAGCTGTAGTCCTGGTATTCATCTTGATCTCTGAGCGTATTCCACTACTGAAGCCATCTCAGGGTGACAGCTTTGTGAATGTTACTGTCAGTCTTACCCTAGTCCTAGAGGTAGGAAGCATGATCTCTGTTTTAGAGACAAGGGAACAGAAACTCAGAGGTTACATGACTTCTCCAAAGCCACATAGTAGGTGGCAGAACCAAGATTCAAACTGAAGTTTGAAACTCAGTCCATTATGCCTTGCCTCCTGTCTCTGAGGAGGCATCAAACAGGAACTGGGAATAGGGAAAGTTGTCAGGACCTTTCCTTAATCCTGCCTTTTTAGTGAGTTTATTAATGTTAATGACCAACAGCAAGGGAAAATCTGAGCTGGAATGTGTAGCTCTCCAGGCTGCTGAGGTCTTCTAGTTCAATGGTTCCCAGACTTTTGGATTTCACAGTTACAAAGAAGACACCCACCCCTCCTCCACAGCAATATGGAACTGCCATCATTTTGCCTTGCAAAGTAAATCATTAACGATAACTACCATTTACCATCAAAGCCATTTGGAAAAAAGGACATTTTAACATACCTAGACTGGGAAAGATGAACTTTCAGAATAAGGACACATTCTTCTCCTTAAAGGACAGTTGGCATCTCTATTCCAGTGTGTGTATGCACATGTTCCTCACTGAGAGTAACTTCTATGCACACACATGCATCATTATCATTATTTTTCGTTATTTTTTCATGGAACAGGGAAAATCCATTAGGGGCTAGTATCAATTAGGTATCAATTAAAAGTCCTGCATCTGGGAACTACTAAGACCCACTGCAGACATTGCATATTTTGGGAAACTTAGGCATTTAGAGCAAAGTGCCTGGCCTGGGGTCACCACTGTAGTTAGTAGTAGGTTAAGAATTTGGACTTTGCTGGGTGTGGTGACACATGTCTGTAAATCCCAGTGGCTTGGGAGGCTGAGACAGGAGGATCACAAATTCAAAGCCAGCCTCAGCCATTTAGCGAGGCTCTGAGCCATTTAGTGAGACCCTGTGTCAAAACAAAAAATAAAAAATAAAAAGGGATGTCAGTGGTTAAGCACCCCTGGGTTCAATACCCAGTACCAAAAAAAAAAAACCAAAACCAAAATAATTTGGACTTCGTGTTTGATGAACTAAATTGCCTCCCTCCTCTGCAACTACTTTTGTTAAACTGAGGACATAGGCCAGCTTACAAGAGAGGGAAATGTTTCTGAGTTCCAGACTTTGTATATCTGAACAATGCCAGAAACAACAGGGCGCCCTTAGGCATTGCCGTGTGTGGGGGGAGCTGGGGTGAGTGTGGGCAGCACCTGGCACCACCTCCTGCTGCTTCTCGCGGGGGCACTTGGCCAGGTCCCCTTTTGTCTGCCTTCCAGGATGATCCAGGAAGAGAAGGAGTCCACGGAGCTCCGTGCAGAGGAGATCGAGACACGTGTAACCAGCGGCAGTATGGAGGCCTTAAACTTGACACAGCTGCGCAAGCGTGGTTCTATCCCCACCTCTCTGACTGCCTTGTCCCTGGCCAGTGCGTCCCCTCCACTCAGTGGCCGCTCCACGCCAAAGCTCACCTCTCGCAGCGCTGCCCAGGACTTGGACCGGATGGGAGTCATGACCCTGGTGAGTCTTTGGGCAGACAATAAACAGCTCTGTCCTCACATGGCTCTCCTTTGGGGGAGTTTATAAGGAATGGCAGACTCCCTCCTAGTTATGGGCATGGCACCTTCTTTCCATGATGTGTGCAGGCCCTGTGTGTTAGGCCACCAACATGTCTGTCTGGGTTAGGATAGGGCTTTTGTAATGTCTTTCTTACCCTCTCCCTTGGATGAGCACAGAATACTCAAGGATCTCACCCACTGCCCACACCACTTTTCTCTTCCAGAGATGGTCTTGACTTATTTTGGTGGCCAGGGATTGAACCCAGGGTTGCTTAACCATTGAGCCACATCATCAGCCCTTTTTATTTTTTATTTAGAGACAGGGTCTGGCCAAGTTGCTTAGAGCCTTGCAAAGTGGCTGAAGCTGGCTTTGAACTTGATATCCTCTTGCCTCAGCCTCCTGAGCCCCTGGGATTATAGGCGTGCACCACCGCACCCAGCTTGACTTCTTTTTCCAGTCCAGGTTTTTCTGCTGTTGTATTCTGTCCAGGCCTGTGTGAGGCACTGAATCCTGTCCTCTCATCCTAGGACCTTTGGGTTCCCCTTGGGGTGGGCTTTAGGACAGCCAGGGTGAGCCCAAGCTCATCCTCACTCTTTCTTCCAGCCCAGTGACTTAAGAAAGCATCGCAGGAAGCTGCTGGTGAGTGCTGCCCAATGACCCAGGTACTACCAGGTTAACTGCTCCCAGGCCCTTCCCTTTTGGCTTCTCCCCCAGGGCCCTGGGGTCCAAATTGGAATTTGTGGGGCTACAGGGCCTTCCTACTGCGTTTCTCCTCGGTTTTCTGCCTCTCGGTTTCTCTGTGCTCCTCTGCCTCGTCTGGGCTGGGTAGGCAGGCCCCAGATCTCTCCCTCTATCCCCTGACGGCTCCACTGTCTGTTCAGTCGCCAGTGTCTCGGGAAGAGAACCGAGAGGATAAAGCCACCATAAAATGTGAGACTTCTCCTCCTTCCTCACCCAGGACGCTGCGGCTAGAGAAGCTTGGCCACCCAGCCCTGAGCCAGGAAGAAGGCAAGAGGTAAGTGAAGCAGGCCTTACCTCTAATCTCTCTGTCCCCAAGGTCATCTCATCCCTCCCTCTGCCTCTGAAGGGACTACATCTCACCTGTTCTAGGTGCTTCACTGTCTTCTCTTTGAAACACCACCCAGAAAGATGTTCCCGTGTCTCCCTGGGTCACCTGCACTGATCTTACCCCATTACCCCCACCCTGATACTTAAATTCTTCCTGAAGTCTAACTCTCAACTCTCTCTCTGTAATTTAAATATGTTTCTTCTTATTCCACCCACTCCTGGCTGTTATCCTGTAGTGCCTTGGAGGATCAGGGCAGCAACCCCAGCAGCAGCAACAGCAGCCAGGACTCCTTGCACAAGGGTGCCAAGCGCAAGGGCATCAAGTCATCCATTGGCCGCCTGTTTGGGAAGAAGGAGAAGGGCAGGCTGATCCAGCTGAGTCGGGATGGAGCCACAGGCCATGGTCTCTGCCCCCTTTGTAGCAGAGGGCTGGGTGGTTGTCCGGGAATCAGGAGCAGGAGGGCATGCTCGCATGTGGCTTTCTCTGTCTCCAAGGGTCAGTGGGCAGAAGCCACAGGCAGGCAGATTTCAGCTCCAGAGAAATCGCTCAGTGGTCGAGTACCCCTGAGTTTAATCCTTGGTACCAAAAAAAAAAAAAAAAAGAAAGAAAGAAATCACACTTTTCTGTGAGCTGTTTTGTGCTGGGATGGATTGCCTCATGGGAGGTGAGCTCCTGTGCCCAGAAGTGTCAGGCATCCATCTCCAGCTTGGATTCCTATATCCAGTGAAAGACTGGACTGCTGTGCTTTCTTTCAACTTGGAGGTTTTGTGACATACTGTTTAGGACTTTTAGGAGAAATGTCTTAGGTCTTTCTTCAGAAGGTCAGTTCTTGATTAGCACTTATTTCTTGTACATCTGGCTTTCAGGACTCAGAACATGAAAACACCTAATTTTGGCTCTGTAGACATTGAGTTCAAGAAAGTGCTTGGGCAAGGGTGGCACTTTTGTCACCACTGTGGTGGCGTAAAGTTCTAGTTCATGCTTGTTGTCTGGTAGGTACACAGTGTTTGCTTTCTTCCTCCCCCTCTTTTTTTTTTTTTGTATTGGGGATTGAATCCAGGGGCGCTTAACCACTGAGCCACATCCCCAGCCCTTTTTATATTTTATTGAGAGACAGGGTCTCGCTGAGTTGCCTAGGGCGTTGCTAAGTTACTGAGGCTGTCTTTGAACTCACGATCTTCTTGCCTCAGCCTTCCAAGCTGCTGGGATTACAGGTGTGCTCCATTGCGCCTGGCTTGTTGAAACTTTTGTATGGCATAGTACAGGGGATTGGAGCCATAGCTCATTTCTCAAAGAGCCCCAAGTCTGATGAAAAGGAAAGAATAACAAGATGATTTCAAACCAATAGAATGGTGGAGACGTGCCAGGGGTACTTCAGGAAGTCGCAGCTAGTTGTGGAGTGGGCGATGGCAGGAATGGCTTCCTTTGCTCTGCAGTCCTGAGCTGAAGCTTGAAGGCTCACAAGAATTAGCCAAGTGCAGAAGTGGGTGTGTGCGCAGCAGAGGGGCACAGTGTGGGGAGAGGAGGCTGTGTGGCCGAGAGAGTTCTGTACCTCCTAATATATGCCCAGAGTGGAGGAGGAAGGTGGGAGGGAGAGGATGGACAGCTGCTGGGCCAGCTCCTGAGCCTGTTGAAGAGGGTGAGATGTTCCCCGGAGGCACATGAAATTGATGCATTTCATGCAGGAGAGGAACTTGATCAGCTAGAGGAAAGGAGCCTTTGAACCCAAATGCATAATTAGACCTTCCTGCACCCCAGGAAGGTGTGAATCAGAACACAGCTAGCAGAGTGAGGAGGCGGAGGTGGAGGAGTGGGGTGGCGGGTACCTCTGTTCAGGATGTGGGGATAAGGTAGAGCACCCTCCTCCCCATCCTCGGGTGAGGGAGCTGTGGAGCCTCAGGGAAGCAGGGATGTCCGATAAATGGCAGAGGCGTTTGGTGCAAAAAAAATTATGATTTCCTCTTCCTCATACGGTGTTGGCACCTAAACCCAGACAGCAACTCAGATTGGTTTCTGGGTGACCTATACCTGTTGCCCATGTGCACTATGGGGTGACCAGGACTTCACCGAACTCTAAGATGCTGCCCTTTGCCATAAATACCATGGCAGGAATTCAGGAGGTCCTCCGTAGATGAGAGTATGTTCCACTTTGCAGTTTGTGTAAGCCGGTGTGCTCAGAGAAAGAGGCTGGGAGACAGAACTCTCTCTGGGCCAATTTCCGCACCCTGACCCAAGTCAGAATAATCCTCTTGAGGCTCATTGGCCACTCACATCAGCTCTCTGGGTTTGCTTTGCATCTTAGCTTGGAGAGGGAAAGGAGTAGTTTCTGTCTAGGACGTTAGGGTGGCAAAGTCACTCTGAGTCCTGTTGGCTGGAGGTCACCTCCAGGGCTGAGGTTCCCAGGGAACACTATCTTGGATGGGAATGACTCACCCGGTCCCACTCTTGAACTACCTGTATGCAGAGGCCTTGGGAAGAGGCTGTAGGCATAATGTGTGGTCCCATGAGACCCATATGGGCTGACCTACACTGAGGAGCCTCCTGCTGCTTCTGCTCCGCACCCCCCTACCCAGAGGAGAGGCAGAGGGCCTGCCAACACATCTATCTTTTCCCTTCCAGTTCTGCTAACAGACTCCGAGCTCAGTCTGCAGGAACCCATGGTACCTGCCAAGCTGGGGACCCAGGCAGAGAAGGACCGGCGACTGAAGAAGAAGTAAGAGCCACAAGCCAGGCTGTGCTTGGGCCCCACCCACCTCCTTCCCCTAAGCTACCATGGGCTGAGCTCTGGGAGCAGGAGCCCAGCAAGGCCTTTCCTGAGCTGAGTTGGCCGTCAGTGGGCACGTCAGGGGCTGTCCTGAGTTGGGAAAGGTTCTGAGGATGTTCCCAGGGAGAAGGAAGCAAGGGGGCTTTGGGACAGTGACCTGGGACCCATGGGTCTTGATAGGGTAGCTTGAAATGTCTGATCAGTATGTGTCAGGTCCTGTGCCCAGTGAGAGCCCTTGCCCTTTTGGCATGGAGAGGTGTTCTTGCTCCAATTCTTGGTGTCACACTGCTCCAGGCATAGAGAGGAGAAGTCCAAGATGGGGAGCAGGGGAAGTGGGATTCCCAACTCTTGACCCAGCCCAGGGGTCCCCAGGAGTCAGCCTGGTTGAGTCTCTTGTTCCTCCTTCTACAAGACACCAGCTGCTTGAGGATGCCCGCAGGAAAGGAATGCCCTTTGCCCAGTGGGACGGCCCCACTGTGGTCTCCTGGCTGGAGGTGAGCCTGGTTGAGGGCACCTGCTCTAGGGTCTGGAGGGAAGATTGTGTTGGGCGGGATGAGAATTCCTGGCGGTGGGTGATGTTCCTACAACTTCCCAGCACGTGTCTCTCCTGTCAGGTGTGTATGTGCCACGCCAAGCATCTAGCTCTTCCCCCACTTTGAAGGACAGAATTGATACTACTGTGTAACTGAGTTTGGATAAGAGGGACCAATGACTGAGGCCACAGGAAATTTGACCCTTCCCATAGGCTGTCCCAGGAGCCATACTCTAAAATTTACTTTTCTTTAAATTCCTTCACCTTCCCAGGCTCTAATTTGTAACCCCCACCTGGTCCCACCATTCTGTATAGGATACCTATGAAAACTCAAATTAACAAACTTTATCGGTATCCTGTAAACTTTTACAGGTTTTTCTAGGTGTCCTATATGTAGGATGATGGGATGTAATGGGGTAATCTGTACTACAGGGAAGGGGGTTTGATGATACTCATCTCCATATTTCTAGTTCCTATGCTCTGTGTTTGCTATACCAAGACCATGGGTGAGGCCTAGCCTCTGACCCTTGCTTGGTATGGTCGAACTCTTGGCCATGGCTCAGGTCTTGGAAGCAGGGACTGAATTATTACCTCCTACCCCATGCTGTGTCCCACATCTGCAGCTGTGGGTGGGGATGCCTGCCTGGTATGTGGCAGCCTGCCGGGCCAACGTCAAGAGTGGTGCCATCATGTCTGCCCTGTCGGACACAGAGATTCAGCGGGAGATTGGCATCAGCAATGCCCTGCACCGGCTCAAGCTCCGGCTAGCCATCCAGGAGATGGTGTCACTGACCAGCCCCTCAGCCCCGCCCACCTCCAGAACTGTAAGTGTCTCCGCCCTCACTCAGGATATTTACAGAAGCCCTGGAATAATGTTGGCAAAGTCTCCACTGGTCTTCAGAAATACGGAAACATTGAGTTCTTAACTTTTCCATCCTCACAAAATGCTCTCCCTGGTCTTTAGAAGAGTTCAACGTTGGTTCTAAGAGAATCCAGCAGGCCTGGTTCCCTGCCTGCCACATACTACTCGTGGCTCCATCCTCTCTCCTTATCTGACAAAAATTCCTCATCTTTGGGAAGAGACTTCTGGGGTTCTGTGTTATTGCCAGGTTGGGGAAAGTAGAAGCAATAGGGCAGTTATGAATTTTGTCCTGTCCTCTAACCTCAACACAAGAATGCAGCCTACCTCATGGACCCCCGAAGGTGAAATGTCATTGTTACTCATCACTGTGACTGGGGTCAGCCCCATTTCAGGTCAGCGCCAGTCTTTCATAGTTGTCCAGGAGACATTTACGAGCACTTTCTACATGCCAGGCACTGTGCTAGAAGTGTGGTTACCATGACACCCTCTGCTGTCAGCTTGCTCAGAGCTGGACACGGTGCAGAGCTCTGGGCTGATCATATGGAGGACTCAGAGGAAGGGAGTTCTGTTGTCCTTGGGCCTCCAGGCTTTCTAGGGATCCTGGGACACCACCCTTCCTGCCCAGGACTAACTAGGTTTTCTCCCTGCAGTCTTCTGGGAATGTCTGGGTCACCCATGAGGAGATGGAAACTCTGGCAACATCCACCAAAACAGTGAGTCTGGGCCTTGGCCCTGGGCCTGGGGTTAAGGTGGATGACTCTCAGGACAATGAGGGGAAGACTGTGGGCGGTCAGAGGGGCAGGCAGGAGACCTAAGGTTGGTATCCTGGGTTCTCTTCTCAGGGCAGAGTGTTGTGGGGGAAGAGGTGAGACTGGGAATAGTTAGTGTCTGCGTGGGGTCTCCTGGGGGTCATAAGCCTACCCACAACCTCTGGAACACTGCAGTGGAGAAGAGCTGGGCAGGGGAAGGCTTTGCTGTGCTGTGTGCCTGAGCCCTGTCTTTGACTTTGGCCCTTGGTGGAGGAACTGGGGAGGTTGGGGAAGCTGGCATCTTACCTGGCACGTAGCCAAGCCTGGGAGGCATGGAAGCAGGTTTTTTGCCATATGCCTTCGCTCCCATCTCACCACAAACATGGCCACATGCACCATCCTGCTGCCCCTCCTCACCATCCCATGAGCTTTCCCCAGTTATCCACCCAGCCACTTGGGCATCTCCTCCTCCTCTTTGATGGGGCCTGGGGCCAGAGCTACAGGTTGCTTGACTTTGCCTGTTTCCCTGACATGCTGCACTTGTTCCTGCTAGGACAGTGAGGAGGGCAGCTGGGCTCAGGTAAGACTCCATTCTTATCAGAACCAACCCTCAAACGGGCAGGCTAGGATACTTTCAGCATGTTCTCTTCCCAGCAGGACTCTCCCAGCCCCAGTATGTGTCTGCCCTCTGCTTATTAAGCCCCGGATGTAGGGGATGTAGGTTCTCTCTTGCTGAACCCTCTACCAGTTCCCTTTTAGCTCCTTGTTCTGGTTGCTCAGGGTGGCAGGTGAGGAGCCCTGGAGGGCTGAGCTTCCAGCATGCCTGGCCCCTCTCCTCAGTTGACTCTCTTCTCAGAAATGGTGAGATTTAGATTGATATGAATCTTCATCCTCCCCTGGTCCCTCCCAGGGGTACCTAGGTGAACTGACCAAAGGCTGTCCATGCATTCCTTTAGTAAGCAAATAATTATTAAGCATCTACTAGGTGCTAGACCTTTCTAGGCTCTGGATGCAAAAATGAAGAGGTATAGCCCTCATGGAGCAGTAAACAAGGAAAGGGATAATATCAAAAAGCAAGCAATATCAATAGGAATATAAAGGAAGTACTGACAGATAAATGAAGGGACAATATCAGATAGTGACGAGTGCCATGATGAAGAATGAAGCATGGAGCAGCACTTTTAATACCTACAGGGAACACCTCATCAACAGGAGACTGGACAGGTCAACGATAGCAAAACACAAATCAGCAGAGGAAATGCAGGGAGATGAGAAATATGTTAATGAAATATGCAAATCCCAGTGGCTTCATAGGATTTGATATTAAAAACTTTTTAAAAGCAAAGTTATAGACTGGGGTTGTGGCTCAGTGGCAGAGCATTTGCCTAGCACATGTGAGGCACTGAGTTTGATACTCAGCACCACACAAAAATAAACACACAAAGGTATTGTGTCCATCTAACAACTAAAAAGATTTTTAAAAAGCAAAGTTATTAATATATTGTTTAGAAAAAATACATTTGTGATTATAAAACTTCAAAAAATTTTTTCAAGCAGAGGAATGCTAGACAGAAATCTCAGCATGGTAGGTACTTCTGAGTAGTAGGAAACAGGATGGGGTGGGTTTGAGGGTGTAGAGAATGTTTTGGTTCTTGGATGCTATCTGCAGATGTTAACTTCATTTTTGTGCTTAATAATGGACATATGGGACACATAGCTTTACATGTGTCAACGATTTCATTTCAAAAGATAGCAAAATGGAATTTTTCAATCTGAAAACATCAGTCAGGGTAAGGGAAGAGTGGTGGAAGGTTTGCTGTCAAAACTATAGCTTTCTAAAGATGGGCGGTCAGGGAGCCCCTGCTCGCTCACATCAGGAGGGATGTCTAGATGCTGTGGACTTTGAGCCAGGTGGAGGGCATGCCTGGTGAGAGCAACAGCAAAGGTTCTGGAGAGTTCTTGGAGCAGAGGACCAAGACTTAGAGAACTGAACTGGCTCTTCTGACACAGGTCACTGTCCTTTGTTTTTCTCTGTCTTCAGCTAACGTCCAATGTCCCCATGGACTGTGAGACTAGCCGTTTCCAGTGAGGCTGGCATCCTGTGTCCCTCTGCAGGTCACTGTAACACAGCCTTGCTCCTGGGCCCAGTGGGCTGGAGGCTCCCTGAGAATTGGAAAGGCAGGTTTGCCGCACACTGCCACTCAGGCATTCCAGAGATGGCAGGAAGGACTTCATGTTCTCCACTGCCGGGATAGTTGCTCCCATTCATTAGTGTAGATAATTGATAAGTGAGTAGAACTAGGTCATTCTGATATCTTGAAAAGCTCCATTTAAAATCCCCCACTACAATGAGCCCCTTAGTGAAAAGAAACTGAATTATTTTTGAACTGCTCTTCCTCCCTCATGTGTAGAGGATGGATTAATGTTTCTCCTGACCAGATCTTCCAGGTGCAACCTGATGGCACTGCAGCCTCCCCTCACAGCCTCCTCCTTTTCATTCCCCAGACGCTGGCCTATGGAGACATGAACCATGAGTGGATTGGGAATGAGTGGCTGCCCAGCCTGGGGCTTCCCCAGTACCGCAGTTACTTCATGGAGTGCCTGGTGGATGCACGCATGCTGGACCACCTCACCAAGAAGGACCTGCGTGTGCATCTGAAGATGGTGGACAGCTTCCATCGGTGAGCCAGGCTGGAGCCAGGGCTCCTCCCTGACACAGGTCTCCTGAGACAGGGCTGGGGTGTGTCTCCAGGAATAGAGGCCCCTCTCATCTCTTTCTATGGCCTGTTCTGGGTGGTAACAGGTCTTCCATTGGGAGAGTCTTCCTCTTTGAGTTCTTGCCTCATCCTATAATTTGAGGATTTGCTTCTTTTGCTTTAACCATTAGGGCAAAAAGTCATTTCTCTCTAGCATCATCTTCTTTGGGATTTTCCTCCTAGGTGTGCATTTCATTGCTTGTCTCTGGGATTCCTGAATTCTCTGTGCTTACCCCAGGGAGGCTCAAACTGAAGCTGGCATTTGATTTAGGTGTCTCATTCCTTCCAAGTTGAGGAGAAAGAACTTTCTGGGCCTTTGCCCTGACAATGTCCCAGCTGGGAGTCCCTCAGCTTTGGATGTATGTCTTTTGGTACAGGGTGTCCAATCCTTTCCTCTTCTTTACTGAAGGGATCTTTTGTTCAAAAATATCATGGCTGACGTCCCAAACTGGCAGCGCATGGGCAGAATTTGGCCTATAGATGTGTTTTGTTTGGCCCACATGTATTTTAAAAATCACGAGTTTAGTTGCCAGTACTTAAACGGTAGGAGATTTTATGCAAACTTCTGGATTTCTGTCTTCTCCTGAAAAGTGCTATCAGTACATTTTAGCTGGGAAACAACCAGCTGCATTTGGATAGTGGCTCCTTCTCCAAGACTGAGGAGCCCTTCCCCGGATCTTCTCAGCACCTCCTGGGTGGTGATAGTTCCAGGAGTTGACAGTTTTGTTTTTTGTTTTTTTTTGGTGCCAGTGATTGAACTCAGGGGTACTTGACCACTGAGCCACATCCCCAGCCCTATTTTGTGTTTTGTTTTTTATATAGAGACAGGCTCTCACTGAGTTGCTTAGCGCCTCTTTGTTGTTGCTGAGGCTGGCTTTGAACTCGCGATTCTCCTGTCTCAACCTCCCAAAGTGCTGGGATTGTAGGTATGTGCTACTGCACTTGGCAGGAGTTGACAGTTTTTACGAAGTCCTTCATAGCATTCAGCTTCAAGTAGCTCAGATTGCTATTTAATTCTGGTCTTTTGCCTTGAGAAGATAATGAGACAAGGAGAAAAACCAGGGCTAAGTGGCTTTTCAAGGTTCCCTCAGGGCTCTGTGGGTATCCCCCCAAATGTGGGGAAATGTGGATGTCCTCCGACTCATATACCATGGAAATTTAAATCTGAAATGGATCTGGTCTGCCTCTTCATTATGTGGATGAGGAAACTGAGGCATAGGAAGTAGGCCAAGGCCACTCAGGGTTATGTCAAAGAGTGCAAGGGGAACCAAGTCTGCTGACTCGAGTCCAGTGCTCTTGCCACCACACTGCAGAGATTCCTGTCCCCTCATCCTTCCTTGCCCCACAGGAGTTCTAAGGCCAACTCGTGAGGGAAGCCTCTGTCCTCCCTTCCCCCACTCCCCTGGGGCTGAAAGGGAATCTTTTGTCTCTGTGCAGGAGGCTGCCAGGCCCAGCTGCATCTGTCCCCTCCTGGGTGATTGATGGGACTGGGGAGAAGGGCTAGAGCTGGGATACGCCTGGGTTGCTAGAGGACTGTGGAAGTCCTCCCCAAGGCCCTCTGCCCAGAGCCCAGCCTGCCACGTGGTTGCGGGCGCAGCTCTGACCCTGGGTTTCTGAGGCGTGTCCACACACCTCACCTCAGCTGTGCCTTGTGCTTCTATTCCACTCAACATTTTATAAGCAAGTTCTTAAGTCTTGGAAAATTCTTTCATATCATGATTTTTATGGCAAGAAGGGGATTTTAAAACAATTTTGTAGAGAAAACAAGCCCAATAGAGGTTGAGTTCTATCAGGTCACTCAGCCAGGTGGTGACAATGGGCTAAAAAGCCCTCATCTCTTTTTTTTTTTTTTAACAGAAGCTGTTGATCAATAGTTTTTTTAATATATATATTTATTTTTTAGTTGTAGGCAGACAGAATATCTTTATTTTATTTTTACGTGGTGCTGGGGATCGAACCCAGTGCCTCACGCATGCTAGGCGAGCACGCTACCACTGCGCCACAACCCCAGCCCAGCCCTCATCTCTTGATACCCAGTTCAGAGCACTTTTCCTTGGGACAGGGCATTCTGTTGAACAGGTGACCCCAGGGAGCTACTCTTTCCATAGAACCTGCACACACGATAATCAGAACTGTCATCCTAACAGTGGTCCCATTTCTGAGCACCTGTATATTCCAGGGGCTGGGCCAGATCCTTCCAGTGACTCACCTTTGTCCTCACCACAACCCTGATATAGAGGTAGGACCTAATCTCACAGATTCACAGTGCCCCTCAGCTAGTAGGTGGTAGAACTGGCATTAAAACCCAGTGTGGCCAAACTTAAGGTCTTTATGTTGACGGTTTCACTGTGCTGTGCAACAGCTTTCAAAGTCATGGTAATTATACTGAGAATTATAGCAAAATTGAAATTAGAGGGCAATTGCCATCATGAGCTATGTGTGTGCCCCTCACAGGGGACCAGAACTTAAACCAATGGCTTAGCCAGAAAAGGGTTCCTAGAAATGGTGGTGTCTCTGAGCTGTGAAAGAGGCACTTGTTCTAGGCAGTGGGGCTTCTTGAGTAGAACCGAGGAGAAAAAGAAAGAATAATCTGCACAATTTAATCTCACAATGCCTTAATGATGCAGTCAAAAGCAGTTGCAGTTGGGAGGAAACTTCTATGGGGAAACCTAGAAAGACTGAGGGACAAAGGTATATTTAAGTTAAGCAAGAACCTGGCTGCTCTCCCAAGGTGGAATGAGCCCCCCTGAGAAGGTAGTGAGTCCCTTGTCACTGGAGGTGTTCAGGTCTCAGCTCTGTGACTGCTCTGGAGGATGCTGCAGAGAGAACACCTGCCTTAGAAGGAGCTTGGACTGTTGATTCTGGGGTCCCTTCTAACCCACAGAATCTGCGGTTCTCATCTCAGCCTGGCTTAGTTATTTATTCACGGTTTAAGATGACCTGGTACTCTTTAAGTACTCTTGGTAATTTATGTGAATTATTCCATTTAGCTCATTCAGCATTTATAAAGGGCCTATTATGTACTAGATGTTTAAGATCAGTGAACAAATCAAAGTTCCCTGCTCTCATAGAGCTGGCATTCTAACTGGGAGAGACAGTTCAGGAACAATAAACCTATGGTATGTTACTAGATAAAAAGTGGCAGGAAAAAAAATTAGATTAAGGTAAGGGAGATCAAGAGTGTGGACTGGGGTGATGGTGCTGACGGTGCATTTTCCAATCTGATGAACAATGTGACTGGTGAATTGGACTGAGAAGGTGATGTTTGAGCAATGACTTTAAAAGACAGGAAGGAGAGACCTGTGCAGCGGACTAGGGGAGGAGCATTCCAAGCAAAGGGACAACGAGTGCAAAGGCCTTGAGGCACCTAGGCCTAGGGAGCCTGCTGTGTTTGAGGAACAGCAGGGGTGTCAGTGTGGCTACAGCAGAGAGAGCAAGGGCAAAGTAGCCAGAGGCAGCCTGAGACATGTGAGGTAAGGGAGAGATCATGAGACATCTTTCTTATAGGCTGTTTAAAGGACCCTGAGTAAATGAGATTGGAAGGAAGTATCTTGCTTTTTCTTTTTCTTTGACTTACGGGTGTTAGGGGTCTTGCCATTCCAGCGCCTGGAGAGAAAGGAATGTTGGCTTCATTAAAAGCACTTTTCTTCTGTCAGTCAGGTCCACTCCCTGGCTGAGAGGGAGGACGCAGGGTAGCAGAGAGAGTGATATAACCTCTGCAGGTCACATGCAAGCCTCCACAGCAGTAGGAGCATGAGGGGGCTGGGGCGCTGTTGGGCTGCAGGCAGCAGGCCTAGACCTGTTGTGGCTGGTGCAGGATGTGGGGCCTGTTGGGGGGCACACGGCCCTGATGAGGTTCTGGCTCAGGCGGTTGTGTGCCTGCAGAACCAGTCTTCAGTATGGCATCATGTGCCTGAAGAGGCTGAATTACGACCGGAAGGAGTTGGAGAAGAGGCGGGAAGAGAGCCAGCACGAGATCAAGGGTAAGCTGGTCAGAAAGGGTGCGGGAACAGCCTGGCCTGTTGGTCCCTGCCTTGGGCCAAGTGGAAAGGGGGCATTCTGAGCTCAGGAAAGCTCCCAATCGGAGAAGAAGGTGCAGTCCTAACCTGGGACAGTGCTGTAGACTGTTCTTTTCATGGAACTTGGTGATCTGGGTGGGATTGGAGGAGAAACAGGCAGATTTTAGAAGACTTTGAAGTTGGAGGAATAAGAAGGCCACTCTGACCTGTGTAGGGGGAGGGTCCTTGCAGAGACTCTGGGAGAAAACTGGGAGTCTGTTGGCCTTATCCCAAGTGCTGTAGGCTGGCAGGGTGCAGTGAGGTGGGGCTGGTTTTCCAGTGAGCCCAGGTGTGAAAGAAAGTGTAGGAAGTTGCGGGAGGGGTGGGAACCAAAGAGCAGAGTGATGAGGTGTTGAGTCAAGAGACCCCTGGGGGGGGCTGGGCCAAACCTACTGTCTCTTTCCGCCCCTTCTCTTCCCCTGCCCTCCAGATGTGCTGGTTTGGACCAATGACCAGGTGGTTCATTGGGTCCAGTCTATTGGGCTTCGGGACTATGCAGGAAACCTGCATGAGAGTGGTGTCCATGGTGCCCTGCTGGCCCTGGATGAGAACTTTGACCACAACACACTGGCCTTGGTCCTCCAGATCCCCACGCAGAACACCCAGGTGGGCAGCCCTTTAATCAATCAATTTCACTCTTTCTTTTCTTTCTTCCTTGGTGTGTGTGTATGGGGTGCCTTTCTGGGGCCTGCCTCAGAGGGGATTATAATGCCCTTAAATCTCTAAGAGTGGTCCCTATGCATAGCCAAGGCCCATGGGGAACATGTGTTCTTCACATGAAGAGATGTCTGTTTTTGTCCCTACACTGCTGTTGGGACCTCCACTGCCAACACTCTGCATTCCTTTTCTTTGGCCTGCTTCTCTGACCTGACTTTTCCTAAAGGAAAACTAGCCTTGGTCCCCATGGGGACCAGAAAGACCATATCTCCTTTGTCTTCCATCCTAGGGACTTGCTCCTGGCCCCCCAGGCTTAAGAAAGCTAAATATACCAGCTAGCACAGCCCAGAGGCTTTCCACGCCAGGGCTTTGTCTGCCCAGCAACAACTCAAAAGATTAGCCATCTCCTTAAATTACCTTTCGTAATTACTATGGAGCTGTCATCCAAGAATATATCTAAATTCTCTTGAACCTATTTATATTTTTGGCCTTTCTAACTTCCTGTGGGTAATGGATTCTAGAAGTACTAACAGTTGTATAAAGTGCTTCCTGATTTTATTTGTCCTAAAAATGACCCTTTCAGGCTCCCCTGGGGAAGGAACTCTTAGTTTAGATTTGGTAAGGATGTTTATATTTGATCAGCTCTTACCTTTTGTGAGACCTGTGAATTTCATAAACTCCGAGTGTATTGCCTCTGGGCACAAGCCTTTGTCTTTCCAGACAGAGTGGTCTTAATTCTTTTAGCCTTTCCTCATATAGACTTGCCTCTGTCCCCTGACCATTTTAGCTGCCCTTGTCTGGACTGTTTGCAGCTGTCAGATCGCTTTTGAAATTCAGCCACCAGGGCTGCACAGGCTATTCTGGGAGCAGATGTGTGTTAGCTTGAGGGAGGGCGGTGCTGTGTTGTCTTGTAGTTCTGGCAGGTGTGTTGGCCTTTGGGGGTGACGGTAGCACACTGGGCCAGTGTGTCCTATGGTGACCCCTCCTAACCAGTCAAAATGTTATAGTGCAGGTCCCTCCTTCTTTAAGAAGAGCTCAGATGTCCCCCCAAATGCAGTTTCCTTATACTTGCCCACTTCAAACCTCATTTGCTACCTTCTTGCTCGCTCATACAACTCTGCAGGATGTTTCTGAAGTTGATACCTGTCCGCTTCACCATGCACTACCCAGAGGAATAGCATCATTGGATCCTTGAAAATTTTACCAAGCTTCTCCTTTAAGATCATGTATAAAACTCTTAGGTTGTCAATAACAATGAAGACAGTATTAGACTGTAAAGACTGACATAGAACACTGTGGTTAATTTTATCCATTCCAAAATGAGCTTTTCTCTTTCTTTTACTTCCTATCTGAAAATGCCTTCAGTTATTTTTTGTTTATTTGTTTTGTTTGGAATGGGAGTGCTGGAGATTGAACCCAGGGGTGCTTAACCACTGAGCCACATCCTCAGCCCCTTTTATATTTTATTTTGAGACAGGGTCTCCCTAAATTGCTTAGGGCCTTGCTAAGTTGCTAGGGCTGACTTTGAACTTGCAATCTTCCTGCCTCAGCATCCCCAGCCCCTGGAGTTACAGATGTGTGCCACCATGCCTGGCTGCCTTCAGTTTTTGTAGACAGCAATAATTCTGTAAATTGTAGCAGTGACATCTCTATTGCTTTCTAGCCTTTCTTATTTCCTGACTCATTCATTTAGCATATTAGCTACTAGGGGAAGTGCCATCTGATCCAATATGGAGTCCATTGTTTAAAATGGTCAAAAACTTCTGTTGGCATAGAATTTTGAAAACCTCCTGTTTCTGGCAATGTTCTTAATGAGTTCATTTCTAGGTCGTCTAGAGAAAGCTTCTGCGCATCATGCAGCCCAGGACCACCAACAGCCAGGACTGAGCAGTCCTCCTGATTTAAGTTCATGATAAGGAACCTTGCAAATATATTTATTTAATCCAAATAAGTTGTTTTGATTATCCATGGTCTGCATACTTATCCCTCAATCCCCTCCAAAGGTAGTCAGACATGATTTTCCCCTTGTAGATAAAACATGCTTTTTTACCTTTTTCCCAGTAGGTAAAGCCTGTCCATTCATGTGTTCTGTGATCCCATTTTTTTTTTCCTGTTTTCACCATATGAAAGATCCTAAGGTTAACATTTCCAAGAGGACACTAAGGTTTGCTTGGAGGAGTAGCCTGAGGAGGGTGAAGGTTTTGAATTGGCTAACTATACCAAGCCCTGCTGCATCTCTGCCTTTGGACTTTAGGAAGCAGGTGAAAGATGACATAAAGGTCCTTAACTAATGCCCCTTTCACCTTCCCTTCTCTTGCCCTATGGACTCCAGGCCCGCCAGGTGATGGAGAGAGAGTTCAATAACCTGTTGGCCTTGGGCACAGACCGGAAGCTGGATGATGTGAGTACCTGGCCATGAATTCGGGGCCTCAGGGAATTGGTCATGGTCGGTTGGGTTGAAGTGAATGAGTTATTCTTTCCCCGGGCTGATGATTGGTGGGCTGGCCTAAGGGAAGGAAGCCAGAGGGGATAGAGATGATGCTAGGGGTTGGGGTGGCAGGCCAGGCTTAGCTGGACTTGTCTTTGGGTAGCAATAGGCTGTGGAGAAGTCTCTGAAACTCCTTTCTAATATAAAGGCTGAAAGCCCCTGTAAGTTATACTTCTAGCATCTTCCAACTCTGTGCCCAGCTCTCCCAACCATGCACGATCCAAGGTTTTCCCCCAAGGTCATATTTTTGGGATCATTCCTTTGCCTTTGTCTCTGAGACCCTGTGTCTTCGGTGCTGACAGCCAGCATGTCTCTAGCCTGCTCAGTAAGACTGCAGCCACCCACTGTAGTGTGGTTGTTTGGGGACAGATGTTCTGCTGAGGCTGTTGAGTGACCACCCTGTTCCTCAGTGCAGCCTGAGACAGCGAAACACGGGCTCAGGCTTTACCATCCCAGCTTTCTAGCTGCACTCTTCCATCTCCCCTCACACCGCGTTAAAGTTTCCCGCTCACGGCACTCCTGCTCATTGAAGAAACAGTCCATTGCCCTTGATTTCATCAGGCTTTCTCTTTGGGTTTAGGGACAACCCTGACATCCTGAGCCATAGTGCTCCCCTAGTGATGCCGACTTATGTTCACCTGTTTCCTGAGGACACGCCCCTCCTCAGCCCCACCTCCCCTGTCCCCCTCACTTTCTTGTCAGCAAACCTGCCTGCCCTTGCCTGTCATGGATGCCTTAGCTGATTTGGCTCCAAACAAGTTAAAAAAAGAGCCCAGACTCTGTTTATTTTTAGCTTCTCCATCTTCAGTAAGATCATTGTTTCTTAGTTGGGTTTAACAGGGCTAAAAACCACCTTTGTAGTGATTGCCCTGCCCTAGTGGACAGGACACACTCAAAAATGCACAGAACTTGTGGAGGTATGTTTTCTTCACAGAGGCACCTTAAAGTTGTCAGGGTAGTAACTGCGTGTGTGCCCGTCTGTGTGCACGCATGTGCATCTCAATCAAGGAGATAAATTCATAACTCCCCAAATGTCCCCACTCTTGGAGGTCTTAATTTTCCCATTGCCTACCACTTAGCCCACACACACACCTAGATGGGATCTTAGCTTTCTTTGTTGCTATCTGGAAAAATGAGTCCTGTATACATTAGCATGTGCTTCTAATTTAGAAAATTATCTAGTCCTTCAGTTCTTACCAAAATACTCTGAATGCCTGCTCTGTGCCAGGGATAGGCCAGGCATGGTGGCACAATGGTTACAGATGTTTCACTTTGTGCTAACAGTCATCTATGGAATGGGTTACTATCCCCATCTTAGAGATGAAGACATTGAAGGTTAAAGAAAGACTTTACTGGGGTGGGGTATAGCTCAGTGGTAGAGCGCTTACCTAGCATGTGCTAGGGTTCAATCCTCAGCACTGGGAAAAAGGAAAAAAAGGGCAGAGTTGATATGTAGAGAGCAGACTAGAATAGATGTGTATTTGGTTCCTGTGCTTTCCCCCCGCATCCCGCTGCCTACTGGAAGCTGGTATGACTGTTGGTCTATAAGGCTTCAGACCTTGGGGTGGAGTTATGGAGTTGAGTGGGTGATACCATTGGTTAGTACAGTGGGATTTCTGAGATGCAACTAGATGTGGGACTAGAGAGGACTGGTTCTTAAGGGAGCTTAAAGCAGAAGCCAAGTCCTGGGAATAGGTGAAATTTGGTGAGGGGGCTGGACAGAGGAGAGGATCTGAGATCCTTGGAAACTGCTTCCTATCCGGCCATCTAGTGCTTCATCAACAACCTTGAGCTGTCTCTTGCAACTAGTCCTACCAGTTCTCGTTCTGTTTCCTTCCTCCAGCTTCAAGGCTCTGAAAGGCTGCATCAAGTTCTCCCTCTCCATGGAGATCAGGACTGAAGGGAAGTTAGGAGGGACAGGAAGAACATGTGCTTATTAAGAGACAGAGGAGGAATATAGCAAAAAGTCCTTAGGATTGGCTAAAAGTGGAAATGGGGGCTGAGAGAAAGGGCTGCAGGCTGGGTTAAGGACAGGATCATGAAGGAACAGTGGTGATGAAGAAGGTCCCTGCCAAGTTCAGGAATGGACTTCTGTGTAGGGAGCCAACTGCCACCCATTTTTTAACAAATATTTGTTGAATGCCGTCAGTATTCCCAGACACTACTCAGAAGCTAGGGATACATTGGTTGGAACAAAAAAGATCATGGTTTTTGCCATCATGGAGCACAGAATTTGAGAGAGAAGAAGAGAGAGGGAGAAAGTGAAAGGGTAGCGGGTAGGTAGGAACGTTTGGCCTCCTTAGGGCTCAAACAACAAATCCTAACCAAGCCAGGTGACATTCCTATAATACCAGCTACTCAGTAGGCTGAGATAGGAGGATTGAAAGTTCAAGGCTAGCCTGCAAAACTAAGCAAGGGGACTCTGTCTTAAAATAAAACTAAAACAAATCCTAGGGGGTTGGCAGGGGTTGTTGAGGTTAAAACCCAAATGTTAGTGTCTCTTTTCCTACTGGGACCACTCTGCCTGTACCCTGGGGCCCTTGTAGTTCTGAGACACAGGAGTAGGAGAAAATGAGGTGTGACTACAAAGCAGGGTGGATATGGCTCCCAAAGTTGGAGTGGGAGGCTTTTGCAGTGTAGCATCCTGTAGGGTTGTGGCCCCGGGTGCCTTTTAGTAGTGATAGTTATTTTGGAGACTTGGTGGCATCTGTGAGGTGGCATATGGCCAGGGACTGCCACTCATGTCCTTTGGAGGAGGAGTATATCTCTGGTCATCTACTTCACCCATCACTGTTACAGGGTTCTCTCATCCGATCCTGTTGGATAGGTCATCTGAGAAGTAGGGCAGATGTTGGTGTTCCTGTTTTACAGAGGAGTGAACTGGAGCGTAGAGAGGTCACTTAACTTGCCCAAGGTTACACAGCTGGTAATATGGCAGAGTCAACCCTGGAAGCCAGATGTCCTGACTGCTAACACAAGTGCTCTTCTAGGATACCTGAGTGATGGTCTTACTGAGGACGCAGAAGGACAGGAGAGCATATGTGGGGACTGTCTCTTGCATTGTATGGGAGGCTGAGAAAAGGAACACCTTAAAAGACCAGTGGGCACCCCAAACTCAGGTTTAGAAGATTGCTGTGGGTAGGGAAGCAGAGTCTAATGCCAGATGACAGTTTTCTGCTTCCCTACCCACACCAAGTCTCCAAAAGAACTCTCTCTACTAGGGGGCACCCAGGGCACGTAGACATTACAGAGTTGCAAGGACCTCTGAGAGTCATTCACCTCAGCTCCTGATTCATTCCACTGGTGGAAAAACTAGGGCTAGAAAGGGGAAGTGACATTGCTCCCTTCTTTCCAAAGTGAGTAGTACCCCTAGAACTAGCCATGACTACCCTCCGTGGGGCGGTGAGTAAGAGTGACAATTCTGCCCCTGGGTCTCTGCGTGTTTTCACCTTGCAGGGGGAGGACAAGGTGTTCCGCCGCGCGCCCTCCTGGAGGAAACGCTTCCGGCCGCGGGACCACCACAGCGGCGGCATGCTGGGCACCTCTGCAGAGACGCTCCCGGCAGGCTTCCGCGTGTCCACCCTGGGGCCCCTGCAGCCTCCTCCCGGCCCGCCGAAGAAAGTCATGCCTGAAGGTGAGTGACAGGCTGGCTGGGCGGCCGGGTGGAGGGCGCGAGGCCGGAGCTAGCGGCCCCACGCACCCTCGGGCTGACGCTGCACTAACGGCTGCCGCAGGGGGCGCTGCGGGGCAGCCCCTGCCGGGAGTGTGTCGCTGCAGGCCCGCGAGCGTGTGCGCGCACTAACCCCGCTCTGTGTGTTCTCCCGCGGCTGCCGACTCCTCCCAGCCGGGCCGGCGGGGGCGCAGAGACTGGAGACCTCCACGGTTCGGACCTACTCCTGCTGACCCCCACCCTCCCGCCCCGGGTCTGACGGGGGTGTGCCCCTGGCTCGGGGTAAGTGGGCCAGGCCCTGGGACGCGGGCGCCTGCTGCTGCCCTCGGCCCCACGCGCCTGCCCCTGGCCGCCGGCCTGGCCCTGCCGCTCCAGCCCCGCTCGCCAGCACTGCCTGGCTTGCCCCTTCCTGCTTCGTGTGGCCTGGGGCGCTTTGCGCTTGGGAGCATGCTGCAGACCCTTGCAAGCTGCCTCCCAGGGACTGCCTGCCCGCTCACGGCGCGCCTGTCTGTTTCTTCTCTTTTAGCTCATTCCCACTATCTCTACGGACACATGCTCTCCGCCTTCCGGGACTAGCCACATCCCAGGCTGGCGTCCTTCTGGTTTCACAGGCTCAGCCGGCCCTGACCCCTCCTGCTCGTTCCCTTTCCTCCCACCGCTCCTAGTCTCGTCCGTCCGTGATTTTCCAATTGCCCTGGATCTCAGAATATACTCATCTATCCCCTCGGCATCCCACTACCCCTGAGTCCCACCGCGTGTCCTTTGTAAGTCCTCTGGTGGATGTGGCTGGGGTCTCCGGTGTCGTGGAGGCACTCAGGTTGTCCATGCTTGGGATTCTGGGGGAGGAGAGAAGGGCAGCCTATGGTGGGCATGACCTCACCTTCCCTTCCGGACCTGGCCTGGTCTGGACTGCGCCTTCCACCAGGACCAGGATCCTGGGCCAAGGACTGAGATGGCCCTTCCAAAAACTGGGGCACTTCACACTGTCCTGCTTGGGCTGTTTGGCCTTTTGGTCCCTGCCGGCTCTGGTTGTGCCAGATTGCCTGAGGGTTGGTTTTGGCACCCTTAGCTCCACCCTCCCCCAGTCATCACCACCACTTGCAGCTTCTGCCTTCAGGACTTGCTTGAGGGTCAGGATGCCAGGAGAGGACTGAGGAAACCTGAGATAGAAATTCTGAGCGCTCACTCAAGCCCAATCTCAAACATGAGTTTGGGAAGAATCAGAGAAAAATGGACCTCAGTTTTGGGCTAAAGGTGAGGGTGGGGAAACTCCCCAGCCCCATGCCCAGTGCAAGGGGTAGGCAGGCAAGCCAGAAGGAGAGCTTGTGGCCTCTGGTAGCCTTAAGCTCAAAGGACAGTAGGAATGTCCCCAGCCCCAACCAGAGGGTGGAGCTCCATCTGGGCTGGGAAGAGGGGAGATCGAATGCATCATAACCCTGGGGCAGAACAGATCCCACTATGTTCTGCTGACTGTGCCCCAGCTTCTCTTCCCTTGTCCTCCTCTGCCTCACTTGTTCAGTAAACCCAGCCCCATAAGAATGAACCTGATGGGTGGATTGAATATACATTGATCCTAAAGTAAGATTTGGGAAAAAGACAGTCTGAAGCTTCGTTCCTCTGACCTGCCAGGAAAAAAAGCTTCCCCTTCCGAGAATCATATCCCAGGCCCAGGAAATCAAGTGTTGGTGAAGGAAATCACTCTTGCTTGTCCCTAAATCATCCAGCCCTCTTCAGGATTCTTTTGCTGTGCAGGGACTGTCACCTCCAGAAATTCCTGAGACCCACCCAGCTTTCACTGTTTTGTTTTCTCTAGCAGCATGGTAGAAATGGGGCAGATGGATATAGGTCCTGGTTTGGGAGGAATATTATTCCCAGAAATGTCTCTTCTTTACCTATTCCTTCATCTTACCAAGGTGCCTGAAAGTGCTTGGGACCCAAGTTCATGGGTTGATGGGATCTAGGGCTTCATCCAAGTGAGAGGAGAGGGACAGTGTCTGGGCGTGTTTGCTGGAGGGAGGCCAGTGCAGCACCATCCTGCAGGTGGCGGAGCAGCTGGTTTGCAGCCTGTTCCACTTGGCTCCGAGCAGGGCTAGGCTTGCAGGTGGGATGATGGGCCACAGTACCCTGTCCTGAAGGAGCCCTGGAACTCTGAGCTATGCTGGGGCCTAGAGCCTTGTGCTGCCTCTTAGCAGAGGGAGCTTGACCAGTAGTGTGTCTGGGGGCCTCCTTGGGGCTGGGCCAGGCAGCCACCTGCCCTTGCTCTTGACCATTGCTTCCTGCCCTTCTGCCATCAAGCTTCTAAGAGTGGATATGGAAAATACAATGAATTGAGTAGAGAGAAAACGCCCCCATTCTTGGGAATGGATGTTGAAATTATGGACATACCTCCAGGTTCCTGAGATGGGTGGATTGAGCAGCGCAAGGCCCCCTGCCCCCTGCAGGGGAGTGTCATGGCTCACTTTGTAGGAGCGTCAGCCCTAGCCTCTTCTCTCTGCATCTTAACCGTGTCGTGATTGGCCTTGTCATAAGCAGCAGCTGGGCCCCTGGGGAGGTGTGGCAGGGAGATGACGAAGGGGCGTCCATACAGCGAGGAAAGGCTGTTGTCTCGGTGCCCCTTGCCTTGTAGTCAATATTTTTTTTTCTTTGAGAGTCCCCAGTGACCCAAGCCCTCCTCACCAGCCTCCTGTGTCTTGCCAGGTCCCTTCTCAGTACTGTATTGGCTCAGTGCATCAGGAGTGGCTGTGTGGCTGTGTGTGGGTGTGGGTGTGGGTGTGTGTATACCAATAAACAACCTGGTTTTAAGACAATGTACGATGGCCTCTGGTCCTTTTTTTTTTTCTTAACTTTGAGCTCACTTGACCATCCAGCTCCTTTCACAATCCTGAGGGCTACTGGACTTTGGAAAGGAAGTATCAACGTTTTCAAAACTTGCAGTTGATAATCTTCCGTGTACTTATATAACCACAGGATTGATGGGGAGGGTCATGTTTAGGTTGCTTGTGCCACGAAAGTAGAGGCCAAGATAGAGGGGTGAGGAGCCTGACTCCCGGGCTTGACGATTTCCTCCTTCATCTCTGAATCACCTGCCCAGGCTTACTCTGCTTGTGTCTGTTCACAGAGCTCCCAGAGTTGCTGCTGCTGTCCACCCTTTCAGCAGCTCCCCACCACCTCTAGATCAGGGACCCAGCTCCTCCTCCTGGTGGCCGTAAGAAGCCACTCATGACTTGGTTCCTTGGACCTCTCCTCCTCCTGTCACTCTCGAGTCCACCCAGCCCCTCACCAGAATGCAGCCCTGCTATTTTTCTTGCCTTTGCAGCTTCAGACCTTCAAGCTACTTCAAGCATCACCTGAGAGACAATGCAGGCCCATCCCCAGCATAATAGTGACCAAGAGCCCTTAACCCCGGAGCTCATATCACACTGTCATGCTGGGGGTCATTGTTGTCTCCTGGCCTGTCTCCACACTGGGCTGAGGACACTCTTGTAGGTCAGTCTCTTGCCCTCTACATTCCTAGAGGTATATAATTTGAATGACAAACCAACCTTATCTCAGAGGGTTGTTAAAGGATTAATATTAGTAGAGCTGAAAATTCTTGGATATTGTTGTGTGCCAGACACTGTTCTAGCCATTCTTCCTTAGTTTGTTCTGGTGCTGTAACAAAACACCTTAGAGTGGATCATTTATAAATAGCAGAAATTTATTCCTTACAGTTTTGGAGGCTGGGAAGTCCAAGATCAAGGCACCAGCAGAATGGGTGTCTGGCAAGGGCCCAGTCCTCAGAGATAAACTTTCTTGAGGCATTTGCACATGGTGGAAGGGGCAGAAGAGTTAACTGGGCTCCCAGATATTTTATTTTATTTTATTTTTTAAATTAAATTTAATTTTATTATTTTTTGGTACTGGGGATTGAATTCAGGGGCACTCGACCACTGAGCCACATCCCCATCCTATTTTGTGTTTTATGTAGAGACAGGGTCTCACTGAGTTGCTTAGTGCCTCGCCATTGCTGAGGCTGGCTTTGAACTTGCGATTCTCCTGCCTCAGCCTCCCAAAATGCAGGGATTACAGGCTTACGCCACCGTGCCTGGCTCCAGACCTTTTATAAGGGCACAAATGCCACGCAAGGAGTTCCATTTTCATGACCTAATCACCTCCTAAAGGCCTGCTTTTGTTTGTTTTACAGTGCTGGGCATTGAATCCAGGGCTCTCTGCCACTAAGCCACATCCCTAGTCCTTTTTTATTTTTTATCTTGACACAGGGTCTCTTTAAGTTGCTGAGGCTGGGCTTCAAACTTGTCTTCCTCTTGCCTCAGCCTCTTGAGCCTGAGTCTATGGGATTACAGGTGTGCGCCACTGCTCTTGGCTCAGGTCTATCTGTTAATACTTTTGCATTGGGGACTAAGTTTCAACATGAATTTTTGGAGAAACAAACTTCACCCATGGCATATATCAAGTAGATTAATTTATTTAATCTTTACAAACCTGTCTTTGATAGAACAAGAAATTTTAAGGCTAAGATCATAGAGCTGGGAAGAGACAAAGTTGTCAAACTCAGTCTGCCTAAATCCAGTTCTTTAACCATAGTCCCTATGTTAAAAGTCCTCACCCAGGACTAGGAGTGCTTGGCTTCTTTTTTAAGTGAATTCATGCTTTCCCCAGCTACCCCACCTCTCTTTCCCCACCTCCCAGATTGTCTGTGCCACTCAGATGGCTTATGAATTGTCACGGGGCCATGTCTGCTCTGTTCATCTAAATGGCAAACTCCTATACATTCAGCATAATGCGTTGCATATCCTATATCCTCTCCATGGTCAGCAGTTCCCTCACACTGATGGAGCAAGGATGGCAGAGTCCATAGCATAGAAGACTGGAGAGGAGCAAGACAAATCAGTGTGACATAGCCAGGAAGGGAGACAGGCAAGGAAAGGCACTGGCCTAGTGCATACAGGCCTCTCCCCCGCCCATCAGAACTGATGAGCCGTGGTGACCAGCTGGCTACAGGAATGAGATCTGAAGGGTCTGGGAAAACCATGCCTTCCTGGTGTTGCCATCCACTAGGATGGGGGTGCAGAGGGCCAGGCTCATGCGGAAATGTGGGTTTGATTTGGGACATGCTGAGCTTGAGATGAGACCCCCAACATCATGTTTCTTTTAGCGTTTGTAGAAAAGAAAGAAGAATCCAGGTTTCTTTCCCAGAACCCTTTCCTTGCCTCTCTAGGAATGTTCTTAGCAGAGTGAGAGGCAGGGAGCATGGGTCTGTGGGGGACAGGGAAGAGGCACAGCCGAATGGTGGTGATGTGGGTTCCTACCCAGGCCAAGGCTGTGTGCTTCCTTAGCCAAGACTCTGGCTCAGCTTGGAATCTTCCAGTCCTGATTGTGAATTCTAGCTAAACTTCAGGTTTCTGGGCACCAGCCTGGATCCCAGAAACCAGAATTTTAAAAAGTCCAAGGACCATGACATGTTGGGGATGGTGTTTATCCATCAATAGGTACCTGAGTTGAAGGGGCTCCTCTCCTCTCACCCTCCATTGTAGACCCCAAACCTCCCTCTCCAGTTGGCCAACCACCTACTATACCAGCACTTAAAAAGGTTTTCCAGCCTACCAAATAAATTACCTGGAGAAGTTAGATACCAAGAATGTTTATTGGAGTGTACAAATAGTACTTAAAGCATCCTGCAGTTCCCGCTGATTATCTAAGAAGTTCCTATTTCCACACTAACAACTGGTATCCCAATTTCAAGTAATTCTTATCTTTTCATTCAAGAATTCCCTAATGTCCATAATTAGGTGACATTTGATTAACCTAGTTTGATTTATGGTAGGTGCTTCCACTGAAGAAGGAGATTGAGCTAATTTCCCTAAAGAACTCCACCTCATTATTCATTAATTGGAATTTTATCTGTAATTCTATTGTGAAGGTTAAGGATTTGTTAATTTAAGAAAGCTCCTTTGATAACAGGAGTTTATTCTGTGGAAATGCTGAGTGAGCCTGGGCTCATCTGTGTCCCTGTTTCCCATTCACACCTGTGTAGTTCCAGCA
Source organism: Geosciurus inauris (assembly GCA_004024805.1). Lineage (NCBI taxonomy): Eukaryota > Metazoa > Chordata > Mammalia > Rodentia > Sciuridae > Geosciurus > Geosciurus inauris. The sequence goes on along the minus strand of PVHX01001409.1, from coordinate 153,166 downwards.
AATCGTTTCTCTCTTACGGACTTCAATGCTTGATGAAGTAGGTAGGTGACATGGGCAGGGAGCTTTTGACTCTAGTAGCTATTGCTGAGGACCATCTGTGTGAGTATGAACCTCAGTTTCCAACTGACCTGATAACTGGAGAGGAATGAATGGACTTTGAAAATGAATGCTGCGCTGGGGATGTAGCTCAATGGTAGAGCACTAGCCTAGCACGCACAAGGCCCTGGGTTTAATCCCCAGCACTGGGGGGGGGGGGCATCCAGCAATCCAGCAACACTATCAGCTCTTTAGTATTGTTGTGTACCTTCGAAAGGAAGGTCACCATTGAATGATGCAGTGGGGTTGTATCCTCCCTAGGAGCTTGGGAGATGCCAGGGCAGAGGAAATGAACCCAAGGGGAGAAGAACTCCCTTCCATGCAACGTTGGTGGGTATTGAGGGAGTGTGGATTCTAGAGGAAAAGCATGGTGGCCACCTGGTTGCCCTCCTTACCCCAAGGGCAGGGAGTCAGGGCTAAGAGTCATGGAAATGACCTAAAGAGACTTTAAACTCAGTGCCAAACTCAAAAAGAAGGAAATCCTACCACTGGGGCAGATTAGGACAACTTGTGATTCCCAGTAGGAGCTCACTCGTTACTTGGGACAGGCAGGCCTCAACAAGACCCTACCTTCTACATCCTTACCCAAGTTCTGTGGGGCTCTTCCTTAAGTAGAGCTTTTAGAGAAACTGGGGTCAGGGTGTTAGCCTCGCCCTACTCTAGGAACAAGGTCAGGAAGGCAAGTGTGGGGAGATGGCCCACCTGAGCTCAGAGCAAGTACAGAATGGTCACTTGGTTGTTTAAACTGGGTCAAGTCAGTTGTCCAGGGCCCCAGAGAATTGAATGGGGGCTGGAACATATCACCCTCTGAATACCTTTTCTGTAATGATTCTGAAATCTATAAATTGCAATAAATCATACAAACTTAGCCCCAAGCAGTTGGAATTAATAAAGTTTTTAGTAGGTGTTTTTGGTCCATTTCAATTCTAATTTCTGTTAACTCCCCAGATAATCCTTATGTAATCTCTAACTATAAATCTTTGTTCTCAATTTCCCACCCACCTTCCCCCCTTAGGAAGCCAGTCTTCGAAAAACAGCATCCCAAAAGAAGAAAAACCGAGCTTCTCTTCCTTTGATTGTTCTTTGTTAACCCTTTTCCCCAGCAGAATCTCCCTTGTATCTGAGCTGTAGGTAGGGACAGGAATCCCCCTCTGGCTGGAGGAAGGGAAGAAAGGCATGAGGGGTTGTGCTATTTAGCCTACAAGGAAGTGACAATATTTGCCCCTTGCTCTGATTTAGTCACTTCCCACTTCTCTATAGGGATTCTGGTTAATGTGGAATGGGGGAGAGATAGGGATTAGAGAGGAGAGCCCCACAAATTCTAGCTATATGCCCCTTGTCCCTGGCTGTGGGTGCTCAGGGAATGTGACCATGCTTAATTAATTGAAGACCAGTGAACCTATTGGGCTGTAAAAGTTACAATGCAGCAGACATGAGCAATATCTACACGTTAAAGAGCAGCAGAGCACTCAGAAGATCTTCCTCTGTGCCTCATGAGCATTTCTGTGCAGTCTGGCCTTCACCCAGACTATGGATCACACCCTCCCAGCTCCCGTTGTAATGGTAGAAAGCAGGCTTCCCAGTGTCTACTGATCATCTCAAGAGGGTGCCCCCAGTGCTTTTGGAGCTGCAGTCTTTGGAATCCTTGGAAGCTCTGCCCCTGGAGGGTGTCTGGATGGCTGAGTGAAGGGGGTGGAGTTGTCAATCACTCCCCTCCCTCTATATTATCATGGACACTCTTCTAGCAACCAGTCTTTATTCACTTTTTTTAAAAAAGAAATCCAAATAAGTTAGCAAAAAAAAAAAAAAATACAAAACAATGGCAAAACCACACAATGCTTAGTTAACAAAAGAAATCACCCCAAGAGTCCCCACCCCCTTTTCCTGCCTGTCCCTGGCAACTTCAGCACAGGAGACCTTGGTCAGATGGCAGTTTTACAAACAACACACAAAACAAAACAAAACATAAAACTGCTGGAAGGTTCCCAATATTCACTGCAAAAGCTTGGCCCCCCAGGGACATGGGAACAGAGGATTGTTCCTCTTCCTTTCTTCTCTCTCAACTCAGGGCAGGCCCAGCCCAGCCACTGGCATCAGGAAGAGACCAGGACAGGAGGTGTGCACACTTGTCCAGGTCTGGACACTGTCTTTTTCTCTCAAATGGTTTCATTTGGGGGGTGGAATTAAGGCTGCATTATGATAAGGAAGCTCCTGAGTTTGCCCCCCTGAGCTGGAGGTATCCACAAGGGGGCACTATGGTCCCCTGCTTTATCTCCTTGGAAAGGGGATGCCCTCTGCTCTAAGGAGTCAGCTAAATGAGGGCATCTGTTCCCTTGCTGGGCGGTGCATAAACTTTATATGGATGAGGAAGGGGATAGTCTGGCCTGTGGCAACCCAAGGCTGTCTTCCTGGCATCAGGACAACCTGGCTTAGGAGGCCCCTGCTGCAGAAGTGGTGGCACCTATGGCCAGCTTGGGGGCTCACATGGACACCCGGCCTGGCAGACAATCTCAGTTGGGCATGGTTTCATCTGGGAAGGCCACAGACACATCCTCCACTGTGATGCTGTCCACGATGGAGGTGAGGGAGTGCAGGTTGTGGGCATCTGTAGGGTCAGCCGCAAGGAGATGATCTGTAAGGAGAAGGGGGGGAGGGGTTACCTAGGTGAAGAAGTGGGGGATGAGGCCTTTAGGGTGACACAGGTTTTCTAGGACAGATGAATGTGCCTTGGGCGTGTGCCTGATCTCTGAATTCCCCCTAGCAGAGTTAGGATTTGGAAGCAAGGTGGAGCCAAGATAGTGTATCCTGGGAGACTGGAATTGCCCTTTGCTAGGACTGTTGTGCAACACTGACTCAGCAATTCCCAGGGACCCCTGGGGCAAGAGCAGTCTCCTCGGGCTGAGGTCAGGCACCAGGCACCAGCTAGGGAGCTACAGGAGGTTGCAACTGCTACTCTTTGGCTGGTCAAGGCTTCAAGGAGGCACAGGGCTTTCCAGCCCACTGCTTGGGGCCCTGGGGTCAGTAGGTCCCTGGAGAAGGCACAGGAAGAGGACTGGAGCAAGGATTGAGGTAAGAGGGAAGAAAACATAGGGAAGGGTGGACCGATGGGAAATAGGGTCAGGCTTCACTTACCACCTGTGCTGGGGCCAAACTCCAGTGCACTGCCCCATTCTGGACTACAGGAGGCGCTGTGGGAGCTGCATTCACTGGGCACCTGCAAGTCAGGGAGGGCCAAGGCCCAAGGTCAGGGAACAGGCATCCTTGGATGTGTTGCTGCCTCCTCCCAATAGGCAGAACCATGGTGGGATTGAAGGGTGGACCACAAGCTGGGACCCTCCAGCCCAGGACACCCCCACTCCAGAATGACCTTTCCTGGCTCCCATCCTAGATGATGATTCTGCCTTCACAGAACACTAGCATAAAGGGGTCTCTGGAGATCAGGATGACCAGGCAGAGTATCTAACCTGACTAGGGTGACTTCTGAGCAGGCTTGCTGGGTAGATTTTATCTGTTTAACCATACCTGGGAGAAGGATGGGGTGGGGGCAAAGTAGGCTGCTTTGGCTGTACTTGGCCTGGCCTTTGAGGCTCTGATTCAGGGATGGGGATTTATTTTCACTTTGCTCAGGATAACTATGGACCTGCTTCTAGACCCCTTCTACCGTTCTGTGCCAGTGCCCCCCACCCCCACCCCATCTGTATCTCCTGCCCAATGTCTTTATCTTGGCTTAAAAGAGTGTGGGGACACAGAGGGTCAGCTGAACAACCTAGCCCTGACAAAGGAAGGGGTCCTGTGGCCCCTCAAGGCCCTGCCTGGCACCTGCGCCAACCCTCTGACTGAGCCCTTCCATGGCGTCCTGAGACGGTCCAGGTGCCTCCCTCTGGGCCCTACCCCTGGGGCAGGTGCATTGGCCACTTACCGGGGGCTGAGCCCCGCCCCCGCCTCTGTAGCGGAGGTCGCGCTCCTCCTGGTTGAGCGAGCTGAGCAGAGCCTGCAGGCGCTCGATGTACTGGATGGCGCTGCGCAGGATCTCCACCTTGGGCAGCCGCTGGTTGGGGTTGAGCAGGGTGCTCCTCTTCAGGGCCTCGAAGGCCTCATTCACCTTCTTGAGCCTGCGCTTCTCCCTCAGCGTGGCTGCCCGCCGCCGGTCCACCGACACCGACTTCCTCTTACACACCTTACATGCCCACGGCAGACACTGGCCCGGACAGTGCTCGGGGGTCCCCAGCCCCTTGTCTTCCAGGGGCCCTCGGGCTTCGGGGCTCAGGCTGAGCTCAGTCCGCTCGTAGCCTGGTGGCTCGAAGCCCTGGAGGTGGACAGGCAGGTAGTTTTCCCCGTCATAGAAGCGAGGCTCCTGGTAGAAGTAGGGGGATGTCTCATAGAGCTCCATGGGGTCGGAAAAGACTTGTTCCTGCCTCTGGCCCCCAAGCTCCTGCAGCCCCTCACGCCAACTGCTGGGTGCCATTTAAACCCTCCCCGCTGGCATGGAACCAGAGATAAATATAGCCAACGCCACAGAAACCTGAGCCCCCTCTAAGCTGTTGCTGCACATCAAGACGTTTACAGTGGATTAGATGTGATTCCCCTTCCCTCTCCCCGTGGCCCCCACCCCACCCAGCCAGCCTGCCCCATGGCCAGGGCGGCTCCTGTGCACGGGTCGGGAGGCCGTTGGGTGTAATTTGATTAGTTTTCATTTCTCTGCAGCCCCAGTGGGACAGAGAAGGTGGGGGAGGACACATTCCCCCTCTCATCTGCTCCTTTCAATTACTCCTAGCCTGGCGGCCTGCCTGTTCGCTCCTTGCTGGTCCCAAAGCAGCGGGTGGGTGTAGGGGGAGGAAAGGACAAGGAAGGGGTACGTTAGGCTGGAAGGGAACTCCAGTCAATCTGTGCATCTCCCTGCTTCCTGACAGCACCTTAACCTACTGTATCCCTCCAATGAGACTTTTAAAGACATCTCCCCAAAGAATGGGGCTTCTTGGAATTTGGGGGATCTGTAGGTCCCCAGGGATAAGAAGGACAAAAACTCAGAGTGGCAAATGGATTCAACCACTGCGTTTCCAAATGGCCTTGACCCTGCACTTTTCTCTTAGAGCTCATGTGATTGGGGGAAAATTGAGTCAAGAGACTATTTTTTTTCTTTTAGTAGGAATGAGGAGGTTTTCTTTGTAATATATAAAGTAGGGTCAGAGTTGGGATCAGAACTTACATCCCACACTTGGCCAGATCATAGGTATTAAGCCCTCTGCCTCTTTCCTCTGTCCTCTCATTTATCTGCCCTCCTTTGTCGCTTCCTCAACTGTTTCTTGCCCCATTTGGACACCAAAATCTTATTGACTCCTCCCCGTGGATGGCAGTGGGAAAGGAGAGAAAACAGAGCCCTTCAAGCTCAGTTTACACCTCCCCTCACCTGGATCACCTGTCTGGGTTCTTCTGCCCTTTCTTGCCTGAGATGTCAGCTTTGTACTGGTCATGCAGGTCTCAAATGCATCCTACAGGTCAGGATGGGGAGGGACTATTTAATCTTCAGGTGTCTTAGTCCGTGGTCATTTCTTAGTAGAGATCTGGGATCTGAGGGGACTCATTCTTCCCAATGCAGCAGGCTAGTCTCAGATAGCAGCATGAGCAAGGCCATCGGAGGTCTGGGGATTAAAAGGGCTGGGGCCACTTAAAGCGAGATCCCTACCCACCACCTTACCATCTAGTGGACCATGTTGGTTACCTCTTTTATCCCAATCTCTGATACCTACATCCCCTTCCTGGGTGGCCACTGTTCAGCTTCCACTGTGTCACAGGACAGCCCATTCCACTGATCTGCAGCTTCAGGAATCCTGGGCTTTGAGCTGCAATCTTTTACCCTTGGGTCGCAGTGCTTTCTAGGAGCCTATAGACTAGGTCAGATCCATCTTGCTATCTCTATCCCAATGGCAGATGAGACTGATAAGTTAAAACTAGCAGCAAGGACAATAACAGGAAGTAGAATCATGCAGGGACTCCTGGAGGAGGAGGACTTCTCAGGGGAGGGAGATCTGCATGGAGTTTGGAGAACTGGCCTTCCCTTCTCCCTTTGTCCACAGTGAGGAGCCAGGAAAATGCAGGTATACTTTTGGGGTATGAAACAAGGGTGAGGAGGGAACAGAGCTGGACAATAAGAGAGCCCAAGGAGGTTGAGGGGGAGCAGCAAGGCCTTAATCTGGTATTTGGCTTTGCCAGTGTGATTGAAGGTGTAGTGTTTTACTAGTGTGGCTTAGGAACCTTGCTTGGATCTGACCAGCTGCGTTGAAGAAGAATCTCTATTTCCAACACACCTCCACCCAAAAAAGAAAAGAAAAAAACAAAACAAAACAAAACACAAAAACAAAACTAAACTAAAACAACCTTGTCTTAGTTTACACTCCAATCACATGAACCTGAGGAGACGTCAAAATTATGGAAACCTAGAAATGGCATCTTTTGTCATTTTGGGATCTAGTCTGACTTACCCCTAAATGCATTTTCCTTTAAAATGGAAGCAGAATGGGTTTGATCTGTGATGGCTCCCAGGACCTCGATACCTAGTGATCCAGCATGGACCCTGAGTACCCAACACTCAATTACAAGGCAAGGGTGAGCTTTGATAATTCCACAGTCATTGAGAGAGCTATGATTACTTGAAAATGTATGGATCCATCAAGAAGTGCCTCAGGAATTTAGTAGAATGGCAAAACCATCAAAGGCTGGGGCCTCTGGGGAGGAGGGACACACTGGGCTGGGTCTCAGAGAATGGGTGGGATTTGGATGAGAAGAGGGGAGGTGGGGCATTGGGTAGGCTAGTCTGTATGGAGCTCAGGATTCAGGTACGGGGGTGATTGGAGACAAATCTGCAAAGAGGGAGGAGTTCCAGCTGGCCATGGAAGGACTTGGCAAGATGACCACCTGCCCCACTATGACAGTGTCCAGGAGTGAGATGATGAGGGTCTGAACCCACCCAGGGGCAGGAGGGTGGATTTGACCAGGAGAGGATGCATGTTTCTGTCTGGTGAGATAGAGGGGAGCTGGGGGTGGGGGTGGGGATGGGGGGACAGGAATGGTGGTTGTATTACCTGGCGCGTGGAAACACCAGGTCCTCTTCTCCACTCCTGACCCCCCACCCACTCTTATCTCCATGATCCTTCACTGCACTGTCCTCACTGCCTCCAGGGACCACAGGAACAGAGGAGGGAAAACCTGTCTCCCCTTCCATGTGTGAATATTCATTTGTTCATTCTTTTAATCAAGAAACATGTATCGAACGCCATGTCCCAGGTGCCAAGGTCACTGATGTGAATAGGACATGGTGTGTCTGCTGTCACTGTGCTCACAGTTCAGTGAGGGAGATGAGAACACAAAGTCAGCTACCCAAGGTGAAAGCGTTAGGAGATAAAGGGAAATCTCGAAGAAGTGCCAATATAATCTGGGGAAGGAAGTAGTTCACCTGCTCCATTCTCTGCTCAACACATATTTTCTGAGGACCTACTCTATGTGAGTCCCCACTGTGTTGGTGGGAAAGAACAGTGAGGAGACTATAGGAAGCTCTGCCCAGTGTGAGCTTGGCCTTGTGTCCTGTGATATTTGCCTCTGACCTCACACCAGGGCAGCACTGGGAGGTTAGGGTGACCTCGGGTGTCTGGGTCTCTATGAATCCCTGTCTGGGGATATGTTTGTACATGTCTGAGTATGCTGGCCCCAGGGGACCATGTCAGGGGCCCATGTGGGGCACAGATCCTCCCAGGACTGAGATTATAGGGTGACCCAGGAGTCTCTGACCTCTCAAATCCCCAGTGGGCAGATTGCCCTTTTACCCACCTTGTTCTTCTCTTAGTCAAGCTGTGGAGAAGCCGTGTCTAGGGACTTGGTCTTTCGCCCCTGCACACCCCTCCCCTCTGCAAGCTGTCCTCTGATGGACGGGGACACATTGGTGCCAAGCACAGAACAGCCTTTGTGCTCCGCCACCAGTGGTGATCCATCAGCTCTAACCTGACAGCAGGGCGTCCGGCCCTAATCCCCACCCCACCCCTGTCGCCTGGGCACAGAGGGCCCCCTGCCCTGACTGCTGCCTCCTCTTCCAGCAGTCCTACTCTCTGGAGGCAGCCCTTATCCCCTGCTGGGGCTCCAGGGCCAGGCTGTCGGTTCCCTACTCTGACTATTTCTACTTGACTCTGCCCTGCATTTGCATGCTGGGCCCATCTCATTTGCATGGTAGAAATCCCCCTCACCTGCTCCCTGCATCTTCCTTCCCCTTCTGCTCCACACCCAATCCCAGCTGTCTGGCCTCAGCTTCTTCTAGTCCCTGCAGACCTTGCAGGTAGGCTGACTGAGGCTGCCAGGTTGCTTGGCTGAAATCCAAGCAGATTTCTCATTCTGTGGTCTCTTGTATTTGGAAACAGAGGAGCAAGAAGTCTGGAGAGGTGGGAGCTTCGGGCTTCTTCAAGCAGGTCCCACCTTTTGTTTTCCAGGGCTAGTTCTCTGAGTATTTTTGATGAAGACTAGTGGGGCCTGGTGTTGGGAAGACATGTGCATTCCCATAGGAAGCAGGTGCACAAACACGACATGCTAGTCGGCATTGATTATTTGTGAGGCTGTCGCTTTACAGCAGGGTGAGAAGAGATCACAGCCATCATAGAATGTCAGGGCTGCAAGGCGGTCTGGGATCAGCTAGTTCACCTTCCCTTTATACGGGGAAACAGGCCTGGAAAAGGGACGTGACTTGCCCGAGGGTGCAAAGGACTAGGGTCAGAAGTACAAGGGTGTCTGCTCTTGAATGGCCTGAGCTTAGGCCTTGGGGCTGAATCAGGTGCACTTTTCCTCCAAGACTAGCAGGTGAGGGGTGGGAGGCACAGGCCGCAGATGGTGAGGAGACTGAGAGCTCAAATGGCAACTACAGGTGAGTTGATGGAGAAGGGAAAAAGGGTGGTGTGGGTGGGCGGGCTGAGGGCTGGAGCTGGGAGGAGAGGCCCCAAGACCGGTGGGACCAGGGCTGAGGTGGAGAGGAGAGGAGGGGAAGGCCCCAGACCTCCGGGCTACATTGTTTCCATTGAGAACTGAGCATCGGGTGACCACTGGGAAATCCTGTCCCTGCCTGGAATCCAGAGCTCAGAGGCAGGATCATCCTTTAAGAATCTCTGGCTTTGGGGTGGGGGGAGGTGTGGGCCTGGAGGCGGAAGAGGTTGGGTCCTGAGTGGGGGTCAAGGAGAAGTGATAGGGAGATGGAGCAGAGAGCTGGTTTTAAAAATAACCAGAACAGGGCTCAGCAGAACATGTGGTGATGTGGCCCTGGGGGCCTGGCTCCGGGGGGCCTTTGGAATTGTGCGTGCGGATTTCTTATGAGAATTCTATGTCCCTATGAGAATAGGGCCTTCAACTTCTGGTTAGGGCAGAGGAAGGAACCCTGGAGAAAGACTCAGAGCATGCTGCTTTCATGTCCCCCTCTGGGTCTCAGTTTACCCATCTGTAAACCAAGATGCTGGACCGAATGATCCAAGTGCCCCCCCATGTGTGGGACTGACGGGAGCGTTAATGGGGTCCGGATAGGAGGACTGGCTTCTTTGGTTTGGTTGGTTTTGTGGTGCTGGGGATTGAAGCAGGCCCTGGCATGCACCCTAGGCAAGCTCTCTACCACTGAGCTGCTGTTTTGAGGGCTGTTTGAAACTGTCCCAGCCCTGAGGAGTGGACCAGTAGGATCAGAGGGCAGTTTTCCTTGAGCAGTTTTGCCTAGTCTTCTCTTCCCATGCACAACCTCACTGAAAGGCAACCAGAAGGTTCTTGGACCCACTGCAGCCTACCTAGAACTGTGGCATGTACTCGTCACACATCTGCACTTAGCTCCCTTGCCTGTCCCCTTTCCTGCTAGCCAACCCCTGCTGCGGTCCCCTCTGTGGGTTCAGAAGCCGCCAGTAGCATGCCACCCCACCCCCTCCCACTCCCTGAACTGCTTCTATTTCTGCCTCTTTGACAAGTTGTGACATATTTGGGAGCAGCTGCTGCCTGGGTGGAGATGCCTTTGCTTTCCGCCCGGCTCTGTCCTCTCTTCCCCAATCTCTCTCCTAGCAGCTACCCCTTCCCAGAATGTTCCCTGAGACCTCCCTGCATTCTTCCTCTGGAACTCAGACATCTCACTTCCCCTAGGTTTCTAAAGGGTTGGCCAAGGTTTCAGAATTATGCAAAGGGAGTCCTCTGGTACAAAAAGTCAGGTGGCCAGGACTGGAGGTGGGACCTCTTTTGCCAGGTCCCAAGCTGTGTGGTTTGAGGCATTGCCTCTGGGCTTTATTTTTGTATCTTTAAAAATGGGGCTGATGTGTAATTCCTTCCCTGCTAACTGTATGTGACTTTACCAACTCTGAACTGAAGAGACTTGGTAAACTGTCCCAGTGCTACTGACTCCATAGTCTTGTTTTCTGAGTTCTTTACTACATTGTTCCTTTTTACTGGCCTTTCCTCTGAGCCCATCAACATTCCATCAAAATATCCATCCATTTTTCCTGGATCCCTCTCAGATATGGATCAGTCACTAACCTTCTCTTCACCAAGTTTCTAGAAAGAGGAGTTTACACTTACCCCTTTCACCTCCCAGTCTATTGTCTACTTATTGGCTTCCATCTTCCCTGGGTCACTAGAGCTGTTCTTCTCCTTGTCAATAGACACCCTCCACAGGTGCTAACTCCAGAACGTACCTCTCAGTTTTAATCTGACTTGGTTGGTCTGTGTCATCTGGCAACGTTGGCCATGTCCTCTTTGACATTCTCTCCATTCTTAGCTTCCACAACCTCTCTATCTCCTGGGTCTTCTCTGATTTTTCTCACCACTTCTCTCTTTTTTCTTTCCTCTCCTCTCTCTTTTACTTTCTCTTCATGAACTCTACCTCTGTCCACCTTTTAAGAGGATTTATCTATTCTTAGTCATCTTTCCTACAGTCTCCCTTGGCAATCTCATTCTCTCATCAAAGTTTCAACTACCATGTGTAAAAATGTTTGGAGAATGTAAGCTGCTCTTACCTGTTATGTAGTGATTACTTCCAGTTCTATTCTCCAGCCTCAATCTCTTCCCTGAGTAGTAGATCATATACCCAAAGTTTTGGTAGATATCTCTACTTACATGTTTTCTAGGCTCCTAAAGTGCAATATATCTGATATGAAATCTATTCATTCTCCTCCATCCCAGTATTTCTCTTATTGCTAATTGATACCACCACCTACCCAATAATTTCTCATCATCTCTTATCCATCCACATCCAGTCATTCTACAAGTTCCACAGTCAATCCATTCCTAGACTCTCATAAGGCCAGAAATTATTTCAGTTTCCAGTAGCCAGAGGGAGAGGCCTCATTAAAGACATGGAACATTTAACAGATATTACAACCTAAGTAATAAAGATTATTCCAGATCTGACTTCAGCAAGTTTAAAAGGACTGGGGGCATAGTTCAGTGGTAGAGCACTTGCTTAGCATGTGTGAGGCCCTGGGTTTGATCCCTAGCAAAACACACACATACACACACACACACACACACACACACACAAATCTCAAAAACATCAAATTAATTTAACTGTCTACCCAAAGTCCAATACTCTTTAAAGGATTATAATAAAATTTAATACTTGGTTGTATAAAATTCACCATGACAGTTATTCCATCATAAATGAGTAGATAACAAAGAGGTAGGAACAAAGGTGACCCATAAGGAGGAAAAAATTAAGTTAATTGAAATTGATCTAGAAACAATAGGGAAGATAGAAGTAGCAATTGGAATTATTAAAATAGCTATTGTAAATATACTCAAGAATTTAAAGAAAAACATGAACATAGAGAAGAAATAAATGGAAGATAGAAAAAGAGTGAAAATTTTACTGAATAGGAGTATGTGTTAGTCTGCTTGGGCTGCTATAACAAAATACCATAGACTGGCTGATTTAAACAACCAACATTTATTTTCTGATAGTTCTGGAGGCTGGAAGTCTGAGAGAAGGGTACCTGTATGGTTAGATTCGGGTGAGGATCCTTTTCCTGGCTTGCAGATGGCTACTTTCATGCTTATGTAACATTTCCTCTTTGGCATATTCATGAAAAGACTGGGAGGGAGAGGGAGAGAGAGGAAGAGAGAGATATCAAGGTCTCTGGTATTTTTTTCCCCCTAAAGGTGCTAGTCCCATTAGACCTGGGCTCTACCCTCATGACTTAATTACCTCTCAAAGTTCTCATCTGCAAATGCTAGCTCACTGGATTAGGGATTCAACATACAAATTTTGAGAGGAAATACTCACTTCCTAACAGAATAGCAGGTTATATACTTCAGAAAAATGTTTACTGACTATGAATATAAAGCAACAGAAACAATCTAACATGAAAGAGAAAAGAACTACTAAAAACAAAACAAACAGGACTTCAATATCCTATGGGATAATACTCACCAAGTGGATTAACATACATGTGACTGAAGTGCTAGAAAGGAGCAGAAAAATGTTAGAAGAAACAATGGCTACAAATTTTCCAAATTTGATGAAAACTATAATTCATGGATCTAAATCACTCAATAAACCCCCAAAAGGACAAAGAAAACCACACCAAGGCATAATATCATCAAATTGCTGAAAACCAGTGACAGAAAAAAATTTAAATGTGCTCAGAGAAAAAGAGGCATGATATATAGAGAGGTTAAAGATAAAAAATTACCATTGACTTTTCATCTGCTACTATGAATGCCAGGAGACAATAGAACATCTTTAAAGTGCTGAAAAAAAAGATAATCCATCAACCAAGAACTCTAAATCCAATGAAAACGACTTTCAAGAATGAAGACAACTTCCAGACTTCTTCAGACAAAGAGGAGAGACAGGATCCTCAGCCGATTTTCATGCCAAGAAACATTAAAGGAAGAATTTTAGGAAGAAGAAAAATGGTACAAATTGGAAACTTAGATGCATTTAAAGGAGTGAAGAGCAACAGAAGTAATAAACACATGACTAAATATATAAAAAAAGTTTCCCTTTTGAATTTTTCCTTAAAAGGTAGTTGCCTATATAATGGAAAAATAATAACAATGTGTTACTGGGTTTGTAACAAAAAAAATATTTGATGACACTAGAAAAAAAGATGGGAGGAGGGTAATGAAAATGTACTGTTTAAGTTTCTCATGTACGTCAGTGGTATAATATCTGAGGTGGATTATGATAGGCTAAAGGGGCATATTGTTGACAACTGCTAAAAAATAAAGCATAGAAGTATAACTAATAAGCCCATACTGGATATAAATTGAGGTATTTAAAAATGGTTAATCTATTTGTGTATCTACCCATCTAATGGTATGGCTCTGAGGCAGTGGAATTTCTACCCTGTTGACTTATAGTGTCCCTGAAAGTTTCCAGCACCTCACTGTTTAGGGGGAGCCAAATAATAACAACCAATGAAAACAATACACAGCATTAAACCAAATAGTTCCTGCTATGACAACTACAAAGTTAATTGTTGCAATAAACAGAAATGATGGGATCAGTTATTACCCACAGTAAAAGCAGTAAGTTTGCAAAACGGTTTACAATTTCAAATGGTGAACAGGGAGAGAACAGAGGTGATGATTAAGAGGGAAGAGGAGAGAAGATAGAAGTTAAAAGCTAAAGGAAGAGTGAAAGAGAGAACAATACGAGATTGGCTATTAGCAGAAGAAAAGAAAGAGAATCAAGAGAAACAGATAAGTGAGAGAAAAAAATAAAATTCAAAAAAGAATACAAAACAAAACTGAAATATACTAATCTAACATCCTAGTCCTTAAAATACTGATCCAACAAAAATAATTGCCTTCAAAAAATGCTAGAAATGAGAAAAAAGAAACAAATTATGAGTATGTGTAAGTGTCCACGAACCATTCAGGTCCCAATTAAACAGAGAAAAGAAAAAAAAGGTTAAACTAGAAGAAGAAAAGAGGCAGAGGAGGTGGATGGGACAAATTGAAAATAATTTACAAAATGGTAACAACATATATAACTGTATTAAATACAAATAGACTGGATTTTAAAAAGGAACACTCAACTATAAGGCTGTCTGTGAGGAACTAACTAGACACATAAAGACATGGATAGGTTGAGAGTAAAAGGATAGAAAAAAATATATATGGGAAGAAAACATAATCATAAGAAGCCTGAAGTGACTATATTAATATCAGGAAAAAAGTAGATTTACAAATGAGGAATATTGTCACAGATAAAGAGGTAGATTACTTAATGACAGAGGGGTCAATTAATAAGGCATATAATTCTACATCTACTAGACTGTGAACAAAAACTGAAAAAACTCAAAGGAGAAACAGACAAATCCAAGATTTTAGTTCGAGATTCCAATACACCTCTTGTTAATTCATGGAACAAGTAGATGAAATCAATATGGAAATAAAAGACTTAACCCATTAAGTCCCAAATGTTCAATGAAATATTCCATGAATATTTCAATGAAATTGACATGGGTGCATTAAAATAGGTCAGAAATTATAATCTAGAGCTTATATATACTTAGTATTTTTATTATATATGTGGACATATATACAAACATTCATTCAAATGCTCTTATTGTTCATCTGTTACCTTTCTTAATAACAACAAAAAATACCTCTAAAACAGTAATTATTTCGAAGTTACCATGAGTGGTATATTTGTTGCTCAATTTACATTTTTTATAGGTGTTCCATATCTGGGACAACAGGATAAAATTAGTTAAGCAACTTTATCAATTTTACTATTGACATTTGTAGAGCATTTCACCCAGCAACAACTTAACACTCAATTTTTCCAAGTGTACATGGAACATTCACCAACATCACATGCCGACTCATTAAACCAGTCTCTTAAACACATTGACAAGAAAAAGCATGTGTTCTAACCACAACGGAATGAAATTAGAAACCAATAATCAATAAATTTCTGGAAAAATCTGGAAATATTTGGAAATTATACTTCTATGTAACTCATAGGTCATTGATTGCTGAGCTAAGTACAAACAAGGGCCTGCACTAAATGAGTCAGAAACTGTCACTCATTTGATCCTCTTGATAACTCCATAAGGTGATGGCCGTTATCCAGATGTGCAGCGTGAAGTGGTCAGGCAGCTGGGAAGCTGGAGAGCTAGGAACAGAAATTCAGAGCTTTCTCTTGCCAGGGCCCAGTGCATGGTCCCGATGTCATTCCACAGTCAAGGAGTTAGAGCCTTTAAGAGGGCACCCTCCAGGCGTGGGGGGCTGGCCTCTTCCCCAGGCCCCGCCCATAAAGCTACTGCAAGCTTTGTGCTCAGAGCCTCCCTGTGGAAAATCTCCCACTGGAGCCTTGTGTCCTTCCAACCTGTTTGAGCCTCTCTGTCCCCAGTGACCTTTCTCCTTAGCAGCTCACTGGATTTCTTAGGTGCTCTGTCCAAACTCCTCCCCAACCCTCCTGGCCTTCGTCCTCTAGGAGTCCCAGCCCCCACCCTCACTCCTGACTCCCCAATCCTGACCTCAGTAAGCCTGCTTTCCATGCAAGCAAAACCTGAGGCACCATGATCCTCAGACTGTCTCCTCAAACCAGACCCACCATCACCATTCACCTGGAGCCCACCAGTAGGCAGAGCATGCCCAGTCCCTCCAGTTGCTTCCTTTCTCTTTTTCTTTTAAAGGAAAGACCCTCGAGCCAGATTTCCTGGGTTTTAATCCTGGCATTATCACTTTCTAGGTTTGTGATCTTATGTAAGTGACTTTACCTCTCTGTTTAATAAGGAGAAAAATAAGACCTGTCTCACGGGGCTCCTGCACAGATTAGATGAGATCATATTTATAAGGTGCCTGGCACTCAGTAAACATTAGCTCTGTTATTATTAAATCCACATTCTTCTGCCCATGTCTCCTCATTAGACTGGGAGCTTCCTGAGAGCAGAAGTAGTATTTCTTCTATCACTCTATCATCCTGGGGGGAGGGCTTCATCGCCCTTAAGAATGGGGGCTTCCCACAGCAGGCACTGCCTGCCCCCAGGCTTGGGATTGCCTCACTTGCTTCCTTTCAGAGCTCCGGGCAGGCGGGGGTGCAGGAGGCCTGGCAGAGCCGCAGCACAGTGAGGATGTTCCAGGGCGGTTCCTGGAGGCTCTGCTCTGTGGAGAGATCTGGCCCTGGTGAGGGGGTCATGGGATTCTAGACAGAGATTCCTACCTAAGGCAGCATGACTCCCAGAGAGAGCTGAGAAGCTCCTAGAACAAGGTCATAAGGCAGCCTCCAGGGCTGGGTCTGCCTCCTTGAAGGGACAAGCTGGGGTCCTAAGACCCCTGTCCACCCACACCACTGTTCCAAGGGATGCCACCTTACTCTTGCTCAGGAGTTGCAGGATGACAAGGGACACAGAGAGAACTGTGTTGGCGTGGAATCCCAGCTCTGCCACTTGCTAGCTGTGTGACCTTTTCTTCATTTAATATCTTGGAACCTTCATTTCCTCATAGTCAAAATGTTAACAAGAAAACCTGTTTCTCTGGGCATATCATATGCTCTATAAATGCTGGTTGAATGAAGAAATACATATTCATTTCCTTTCTTTCGGAGAGTTTAGGCACCATATATCCAGCCCTGTCTCTGATAAATTGAATTCTAGCATCTGTGGGCAGAACAGGTCATTGAGATGACATTTAATTCATTCTCGGCCTTTAATCCATCCCAGGCACACACTTAAATAAGCTCCCAAAATGGAACCCTTGGTAATGCATTCCTGAGCTTTGGTCATGAGAAAGTCCCTTCTAATATCACATTGCCCCCGCTTCCTACCCCCAATGGCACATCTCAGGCATGTCATTTCTTTGACTCTTTTCTGTAGCCAGAATGAGGAATGTGGCATAACTCATGGGGTCAAGGAGTCAGATCCTCTGGATTCTAGTTCTAGCTCTGCCATTCATTCCCATGTGACCTTGGGAATTGGAAACTGATATTAATTGGAGCCTCTGCTGTGTGCTGGCCACTGCGCTAGGTGTTCTACATACATGACCTCACTCACTCCCCACAGTGTGTCTGTGAAGTACATGAGGGGCTCCCCATTTATGAAGGAGAAACCTGAGGCTCAGAGGGGTTGAGAAAGCTGCACCACATCACACAGCTACTAAATGGTGAGGCATGGATCCCTGATTCCTCAGTCAGTTTCCACAGCCTAGTGCTGACTTCTCTGCAGGACACAGTTTCCTGATCTGTAACATAAGGGAATTGGATTCAGTGTTCTAGAAAGGTCCTTTTAGTGTTGGAATTTTACTGCCACCTGCTCAAGGCCTCTGGAAGGAGCTCAGGAAATTTCTGCTCAGCTTCCTGGCTGAGCTTCCCTGCCATTCCCTGACCTTCTCTTCTGTCTCTCTGGGGCCCTCCTCACGAGCCTTTCCTGAGAGTCTGTGTGAGACAAGGAACCAAATGTTTCCCTGGAGTCAGGGTAATCCATCTGCTGCGTTCCCTGCATAGCTGCTGTGGGAACACCACACTCCACCCCCAGGACACTGGTGCCTGGAGTGTTTTCCCCGAGCCTCGGTGCCTGTCAGCATTCCCCTTCTTATGGGATCCTGAGCCAGCCCTAGGCAGGACCCACTGGCCTCTATGCTTCTGGAAGCAGATAGCCTCCAGGGAGTAGGGGTGGGGGGACTGCACTGGCTTCCCGGGCTTGGGGGCTTTTCCTGGTACCCCTAGACCACTGAAGGAGTTCATACAGCCGGACATTCACCAGTGGCCATATCTGTGCTCCCTTGGCTCCCTTTAGTGGAGACTTCGCCCTGACTTCAGATTTCTAGCTGCACTCCCTCAGCCTATGAATTGCTTTTCTGCATTTATGGATGGGGACATCAAGGCCTTGGAATGTGTGTCAGGGAACCGCCTTGGGATAGGAACTCATGAATCTGCCCCCCATCCCAGTTTCTCAGTAGCAATGCCTCCACAATACAGTCTGACTTTTCAAGTCCCAGTTACCTGTTCCTCATCTTTCTTGAATGTTAACAGGTTTTTGAAAGCAGCTGGGTTTTTTTTTTTTTTTTTTGCTTTGTTTTTGGTTTTTTTTGCTGGCTATTGAGTTGCTCACACTTCCTGGTTCCAGGGCCAGGAGCCAGGAGCAATGTGTTTTTGGATTCTTGAACCCAGAGCTACCTGACCAGTGTCACTGATAGGAACTGGACCAGGGAAAGCACTGTGGGCCCAGTGTAGGATTGCACTGGGCGGAGCAATGTGACCATCCCTACCATGTTATCTATAGCTACATTATCATTTAGGACATTCCTGTTTATCAAGCGCCAGGAAAAATGTTTTAGACACATTAACTATTGAGTGCCCATGATGATTCTATGAAGTAGGTGTTATTACCATTTTCAGACTGGGACTCATGGTTAAGGAACTTGCTAATGGTGCTAATGGAAGATGGAGGCAGGATCGCAACCCAGCCTGGGTCTCTCCAAGGTCAGTGGACAGTCTCATGCATTAAGATTTAAGGCCTCAGACTCAGACCGTGGATCACCATGGTGACCAGAGTGTGTATACAGTAGACACTCTGCAAGCGCTCACTTTGAGTGTTTGCTACATACTTATCGATTAACTGAGCTAAGTGATGGAGCCCACGTCACCAAAGCAAGTCTATTCTATGTCACAGAATGAGGTTTCAGGACCATTTCTCCTTCTCTGGGTAGATCTGAAAATCGTAGTCTCATAGTCATGACTTGGGGTGAATTCCTGGTCCTGTGGATCTTGGAGCCTCCACTGGGAAAAAACAAGGATGCTACTCAAAAGGGCACAGAATTGTAGACTAACAGAATCTAGGCCCAGATGCCTTGACCTTCAAAAGGGTTGTTGTGGCCATGAAAAGTAGGTGAGTTTCATCAAGTTGCCTAGGACTTTGTTCTGAGACAGGGAGCCTTGCTCCTGAAGTTGGGAATTTCTAAACGTTCCATCTAGCAATTAGAGGGGGTGCCTGGCACCAGTGCCTGAAGCTCTGGGAGCGGGTGTTGGCATGATCACCGTTCTCATGGAGCCTCACTCCCTGCCACATGCTGATCCCAGGCAGGGGCTGGGCAGACGGCATCTGCTGACTCGCTTTCATTTCACTGGCTGTCCTTGCCAGGCCTTGGCTTTTGGCCTCAAAGGTTGAGAGCCAACCTCTGGCCTTTGACACCACCAACCTCCTCTTTCCCACACTTGTTAACCACAGTGAATTCATAGATGCATAAATTACCAGAGCTGAGAAGCATCTTAGACCAACTGTCTCATATTAACAAGGAGAAACTGAGAGGAGGAGGGAGGAGAGAAGGACTTGCCTAGGGTGACAGATGGTAGAGTGCAGTGAACCATATTGGACTTCAGCTGTCTTCCTGCCTTGTCCTCGAGAACCAGGAAATATTCATTGAAGACACACTTAATGTCTTCTACATCCAATCACACTATCTTTATGCCAGTAATCACCTGGATGGTGTACACACACACACACACACACAGCCTCCCTCTGTACTTCTCCTGGGCTGCCAAACCCCAGAGCCCTCCAGATCCCTCCAGATCCCTGCTACCATCCCCCCCAGCATCAAAGTTCCTCATCCAGTTTTCTGCCTCCTAAGATCTTGTCTCTGTTAGGTGGAAAGAGCTAATGGGACATGGCATGAGATGTCTAGACCACTGGCCTCTTATCTTTCCTACACAAAGCAGTCAGAGAACCTCGACGCTTAGAGCTATGAGGCCTTAGGTGGGTTAGGTATCCTCGCCAAGCCTTAGTTTGTACATTTTGAAAATCGGGATAATAAGGTACTTAGCTTACTACCTGGCACCCAGTAAGCTAATAGAGTGTCAACTATTATTTGTTTTTATTAGTGTGATTATGATTATTCCTGAAAGTGATGGTTGTCCGGAGGAATCCCCATCCAGCCTGGAGAATGGGCCTTGGACCCCATACCCTTTCCATGATGGTACTCATCCTCCCCCAGCCCTGCATTCTAAGAGTCTAGATGGAGGTCTCAGGCCCTCCCTGGCCCAAACCATTGTCAGCCAAGCCTCTTACATTTCACGGATCTCAACTCTGCATGTTGCAAGTTATAAATAACCTCTGACCATCTGTTCTATGAAACCCCAATAGTGAGACCAAAAGCAGAAGCTTCCTAGATCCCTGCCTCCATCCTTCCCCATCTCCCTCTGCTTTTGGCAGGATTTTTATTTTCTCTGCTTTGGAATTTAAAGCTCTTCTCCTTGTACCGCCTCCCCAACGCCAGGCCTGCGTGTAGATTCACCATTACTGCACGTGTCTGGGAACTCTCAGGGGAACAGTTCTCTCGGAAGGAAGAGCTCATTTAAAGAAATTGCACAAAATCCATGTGCTCCCTCCTCAACTAGTGGCTGGCAGAGCCAGCAGCTGCAAGGCGGGTGGAATGTGCCCAGAAAACATGAGGGGACTTTGAGGTAGTTACCACTAGGCAATGGGGCTCAGGGACAGTGGCTTTCTGAGCCTCCAAGGCCAAGCCAGTCCTCAGCCTTGCCATGGGGGGAATGAAGTAATGATCTTTGAGAACGTCATTCTTATTCCCACCCCCTATACTCTCCATGAGTCCTAAGTGCTCTAGTCCTTCTCAACTCACCAAAGTGATAATTCTAGGTGACTATATACTGCAGACTGAATGCTTGCCACACCATACCCCCACCAATTCATATGTTATAGCTCCAACTTCCAATGTGCACAGAAGCCATTGGGATTTTATTTTGAGATGTGACCTTTGGGAGATAATCAGTGGTACCTGAGGCCACGAGCCCACATGATGGGATTAGTGCCCTTGTAAGTAGTGGCAACAGACAGCTTGCTCTCTCTGTACTTGCATACCAAGGAATGGCCATGTAGACCACAGTAAGGAGGCAGCTGTCTGCAAGCCAGGAAGACAGCCTTCACCATGACCCAGGCATAGAAGCACACGGATCCCAAATTCCAGCCTCCAGAATTATGAGAATGTAAATTTCAGTTGTTTAAGCACCTTGGTTTATGATACTTTGTTTTGGCAGCCTGAGCTGACTAATGTACTACATAAACAGAATGGCCAGGATATGCCCTCTCCTCAGGAAAAGCATCTCATCAGGGGCTTTCCGGAGACCATGCTGATGACTGTGGTCTGCTCCATTAGTGAATCCCAGTGCAGAGGCAGCCATGTTTTTCCCATCTTGAGCCACATTATCAGGAATCAATATGTGTGTAAAGTTTTAACTGCTGTCCCAAGTTTTACTAAATAGAAAGTCATATTTCTAAAACACATGTACAAAATAACAATTCGACAATACTCATATCCCTGCCTTCTAGTTTAAGAAAGAGAACATGGCAGCATGTTCAATATGTAAACACAATTCCCTCCCTCCTGGAGCTGAGGTAACTCTCATGGTTAATTTTGTGCATCAAATTCTCTTTTCTTTATGGAATCAGCACATTTCTAAATGACATATTATTTGATTTTACATGTTTTTAAATTTGTATTAATGGAATTGAAGTGTGTGTCTTTTTTTGCAACTAACTTCTTTCATCTGTGTTGTGTGTGTTGTGCATCATATATTACAATACCTTTCCTTTTCATGATAGTACAAAATTCGATTGTGTGAACATACCAGTGATTTCTCAATTCCATTGCTTATGGAAAGTAGTTTCCCCCAGTTGTGTACTATGCCTCAGGGAGTATTCTACTTCATGCTGCTTGATTTCCCATATGGAAGAGTTGCTCTGGGATCTGTGCATAGAAGTTGAATTGCTAAATCACAGTGTCCATGTATCCTACACATTGCTATATCATGTAAAATTTGTTTTCCAAGATGATTGTGCCAACTAACACTTCTAGAATAGTGATATTGTCAGACTTAAATTTTTGTTGCTGTTGTTTATCTGGAGGGAATAGAATGGCATCTCATTTTTAAAATTTGAATGTTCCTGATGACAAATCACGTTGAACATTTCTTCAAATGTTTATTGGTCATTCTGACTTCTTTGTGAGATTCCTACTCAGGTATTTTGTCCATTTCCATTGGATTATGCTTTCCATCATAGTTGAGATAATCAACTTAAAAGGAGGAAAGTTTTATGTTGGTTCATGGTTTTCAGAGGTTTCAATCTGTGATTAGTTGGATATGATGTTTTGGGGCTGGTGGTGAGGTAGAATGTCCTGGTGGGGAGCACATGGTGAAGCAAAGCTTCTCACCTCATGGTGGCTGGAAGCAAAGAGAGAGCCAAGAAGGGGCCAGGGTTCTCAATATTACCTTCCACGGAATGCCCTCAATTACCTAACTTCCTCCCACTAGGTCCCACCTCTTAAAGATTCCACTACCTTCTAATAGTGCCACAAGGTGGCAATCAAGCTTTTAGCAAAATGAATCTTTTGGAGAACATTTAGGATTCAAACCATAACATACTGTCATTTTCTTATAGGTTGTAAGAGTTCATAGTATATAATTGGTATATCATTGCATTTGATTGGCTAATATTAGGTTTAGTGTCCATAACCATGTTCATGAGGGAGATTGATGTGTAACTTTCCAATTTTTCTTTCTTACAAAGTTTTGGTACCATGATTATGTTACCCTCATAATACAAATTGAGAAATGTTTTTCTGTTTCTATTATCTTGAAGAGTTTCCATAAGATTTGTGTTCAATTCTTCATTAGATACTTAGAAGAGTTCACTTGGGAACCCATGCTGTCCTAGAGTTTTCTTTATAAGTCATTTTTAAATGACAGATTTAATTTCTTTACTAGAAATAGGAAGAATAATAATATCTATTTATTTTAGTGTTAATTTTATTACCTTGTGCATTTCAAGAATTTTTTCCTGTAATGACAATTTTCAGATGTATTGGCAGTTGTTCATAACATCCTCTTATTATATTTTTAGCATTTGTAGAATATGATTTAAAATTATTGATATTGGAATATATGTTTTCTTTGTAATCAGTTTTGCTAAGTGTTTATTCATTGGATTAGTCATACAAAGAATTAACTTCTGGCTTTGTGGCCTTTCTCTGTTATATGCATTTTTTATGCATTTCCCTGAATTTTGCTCTTATCTTTATTATGCTATTTCTTGGACTTTCTTTGGGTTTAACTTACTCTTCTTTGATAGGTTCCTGGATGTTTGGATTATTCTTTCAGGCTTTATTTGTAATGTATGTATTAAAGTTTCATTTTTAAACTTGTTTTAATTAGTTATACATGACAGTAGAATGCATTTTGATACATCATATATAATTTCTCATTCTTCTGGTTTTACGTAATGTAGAATCACACTGGTTATATAGGTATATAGTGCATAGGGTAATAATGTCTGATTCATTCTACTACCCCTTCCTTCACTCTCCTCTACCTAATCTAAAGTAACTCTGTTCTTCCCTATCCACCTCCCATTGTGAATTCACATCCTCCTATCAGAGAAAACATTTGGCTTTTGGTTTTTTGGGATTGGCTTGATTCACTTAGCATGATATTCTCCAGCTCCATTCATTTACCAGCAAATGCCATAATTTCATTTTTCTTTAAGTCTCAGTAATATACCACATTTTTAAATCCATTCATCTGTTGTAGGACATCTATGTTGGTTCCATAGTGAAGAAGAAGCTTTTTAGTTTAAATACGTCCCATTTATTGATTCTTGATTTTACTTCTTGTGCTTTAGGAGTCTTGTTAAGGAAGTCAGGTCCTAAACTGACATTGGGAATATTTGGGACTACTTTTTCTTCTATTAGGTGCAGGGTCTCTGGTCTAGTGCCTAAGTCTTTGATCCACTTTGAATTGAGTTTCCTGCAGGATGAGAGATAGGGCTTTAATTTCATTTTGTTACATGTGGATTTCCAATTCTCCCAGCACCATTTATTGAATAGGCTATCTTTCTCCAGTGAATGTTTCTGGCACCTTTGTCTAGTATGAAATAACTGTATTTATGTGGGTTTGTCTCTGTGTCTTCTTTTTTGTACCGTTGGTCTACATGTCTGTTTTGGTGCCAATACCATGCCATTTTTGTTACTTATGGATCTGTAGTATAGTTTAAGGTCTGGTATTGTGATGCCTCCCGTCTCACTCTTCTTGCTAAAGATTGCTTTGGCTATTCTGTGTTTTTTATTTTTCCAAATGAATTTTGTGATTGCTTTTTCTAGTTCTGTGAAGTATGTCATTGGGATTTTAATTGGAATTGCATTAAATCTGTATAACACTTTTGGTAGTATGGCCATTTTGACAATATTAATTCTGCCTATTCAAGAAGATATAAACATAAATTTCCTTCTGAAAACTGCTTTAGTTGCATCTCATGTGTTTTGATATTGTGGATTTCTATAACCATTTAGTTCACAATATTTTCTGATTTCCATTGTGAATTATTCTATCATTTGTATGTGATTTAGAAGCATAATTTCTAAACATTTGGTGTTACTCTATCTTTTTGTTAGTAATATTTTTCTTAATTACTTCTATGGTTTCAATGTTCCCTCCAAAATTTACATTGAAATTTAATTGCCATTATAATAGTATTAATAGGCAAGCCTTTAAGAGGTGGTTATGTCACAAGAGCAAAACCTTCATGAATGGACTGATGCTGTTACCTCAGAATGGGCTCCTGATGAAAAGTAAGTTTGGCCCTCCCTTCCCTTCCCTTCTAGCTCTCATGCCCTCCACCACATTATAATGCAGCAAGAAGGCCCTTTCCAGATGCAGCACTCCATCTTGGACTTTCTAGCTTCTAAACTATAAGCCAAATTAATTATTGTATAATTTACCCAGTCTGGGTATCTGTTACAGCAGCAGAAAACAGACTAAGGCAATTCCTCTGTTGTCAGAGGACACACTCTGTGTGGTTTTAGCTTTTAGAGGATTGTGAGAATGCTTTATGGTAAATGACACAATGTGTACTTGAAAAGCATATATATTATGCATGTTTAATATTTGGGTCAGGTTTGTTAATCATGTCACTCAAATTTTCTCTACACTACTAAGTTTTTGACTTTTTAATCTGTCAATTACTAATGGAGGTGTGGTAAAATTTCTAATTAGAATTTCCAGTCAGAATTGTGTATTTATTTGTTCATTTTGTTGATTTTTGCTTCATATAATTCAAAGCTATAACTAGTAGATGCATAAACATGTAGAATTATTTTGTCTTTTATTGAATCCATTCTTTCATTGTTTACCTCTTTATTTCTGGTAATATATTATTGATGTAGGACAGACAAGGCTGGACACCCAAGGAATTAACAGGAAGCAGGTTTATTGGCTGCAGGGTTCAGAGGGGCAAATCTATAAATTCTTTGAACTTTATACCCAGTTCAAGGGGGAGGATCGGAGCCTACATAAAAGTAATTTTTTTCTTTGAGTTCTCAGAAAGTGTTTTTTGTCTCTTTTTTTAGAACAGTCAAAGGTTTTACATGTTTTAACGCAAAAGCAGGAGTACCATCATCAAGTCCATGGTTAAACTTAGCTTTTGCAAGGCAGAGCAACAGGAATAGGAAGTTCTAACAACAATGAGCTCTTTTGCAGAAATCTTTGCTGATACTCTTTTAACAAGAACAATTATGAGGGTCTCTGAGGAAGCTTAATTAAGATCCATTGGTGGAGGAGGGGGCACTGCAACAATTATGCTTTAAGTTGTACTTTGTCTGACATTAGTGTAGTTATACTAACTTTCTTTTGGTTAGTACTAACATGGTGTATATTTTTTATTCCTTTTACTTTTAATCTTTTTCTGAACTTATATTTAAAATATGTCTTTTATCAGCAGCATTTAAAAACTTGAATTTGCATATGGGATATTCAGTTCATTATTACTCAAACAATACAGATATGAGTTTTAAGTCTACCACATTACTCTTTGTTGTCTATCTTCCCCATATTCATTTCTTTTAAAAAAATTTCATGCCTCTTTTTGAATTAATCAATTTATTTATTATTCCATCACTCTCTTACTCTCCATTAAGATTATTAGTGATGTATTATTTTATTATTATTTTAATTATTGCATGTGCCTTTGGCTTACTGTACTTTTAATTACTATTTTTGCTACTTTTTACATAATAAGGACCTCATAACACTTTAATTTCTTTTATGTACCTCATTTTACCCATTTAATTCCACACATATGTAAAATCCTATACCACATTATTGTTATTTGTTTTAGGAGTACATTTCCTTCTTGTTTTACTCTTATTTTATTACTTTATGTTGTTCTTCATTCCTTCCTGAATTACCATCCTTCCCTCTGGGATCATTTTACTTTTATATATATATTTTACTGTTGGTGTACTGGTGAAAAACTCTATTTAGTTTGAGAACCTTTAACCTGTATTTTTTAAGGTTATTTTTCTGTTTATAGAATTCTAAATTTATGATTGTTTTTAGCACCTTAAACATGTCATTCCATCCCTTTTGTCTTTCAATATTTCTGTTGAAACGTCAGCTGACTGTATTATAGTTGCTCCTTTACAATAATGTCTCTGTACTCTTCCTATAATTTCTCTTTGTTTTCTCCAGTTTTACTATGATGTACTTTTGGTGGGGGGAAGTTGTAGATATTCTGGAATCTGTAGCTCCATTTTGAAATATTCTAGACTAGTATCTCCAAATACTGCATCATATTATCTTTCTTTTCTATCTTCTGGCACTCCAGTTGCAAATATGTAGGGCTTTTAACCATGTTACTATGTGTCTCTCACATATTTCCCATACTTTGTTAGAGGTGTTTATTTTAATCTGAATATATTCTATTGCTTCATCTTCCAGTTTATGGACCCTCTCTTTCACTGTATCTAATATGCTGTCAAATCCATTGAATGGATTCTTAATTTTTATTTATTTATTTATTTATTAAATATTTATTTTTTAGTTGTAGGCGTTCAGAATATCTTTATTTTATTTTTATGTGGTGCTGAGGATTGAACCCAGTGCCTCACACGTGCTAGGCAAGCATGCTACCACTGCGCCATAACCCCAGCCCTTAATTTTCACTATTGTATTTTTAGTCCTAGGATTTCCATGCAATGCTTTTTGAAAGATTCTAATTCTCAACTGACATATGCTATCTTTTAATGCATTTTTCCTGAATATATTACTCATATATATTTTAAAGTCTGAATCTGGTAAATTAAAAAATCAGAATAAGCTATAGGTCTCAGTTTTCTTATCTCCCTCTTGTCTTTTTTTAATAAATTCTTTTTAAAATTAATTTATTAATTTTTAATTATCCAATAGAATCTATGTATATTATTTAAGAAAGAATGAGTAGAAACAATACAATGTAGATCTGATAAATCATAAACTATTCAATACCTAAAACTACTCAATATATAAAAATTATATAAATTATTATATATAAAGAAATTAAAAACAGTCTACACAAGATGTAGGAATAAGATTAAAAGCATGAAATAGAATTAATCACACTGTTTTTCTGTATTAAACAAAAGCATTTCCCAAATAAAATGGATGATAAAATGAAAAAAAAATCAGAGAAGGAAAAAAGAGTATAGAAATGAAAAGAATGAATAAAATTAAACAAGTTTTTAAATATCATTTTAAAATTAAGAAACCAACTTCATGTTTCATCTCTGATATGTTAAGTAATCAAAAGTCATCAATCTTATCCTTACAGTAACAAAAATGTCTGAAAATCAAATTACATTTCTTGAACCCAACAATGTACTGCTAGAGCTGTCAACTGGTATATATAATCTTGAAGAATGGCTGGAGACAGAATATGGGTTAATTTGAGATTAAGGAAACCTTGGGGTCCTGTAGACTTAGGGAAACGTTCACAGTTCCACAGTTTTCCATCCAGATACCCTACCAGTTTCCCACTAAAGATTCTAAAATGACCTCATGTCTCTGATAGGATTAGGTTGTGAATTAAAAATAAAGTCAATTAAGGACAAAGTTTCAAAGAAAAATATTGGGAATATTGCAGTCAGAGACGGGAGTAAGGGTGCCAGTAGGGGCAGTACACATTGATGAAACACTTGTGAAAGTTGTAGTCCTCAGACACAGATTCACTTAAAGATTGAATAAGATTAGAAAAAACTCCTTTATCCCATATCTGACCTGCACAACAGCAAGGATCTGGTATAATAATAGTCAATTATAGCTGAAAGAGTTGGAATACACAGAATCTTTCTCCCCAAAGTAGTGTTTAAGAAAGCTCAGTGAGATAAAAAAGAAAAGTACAGGATGAAAACTTAAAGCCTCTAGTACCTTTAGCTGCAAGCAAGCATTAAATAACAGACAAGTCCTCACCAGATAAAATAAATACTCATATCAGTGGCCTATTTACCTCATTTTTTATTATTCAATAAAGCATGTCTGGCTTTCAACAAAAAAATTACAAGACAGGCCAGAAGACATACTAAAATGTAGTGTGAAGATAAAAATCAGACTCAAACATATCATGCATGTTTGAATTGCCAAGTTAAAAAAAAACTAAAGTAATTATGATTAATATGTTAAATACTCTAGTGGGAAAAAAAAGTATACAGCATGCAGAAACTTATAAACTATGTTAGGGAAAATGGAGATTTTAAGAATCAAAACAAAATTCTAGAATTCAAACATGCTGAAATTGAAAGGAAGAATGCCTTCTGGTGCTGTCAATTAAAGTATGGCCAAGGAAAGAAACCATGATCTTGATGATAAGTTAAGTAAAAATTTCCCAAACAAAAATACAAAGGAAATAAAAGCAACCCAAGAATTGTGGGACAATATCAAAGAATAAAGCATGCATAATTAGAATCCAAAAAAATGGGAAGGAAAACAGAGCAGAAAAAATATTTGAAGTAAAACTATATGAAAAAATTTCAAAAACTCAGATGAGATAAAAAGCACAGATTTTGAGAGAATATCAAGTAGGATAAGTACCAAATATAAATAGGTAAATAAATAAAGTAATACCTAGTCATCTCACATCCAAATTACAGAAAAGTAAAAACAAAGACTTTTTGTTTTCAAAAAACTTTTGAAATAAGAAAGAAAAATCATTGCCTTATTTATACAACTACAGAGGAATAAGGATAAGAAATTCATTGGAGAGCACAATAACCAATCTGATGTTCCTAACACAATCCTTTCCTCCACTGTAGGCATAGCCCTGAGCCAACATCCATGTGAATTCCTCAATTTGAGTCTTTTTTTAAAAAATATTCAATCTGTCAGTCTATATCTTTTAATGATGAGTTTAGGCCATTAATGTTCAGAGTTATTATTGAAATATGGCTTGTATTCCCATTCATTTTAGTTTATTTTTGGTTTTCACCTTGACTTGGTTTCTCCTTTGATTGGCTTTTCCTTTAGTGTAGTTCCTCCCTTTGCCAGTTTTCATTATTGTTTTTCATTTCCTCCCTGTGGAATATTTTGCCAAGAATTCTCTCTAGTGCAAGCTTTCTAGCTGTAAGTTCTTTTAACTTTTGTTTATCATGGAAGGTTTTTATTTCATCATCCAATCTGAAGCTTAATTTTGCTGGATATAAGATTCTTGATTGGCACCCATTTTCTTTCAGAGCTTGGTATATGATGTTCCAGGATCTCCTGGCTTTGAGGGTCTGGGTTGAGAAATCTGCTGAAATCCGAATTGGTTTTCCCCTGTATGTAATCTGCTCCTTCTCTCTTGCAGCTTTAAAAATTCTATCCTTATTGTGTATGTTAGGCAGTTTCATTACAATGTGTCTTGGTGTGGATCTGTTGTATTTTGTACATTAGGTGTCCTGTAAGCCTCTTGTATTTGATTTTCCAATTCATTCTTCATGTTTGGGAAAATTTCTGATATTATTTCATTGAGGAGATTGTGCATTCCTTTGGTTTGTAGCTCTGTGCCTTCCTCTATCCTAAGAATTCTTAGATTTGGTCTTTTCATGTTATCCCATAGTTCCTGGATATTCTGTTCATAGTTTCTTACTATCTTCATTGTGTGGTGAACTTTATTTTCAAGATTATGGTTTATCTTCATTGTCTGAGGTTCTGTCTTCCAAGTTCTCTAGTCTGTTGGTGATACTTTCTATTGAATTTTTTATTTGGTTTATTGTTTCCTTCATTTCACAGATTTCTGCTTGGTTCTTTTTCAAAGTCTCTATCTCTTTCTTGAAGTAATCTTCTGATCCCTGTATTTGCTCTCTTATCTCTTTGTTGGAGTGATCAGTGGTTGCCTGTATTTGCTCTCTTATATTATTCTATGCTTCACAGATCATTTTAATTATGTATGTTCCAAACTCCTTGACATTTCATCTACTGTGCTGCCAATGGGTTCTATTATTGTAGCATCTTGGTTTGTTTGGGGCACTTTCTTCCCTTGTTTTTTCATGTTGTTCATGTGTTTTCCTCTCTAGCAATGCTGATCTGAGGTATTACAGTTTCTACCCTATAATCTTGTAGTGTCCCTTGAAGTTACCAATACCTCACCTCTGGTGGAACCAGTCCTGAAGGGACCTCGGGAATGATCTTCCTGGTCCTGGCTGTTGACTCTAGATGGATGTAGGCAGGGACAGATACCAGTTGGTAGATGGGGGGCTGCTGCTCGGTCAGTCTCCTCCTCTGCGTGTGCACAGTTGGTTCTTCCCTCTTGTCTTTTAATCTTTTATGTACTGTCAACTTTGATTGACTTCTGTTTATTGTTTGATAAATTATTAAAGCTCTATATGATGTTAACTTCCTCTGGATAAGGATTTAATTTTTATCTATCAGGTAAATGAGTTGCTATTAGATAAACTTGATCCAGTTGAGACTTATCTGTTCCTATGACACCTTTACTAAAATATATTCTTCTGGTATCTAGATTGAAATCCTTGGGATCCTGAACTACAGTTTTCTCTTCCATGAACCATAAACACTGCCAAAATTCTGCTGATTTCTAGCAACATTGCCTCATGTATATGCCATTTAAGAAAATGCCTTGGTGGGAAACTATCTTTAGAATATTGGGCTCAATTCAGGGCATTTCCCTTTTCTTCAAGCCCTTCAAGTCCTGGCTGAAAATTTGCTCTTTGTTCCTTCAGTTTTATCCAGCATTTAAAGTTCTTGGTGTGAAGAATAATCTGATACCAACTATTTTTTCACAGGTAGAAGTAGTATATTAGGTACTTAATAAAGGGGCAGTTCAGTTCTTGGCTTCAACATGGGTCACAGCAGTAATTTAATTTGCCCCCTACACAGCAAGGGAATCTCAAAATCCTGGGAGATGCTGCTCCTGAACCTATGGCACCTCTTGAGGTTTTGATTGGAATTGCATTGAAGCTAGAGATCAATTTTGGTGAGAATTGATCTTTTTAATTTATGTATTCCAAAACAGAAATAGACTGTCTCTCTTCATTTATTTAACTCAGTGTGAGAGACAACATAATACAAGATTAAGAGCATGTGTTCTAAACCCAGATTTCCTGGGTTCAAGTTCCAATATATACGTTTGTGACTTTGGAATAGTTTCTAGTTTCCTCATCTATAAATGGGATGATGATGATAATAGTGCATTTCTCTTAGGGTGATTATGAGGATCTTTTTTTTAATTTTTTTTATTTTTTTAGTTGTTGATGGACACAATGTATTTTATTGCTTTGTATGTGGTGCTGAGGATCGAACCCAGGGCCTCACGCATGCAAGGCAAGCACTCTACCGCTGAGCTACAATCCCAGCCCTGATTATGAGGATCTTTTAGGTTACTAATTGTAAAACATTCAAAGCACTTGACATATGGTAGCATCTGCACAAGTGTTTCTTATACTAAATGATAATTATTTAATGTTTTTCAATAAAGCTTTAAGTATTTCTTCATAAGAAATTTTGTGCATCATTGTAAAGATTTATTCCTAGTCATCTAGTTTTGAATGATTATAGTTTTTATGAAGTAATATTTTCTATCTTTTTGCTGGAAATAAATTTGATTTTTGTTCATGGAAATAGAATTGACTGGTGAATTTGATTTTTGTATATTGATTGTGTCCAGTAAATATGTCAAGTGCTTCACTTTATTCTAGTCATTTATCTGTGGATTACTTAGGATTTGCCACATAGATAATCTTATCCATTCATGAAAAATTACAATTCATCTCAATTCTTATGACTTTTCTTCCTCTCTCCTTTATTTTCCTTCCCTTTTTCTGTGTCTTGTTTAAAACTCCAAGTAAGGGGTCTGAGGATATAGTTCAGTGGTAAAACATTTTGCCTAGGATGCACAGGGCCATGGGTTCTATCCTCAGCACTGCGAAAATGTTTTTTTTTTAAATATTTTTTTAGTTGTAGATGAACACAGTGTCTTTATTTTGTTTCTTTTTATGTGGTGCTGAGAATTGAACCCAGGGCCTCACGCTTGCAAGGCAAGCACTCTACCACTGAGCTACAATCCCAGCCCCGCGAAATTTTTTTTAAAAGATTCACTATTAAATGTAATGTTTACTGCAAGTTTTTAAAAGCTATATTTTAATCA
Source organism: Geosciurus inauris (assembly GCA_004024805.1). Taxonomy (NCBI): domain Eukaryota; kingdom Metazoa; phylum Chordata; class Mammalia; order Rodentia; family Sciuridae; genus Geosciurus; species Geosciurus inauris. Next base: position 120,671 of record PVHX01001409.1, on the reverse strand, counting down.
ATTTCCCTCTCCTTTGAGTTCACTAAGAGTTTTTGTCATGGATGTAGATTTAGTGGATATATATTTGATCAAATACATAGTTTTTCAGCAGCAAATGAGATGATTTTTCTCCTTTAATCCATTAATGAAGTGAATTACATTAGTTGCTTTCTTTAAAAAATGATAAAGCAACTCTCATTCCCTGAATAAACTCATTTTGGGAGTTTATTCCCAAATAAGTTGCTGTATTTGGTTTGCAATATTTTATTTAGATTTTACATCAACATTCTTGATAAAAAGGACTTGACCTGATTTTGGTATCAAAGCTCTGCTAGATTTATAAAATGAATTGGAGATTGTTTCTTCTTTTATACTTCTGGAAGAGTATTTGTAAGACTGAAATTGTTTCTTGAATTTGTGGTAGAAATACTAAATTTCTTTATTGGTTGTAAGTCTACTTAGGTTTATTTCTTCTTGAGTTAAGTTTTGGTAAATTATATTTTTCTAAGAATTTTTCCATTTCATCTATATTTTCAATGTTTTGCCATAAAAGTTTTTCTTAATATGATCTCATTATCTTTTAAAATCGTTGTATCTCATTTAACCCCATTCTCATTTCTAATATTTTTGAGTCATATCTTCTGTTTTCTACTTGATCCCTCTTGCCAGTTTTTTCTAAAACTATATTTCAAAAGCCATCTTTTGATACTATTGATCCTCTCTATTGTTTTCTATTTTATTTATTCTGTTTCCAAATTGCTTTCTTCCTTCTATTTTCTTTGAGTTTACTTTTTTAGGTTTTTTCTTGAATTTCTTAAGTTGAATGTTTAGTATATTAATTTTCAGTCTGTTTTATTTTCTAATGTAACTGGGACTAATTGTATTTCATAAAATTGACATGTAGTTTTCAAGCTTTTCTAAATATTTTGAATTTCCATTATAATTTTCTCTTTAATTCATGAGTTATTTGATGTTTGTGTAGGTTTTTTGTTTGTTTTATTTTTGTTTTCATAGGCATAAAAAGTCTTAGCTTCAATTCCCGGTACCAAAAAAAAAAAAAAAATTTACTTACGTCAGCTGTGTCTGATTTGGTTTCCCTGTTCTTTTTAAACTTAATACTGTGCATATTTTGGGTCTGCTTCTATTATTCAGCATTATGTTTAAGAGTTAATTCATATTTGCATCTGTAATTCCTCTGAATTCACTGCTGTGAAGTATTCTATTATATGAATATATTATAATTTTTCATTCTATTTTTGGTGGATATTTAACTTAGATTTTCCCTGCTCTTGAGGGGAAGGAGTTTCAACAATGCTGCTTGAACATCATTGTATATTTGAACAGATGTGCATGAGTTTCTCTGAGTTATATACTAGACATTGAATTATTAGGTCATAGATTATCTAGATAATTCTAAGCTATTCTCCAAAATGATTGTTTTAACCCCAACTGTTTTTAATTAATCTGTTTTTAGAAATTTTATTTGGATCTTTTTCAAATCTGCTCAATAGTATATTCTCTTTCTCTTTCTTCCTATTTTAAATTTCTTCTTTTATATTCCTTAAGTTATGCTTGTATTTTTTCCCTGGATAGCTCCAATACAGAAGCTATAAGGAGATAAACTTGTGTCTCAGGGTTTCTCAGCTTTGGCACTACTGTTATCCTGGGCCAGATACATCTTTGGTGTGGCAGGCTGTCCCATGCATTATAGATGTTAAACAACATCCCTGGACTTCATGCACCAGGTGCCAGTAACACCCATCTCCCTCACTCGCCCAGTGTGATAACCAAAAATGTCCCTTAGAGGGCAAATTGCTCTGGATTGTGAACCACCATGCTCTCAGTTTTTTTCTGCAGTGAACTCTTGCTCATAGTGTCTTATTTCCTTGTGTTCTGTGATTTATTTATGTATTTTTAAATGTAAGTTCATTGTCATGGTTTGGATCATAAATGTTCCCCAAAGGCTCTGTGTTGAAGACTTGGTCCCCAGTGATGGCACTGTTGGGAGGTTGTGGAAACTTTAGGAGGTGGTGCCTAATGGAAGGAAGTTAGGTCACTGGGGGCCTGCCCTTGACCAAAATACCCTTCTTCATTCTTTGCTACCTGGCCACCATGAGGTAAGCAGCTTTGATCCATCACGTACTCCCCACTATATTATTCTGCTTTGCCACAGACCCAGAACAATAGGGCCAAGTGGCCATGGACTGAAACCTCTGATACTTTGAGTCAAAATAAACCTTTCATCCTTTTCAAGGTGATTTATCTTAGGTATTTTGTCACAGTAATGGAAAGCTGACTAATACACTCAGGTTTCTCAGAACATACCTGAGAATTCTCTGGTGCCTGGGTTGAGGGTGCTTTCCTTTTCTCCAGGAGCATTTTTTATTTGCTACTGCAGACACCTGAGGGTACCTCCAGCCCAGGATTACAAGAAAGCAAACTCTTGGCTTTTGGTTTTTTGGATCACCAAGATGGTGTGACTTGGGATTGCAAACCTAAACAAGTGTAGCTGGCAGTAATTAATTGTCAAGGGAGGTGATTTTCTCCCCTCTACTGAGTGTCAAGTTCAAGACAGGCAAGAAGGACACTTATTTATTTTGAATTCATCCTTTGTGTTCCAAGTTTGTGGTTTTATGCTAAGGGGGGTGGTCTTTTATTAGACTCCCCAACATTGGTAAACCCTCAGTACCTTGCAAGTTTGTGAAAATTGAAGCTCAGTGTCAATGACATCTGTGCAAGGCTCTCCTCTCTCAATGCCTGCTTTCACATAACTTTAGGCTTCTGGGTTTGCCTTTCATTCTTTTCCAGTTTATTGAATCATTTAAATAGGTGTTTAAATATTTGGTTCAGTATTTATCATTGTCCTTACTGTGAGGATTATTCAGTATACTCTGCCACACTTCAGAACCAAAGTCCATAACTTTTAAATATTAATAACAATAGTAAGCCAACTGAACAAATGTTGGATTGTTACCAGCAGTTGGATTGATAATGTATGCAGAGGTGCACTCTTATAGGTCTATGCTAGATGTGGTCGATTTTGAAAGCATCAGTGAAGCCCACAATAATAGGTATTGTTTTAGCCAGCTTTTTCTCTGCTGTGACTAAAAGACTTGACAAGAACTTTTGGGGGCTCACCATTTCAGAGGTCTTAGTTCATAGGTAGCCAGCTCCATTCCTTGGGGTTAAGTGAGGCAGAATATCATGGCAGAAGAGTGTGGCAGAGGGAAGCTGCTCACATGATGATCAGAAAGCAGAGGAAGACTCCACTCTCCAGATACAAAATACATACCCCAGAAAGATGCCCCCAGTGGCCCACCTCCTCCAGCCACAGCCTACCTGCCTTCAGTTACCACTCAGTTAATCTCTATCAGGGATTCACTCACTGATTGGGGCAAGGCTCTCATAACCTAATTGTTTCACCTGTGACTGTTCTTGCATTGTCTCACACATGAGCTTTTGGGGGACACCTCATATCTAAACCCTAACAGGTATATAACAAATGGAGCCATGCTGTGTGCCTAGTCTGGGTACATCTCAATACAGGCTCCGGAGTTCCATCACTGGGTTGTTGATTCTCAGTGTGGGTCTCCGTCATTTCTTGAAAGAGAAAAATGGAACTAGATGTCAAGAGTTAAGCCACACAATAGTCCATGTCTTGTACTTATTCAGAGCTTTCTAAAATTCTGGGAAAGCTGAGTCTTCTTGGTGAGCATGATTCACTTTCACATTAATAAGTTCCCTGGAAATGAAGCCCTACCAAGAGAGCTGATGCCTGGAAATATAGACACATTCTCAAGTTTGCACACAAGGTGGTACCAGGGATTTTTTTTTTTTGGTGCCAGGGATTGAGCCCAGGGTTGCTTAACCACTGAGCCACATCCTTAGCCCTTTTTATATTTTATTTTGAGACAGGGTCTTGCTAAGTTGCTGAGGGCCTCACTAAGTTGCTGAGGCTGGCTTTGAACTCATGAACCTCCTGCTTCAACCTCCCCAGCCACTGAGATTACAGGTGTGTGCCATGGTACCCAGCTCCACTTCAGAGTCTTTGCCTGTGAACTTCTCTGAGTCTCAGTTTTATCATTTGTGAAACTGGAATTATACTAAAAACTACCTCCATCGATTTGTTGTGAGGCTCCAATGAACTAGTGCACATTTTGTACCTGGAATTGTGACTGGGCCACAACCTCTCCATAGAGGTTAACATCAAAAAGGTCAAAAGTACAGAAACCTAAAGCAAATCCATACTTTTCCAACTCCCAGCCTTTTCCCCACCATGTGACTTTATGTCCATCAAACAGCACCACATTTCTTTACCATTGATAATTACATTGTGCTTGAAATAGTCACGCAATAAGAAATAAGAGGAGTTCCAGCAGTTATTCATTAGTCCATGTGTCCAGCCTAAGTTCAACATGGGCATCAGCAATGTGTCAAACAAGATTAGCATGTTTACAAGTCTTGTACTGCAGTAAGGCCTGCACTCTGATGAGTGGGGTCCCTCAAAGCCTTTTAATTCCCTGTGGCTCTTCATCTGGGAAGCAGCTTAGCAAATCTTTCCCCCAAGTTTCCATGACTTCACCACCCAAGAGCATCCACATAAACAACCTCTCCATACTTGGCTTCATCTTCTCCCCAAATTCAGCTAGCATATAATAGTTGATGCATGAGGAAAAGAAATAAAAATAAAAAAACCTTGCCAATTTTGTTGGCTTCCTCCATGGTCTCATGCAATGAATGTGATTTGCCCAGTGCAGAGCGTAAACTCAATAGTGCAATGCAAACTCCTGTGCATGGGAATAAACTGCAGAGATACCTCTGCGCCCATCTCTCCCTTTCATTGCAAAGCCCCATCTACCAGCAGGGAGCTCAGTTTTTGCATATTTATGGCCAAACTCCTTTTTTTTTTTTTAAACCTCATCTTGACAGGTTGAGTTCTAGTTCTGTCAAAAGTCCCTTGTGAATTCCATCTTTATGTGTATCTATAAAGCATCAAACAAAACTGAATGAATAAATCAATAAGCAGAAGGAAGACCAGTAAAGTAGCGGGAAGGGAGTGGCGGGGTGGGGGGTGGGGTTCCTGGTGGGCTGCCTTTCAGGGCCAGGGGCTGTGAGGTATCATGGAAGGAGGGAGAGAGGCAACCTGATGAGTCTGGATCTTGCTTTAATTTTCTGCCCTTTTCCTTTTTATGTTTGTTTGTTTAAGTTATCGTTTACTGGGCATTATATGCTAGGCACTATTCTTGGTACTTCCCACGTAACTCTTTTGCGGGGAAGACAACAGACTCCTAAGTCACATTTGGCGTTTTTGAATGGGGCAGGGACAGAGCAAGAGTGAGGGGTCTGAGTGAAAGTCTCCTCTCCACTCCAGGTGTCAGGATGGCCCTCCTCCCTCCCTTCCTACAGCTCCCCCACTCCTCTCTGGTGGCCACACTGGTTTATCTCCACTGGGGCACTTTTCACATTCATCTGTAACCGACCGCCTCCCTGTCCATCTTCCTCATCTAGGATGTTGACCGTACTTGATCTCTGCAGATCGGTGCCATGGCAGGCCCTCAAAAGATGTTTGCTGAATGAAGGAAGAAAGTTCTATCTTCTCTGTATAAGGATTTCTTGAACGAATCCCTTGAACCTCACTCTGTTGACTGCGGAGCTCTGTGTCACCTGAACTTTTGTAACAATCTCCCGATGGCTGAGTCTTCTCTCCACGTCACACCATGCCCACCCGCTGTCCTCACTGTCTCAAGGCCTCCCTCTCTAAAGAACAAATCTGTGTGCTCTTGCTTTGATTAAACTTTTCAACACTTCTCATTGCCCTGTGGATAACTTCAAGGCTTCATCTCTTGCCTCTGTTTCCTCTGAACCTTGTGTCTAACGTCCATATGTAACTTAATGTAAGTACTGCTGGTTTGTGTTTAGGCCCCAGTGCCTTTGCACATGTGCCTTACACCTAGGGTGCTACTCCCTTTTCTCTGCCTGACAATCTTCTGCCCATTTTTTGAGACCCAGCTCAAACATCCCTCCTCTGTAAAGCCTTCTGGGACCCTACAGCTTCTACTTGTGAAGGATTAGCTCTCTACCTGAGTGCTTCTTTGTTGCCATAGTAGTTGGCTTACATATTTTTACCTCCACCTTTCCCTACCCTGCTAGACTCTGAGTACCTTAGGAGCACCATCCTGGGCTTGGTATACCTGGCTTCTTGGTGGGCTTCAAAAAGTACCAGAGGGAAGAGAGGAGGAGATGCAGAGATCTGCCAGCCTCTATACAATGAAAACTCTTTGGTCTAAAGGGTCTGGAAGAAAAGCCTGATTGGCATTGGGGTACGCAGCTGCTAAAGATGGCCCTGCCCTCAAAACATGGGTGTTTGCTCTAACCTCCCTTTCTTATTTCTCTTTTTCTTCTCTCATTTCTTCCTCCCTGCTCTTCTTCTTTTCCTTTTTTATTTACTTTCCTTTCCTTCTTCTTATTTTGATGTCACTTTAACACTAATCACATATTACACAAACAACATTAGAGAACTATGAATGGAAATCAGCAATAGTAATAGTGCACCCACAATTCTGCTACAACAAATTATATTTTCATTTATCTAGATTCCCTTCCCATCTTCGAATGCCCATATCATTTTGCACAGTTGTAATCATGATGTAGTTTTAATTTTGTAGTCTACTTTTTAACTTAATATTGGAAGCATTTCCATGCTCCTACATAGTCTCCCTAATTATCATTTTAATGGCTGCATAATATTCCACTGAACACATATGCCAAGTTTTACTTAACTGTTTCCTTTCCATTGAACAGTTCCAGTCTTTCTCTGTTGCAAAGTGTTGTGGTAAATAGCTGCCTTTTTATTTCTTTCTCTTTCTCGCTCCTTCTGTTCACTTTCTCCTCTCCAAGTGAAGAGAGGAGAACTTCACTACTTTCTTGGCTGTAGCTCTCTTACCTAGAGCAGTAATTTCCCCCTGTGTGGAGACAGAAATCATCTTATTGGGCACCAGGGTTTTGAACAAAGAAAAAAATGCTGAATTGATAAAAAATTAGCTTTTTAGCTAAACATAGCTAAACATTGCTAAAAATAATAAAATGCTCCTAAGGACTTTTTTTCTATTTTTAAACTCTCAAAACATGTAAATGGTAAATCTCTTTTTCTCAAGGGGTAAGAACACAGGATTAGGTGAGACCAGGCAGGACCAGGTTGAAGAAGATGCAAACTTGTGACAGGGACACATTGTTTGTGATGGGAGAAATTGAGAAACAATATGATTATCTATCAATGGGGACACGGATAAATAAACCAAAATGTATCTACCATAGGAATATAATGTTCTTTCTTTTTGTTTTGTTTTTTTTCTGTTTTGTATTGGGGATTGAACCCAGTAGTGCTTTACCACTGAGATATATTCCCAGTCCTTTCTATGTTTTATTTTGAGACATGGTTTTGTTAAGTTTCCCAGGCTGGAACTTGTGATCCTCCTGCCTCAGCCTCCTGAGTTACTGGGATTATGGGCGTGTTCCCCTGCTGCCTTGCTTGATGTAGGGTATCAAGAGATTATAGAGCTGTGTGCAGAGTTGGACAAATAAAACTTTTTATAGTGAATTTAGTTGCAGAATATTTGTAGCTTATAAGTCACACAAAAACCCCTCAAAACCCAAGCCCATATAATACTAATAATGCCATATACAATATACACTTATATTTTGTAACATATGTAAAATACCTGAAATGGTACACACCAAACTGATAACAGTGGTCACCTCTGTGTTTAGGAGAAAGGGTCTGGGTTTGGGAGACTGATCCTAGAGAATTTGAGCCTGAATTGCAATGAATGGTTTTACTATCTTATCAAGAAAAGTATGTTCATATATTACTTGTATAATAAATAATTAAATTTTAAATTCACGCTGCTGTGTTTCTGTTTGCTCCTGCACACTGAGCAGTCCCTGGTTAGGAGCTGGCCATGAATAAATGAAATGTAGTAAGAAATGCTGTTAAATATGCAAAGGTCTTTTGGGAAGCACTGGGCTTTTTGCTTTTTTCATGCTGGGATGTAGGCTGTTTGGGACGGCACTGGTGGGTCTGGGATGGGGAGAAAGGAGATAAGGACCCCCCAGATTAGATCCTCCCCACCCACTCCCGGCAGGTGGAAGCTGGGGGTTTTGAAGTGTAGTCTCTCGCCCTGAGTCCTGGATGGAGGACAACAGATGGGGCCACACAGACCAAGCTCAGACCAAGGGGAACAGGTGAAGGCTCCGGGGTCAGAGTGTGAATGCTGGCGATTCATGAGTGCTGCAGGCGGGCGGAGTGCCCAGCTCAGGGGCAGTGACAGCTGGGCAGCACGTGGGTGGAGGAGGCAGCAGGAGGAAGGGGTGGGGGATGGTGGGTCCAGCCCTGGGGGCAGCGGCCCTAGAGGGCAAAGGACAAGGGAGAGAGAGAGTGGCAACTCCTCCCTCCCCACAGCTGTGGGCAGAAGTGAGGTCAGAGGTCCCAGCCTGCTCTGAAAGGCTTAGGAAGTTGTGGGGTAAGTGGACATTATGAGAGAGAAGGTGCCCCTTTTCTACCCCTTCACCCTCCTCCCCCATCCCCAGCTGTCCTCTACCTAGCCCTAAACCCAAGGCATTTGGACCACTCCAGCAGCTGTGCCAGGCCTTTGGCTGGGTCAGGGCATGGGCAGGGGAGGGAAGCAGCTGCCACCCCTCCCCTCGCAGACAGGGAGTTGAATGACAAGGAGGTGACCAGGTTGGGGAAATCACAAGCACATGGCAGGCAACACCCTACACTTTTCTGTCCAGAACTCCTACCTGCCTGCTATTAAGCATTAGGGTAAGAAAAGAACTATGAAAACAACAGTAACCATCAGTACATACCAAGCACTCAGTGCTATTGAGTTTATAATGTATCCCCGAATCCTCCCGACAGCCCACCGGGAAAATATTTGCCTTTTACAGATGAGAAAACTGAGGTTTCTTTGTTGAGTAGTGCTCCAAGTTATGCACTAAGAAGGGCCAGAAATGAGATTTCATGCCACAATTTGCTTGGCACTAAGAACCAAGCTCATATCTGAATGGACAGGAAACCGGCTGAGAGACATTTCCAGAAGAAACAGCTGGGTGGGTCCACAACCACCTTTCTGGGTTCCAGAGTTGAGTGCAGCTAGATGTGGCCGGATAGAAAGCAAAGGAAGCTAGAACATCCTTTTCTCTGGCGATTTCTCTGGATGAGAGGGCTCCTATCCCTTTGGGCAGGTTTAGATTTTGCCTGAGAACAAGAGACCAGACTGCGCTGTGCAAACCAAGGACTTTGGCCTGGGCGTCAGAACATCAGGGTCTCCTTTCGGGTGGGCAGGCTCGCTGAGCATTCCTAGGCGCCCGCCCTAGTGGTCTTCCAATTCTGCGGGGAAGTCGAGGAGAGCCTGGGAGGCCGGGCATCCCGGGCAGCCCTTCTGCTGAGCCCCATCTGCCAGATGAAGCGTCTCCCCAGAAGCCTCGCCCATACCTGGCTCCTCTCCGTGCACGGGGAGCTACCTCCCAGCGGCGCTGCTGCTGGCCGGCCAGCAGGGGGACCCCGCACCCCAGGCAGCGGCGCCGGCTGCTGCGGGCTCCCACAGCTCAGCAGGTCCGCAAGCTCCCTCCCTTCCTCCTTCCCTCCTACTCAGTGTCTTCCTCTGGGAAATGGGAAAACAATTGCACTCATTCCACTGAAAAGACTGCGAGAGGCAAATAAGCTCTAAACAATTAAGTGTTGTTAGACTTTCGTCTTGTGTCCTTGGAGTATATCATTCTCTGTATTCCACTTTCGGTACATGTTTCTAGAACTCTACGGTGTATCAAGGAGCTATTTTAAGTCCTGGACAAAGTCGTCCAACTTTCTGGCCAGCCATAGTGGTAGAAATGGAAAAGCAGAGTCACTGAAGTCCATGTCTCCCACGGCCCCTGACCAGCTAGATGGAGTGAGTGGCTTTTTGGCAAGCAGCTGTTTGCTCTTCTGGCCTGTACTTTGGGACACTGGGGTGGGCCTACAGAGGGCACAGAGAGTCCAGCCCACTGGCCACCACTCCACCCTAACCTCAGGAGAAGAGCTGGGTGCACATTTCTTCCAAAGGTCCAGTGCTCTCTGGTAACAGGGCCTGGGCGCAGGGCAGAGAGGTCCAAGCAGATCTGAAGGGAAAAGCTCTGACTTGCATTTAGAGTCTTGCTTAAGATCAGGGAAGTATGGTCACAGAAGACTGGAGTTGAGGGAATGAGCTGAAGCCAGACTCTGTGTCCAAGGCTGTGTGACCAGTTTGGGCTCAGTGTCATGAGTGAATGCCTACTGTTTCCACACTTGGCTTCCGTCCCTGCTGGGCCAGCCTCAGTGGGAGGATTCACTGTGAAAATGTGCATGTGAGAGGCTGCCAGGCTTGCTGGGCCCCTGGCTGCAGACTGAGGAGAGGGGTTGCTCCATGCCAGTGTCTTTCTACCCAGTGGGTGAAAAACGGTTCCTTCCAAGAAGCCACTGGCTTCACTCTCAGCGCTCACAGCCTGGGACACAGTCCACACGCACCCAATGAGAGTTGGAGGAGTGAGGATCAGTTGTTCTCTTGACCATGTTCACTTCAGTTTCTTTCCGCTGCGTGGACTGTGAACTCTCTTGAAAGGGCTCTGGTGCCATGGAAGAACCCTGAACTAGGAATTGAGGACCCTGAGTTCTTGTCTCAGTTTTCATACTCAGTGGTTTCAGCCTCCCTCGGAGCCTCTCTTTTAATCTATTAAAGGGGATCATGATAGCTTCCAGCCAGGCAGTGTGAAGGTACAGGAGATAAAAGTGAGAAGGGAGAAGAGTCCAGGCCCATGTCCTATCTTTCTTTCTGTCTGTATCTAGCCCTAAACATATGTTTGCACAAAAATTGATTCGTAACTGTTCATAGCAGCATTATATATAATAGCCTCCAAGTGGAAACGACCCAAATGCCCATCAATTAAAGAATGGATAAACAAAATGTGGTATGGTAGGGTGAAATATTATTCAGCTAGGGGCTGGGTGGTGGCTCAGTGGTAGAACACTTGCCTCGCAAGTGTGAGGCACTGGGTTCGATTCCCAGCACCACATAAAAACAAATAAAACAAAATAAAGGTATTAAAATATTTTTAAAAATATATTATTCAGCTATAAAAAGGAAGTGAAGTACTGATACTTGGAGCAACTCAGACCAAGTTTCCACATAACGCTAAACAGAAGCCAATCACCAACGACCATATATTATATATGTTAAGTGTCCTGATCTGGCAAATCCGTGGAGACAGAAAGTAGATTAGTGCTTACCTAGGCTGGGTGTGAGGAGGTTTGGGAAGTGATTGCTAATGGGTACAAGTTTTTTTTGGGGGGGGAGGGAGGTGATGAAATGTTCTAAAATTATGGTACTGGTTGCGTAACTCTGTAAATAGAGTACTCAAACTCGTTGGACTGTACGCTTGAAATGGGTGAACTTTATGATATGTAAATGATATCTCAATAAAGCTGTTAAAAAATTTTAACTGGGTGTCCTGAATTTATTCTGGCAACTGTAGTTGATGAGCATTTGGGTTGCTTCTACTTTTAGGCTATTATAAATAATGCTGCTATGAACTTCTGTCCTGCTTTTCTTCCTTTTACCACACAGCCCTGAGGGCCTTCTGTCCTGGAACATGCAGAAAGTGGTGGGGACATTTCTCTTTCGTGAGGGCCAAGGGCATCGCTTGATGAGTGGACAGGAATGAGGGAGGTGTTGGGGCGTCTGCATGCCAGCCCACCTGACCTCCAACGGAAATCGCACCATCCCCCTGCCTCCCTTCTGCTTCTGCTCAGTAAGGGAAGGGGAGGCAGAGGAACACTTGCCCTTGAACTCTCGGAGGTGGCGTCTGAGGAGTCCAGGAAGTGGGGTGTACATGCTGGCCGGGGTCGGGTGGGCTGTGTAGGGTGTTGTGAGCTCTGATGAGTTCATCACATGGTGGAGCCCCGGTAGGTCATTCAGGTGCTGGATGGGTGGCAGGTGGATTTAAGAGAGGCAGCACACTGGCTAGAGACGGGCTAGGAAGCCAAAACTCCCTAGTTGGCACCTTGTGGTCTGGGTCAGGGCAGGGGCCTGGCCATGGCCTTCAGAAGAGCTGGTGCTAGGAAAGGCTGTCTTTAACTAACATGCAGTGAGACTGGCAAACTGCTGGCTGTGTGTTGGGTAGAGATGGGGTTTGGGCACGAGGCCTAGGGGCCTCCCCTCAGGACTCAATGGGGGTGGTCTGGGGATGGGGGAAAGCCAGGCACTTCCAGGTTCGTGAGTGCGCAGAGCTTCATGTCCAGCCAGCTATGGGTAACTGCTTTGGTCCTTGACGCAGGCTGGGGGTGTCTGTTCCCAGCCTCTTCCCTCTGATTCATCTCTTGTTGCCACTGCTTCCCTCCTGGGCTGTGAGCATGCTCAGATCTTCCCTGTCTATAACCAACCTCTTTTTGACCCCCCTCTCCAGCTGCTAACTCTGTCTTTTGTTCTCTTCTCTACCAAGCTCCTTCAAAGCCTAGTCTGCACCCATGACCTCCAACTTTCCAATCCATTACAGCCTGAACCCCAGAGGCACTCAGATGCCCATCCTTCCCCTGAAGGTTCTTCGAGGTCTCTGATCCCTTCTTGTCACCAAATGCAACCATTACCCCTTCATATCACCCTTTCCCCCACAAAAACCAGCTCCCCTCCTCTGGCAGCTGTTCTTCTGGTCCTGGGGGGCACAGCCCAGCTTCTTCCCAACTTCTCCAGTGTATCCTTCCATAAGTGTCTTCATCTCTCCCTGGGCCTCCACTATTCTGCTTGCACTTGGCCATTTCCAGAAGCCCACTGAAGCCCTCCCAGGGGCGAGTCCCACCCAGGAGTGCACTGCAGATCTCACCCTCTGTCCCCTCCACCAGCTTCTCCTTCATGTCTCCCCTATGGTCAGCAGCATGTCCCCAGGACTCATCTTTGCCTTCTTCTGCCCTGGCTGATGTGATGGCCCAGGAGTCCTCCCCCATGACATTGCTCTGATCCATCTTCTTCTCTGCTTCCTCTGCTATGTAGCTTTTCGCCATCTTTGACCAAGACTGCCATGGTGGCTGACAGGTCTGCTGCCTCCATCCTCCCCTCCGCTGGTCCCCTCTGTAGGGTCTCAGGATGCTCTTTCTAAACTGGCATCCTTCAGATCCTTCGGGTCCCTGCTGAAAATCCTTAAAGGCTTCAGAATTCCAACAGAGTAGATCATGATGTTTGTCTAGTGATTTACACTCTAACAAGCACTTTCAAATAAGTCAAACAGGCAATTGTTATTTCTCTTTCACAGATAAGAGAACTAAGGCTCCCGGAATGTGGTGAGTTGTCTTTGGAGACTTAATGGAGTTCGTTGCCCATTACAGTCCTCTCAGCCTCTCCTTAGGGCCTCTATCAGTGTGGTCCCTAGCTGTCACTATCCTGCCCAGACTCAGGCTGGTGCCCCAGCCAATCCCCTGGTCTTGCCCAAAATATTGCAAGCAGTTTCCTACCTCCCCTGCTCAGGCTGTGTTCTTTCTGTCTGCCCACAAAGCCCTCCTATGCCACCTGTCCTTCTCCACAAAACCAGTATCCTACCCCTCCTTGGGGCCCAGGCTAAGTGCTGCATTCTTCCAGCCTGGGCCTGCTCAATGTGCCCTCTCTCTGGAACATACACCTTGAGCTCTGGCTGGCCCTGAGCAAGACTGGACACCAACCCTGCCCTCCAACCCCTGACCTTTGAGTTCTTGGGGGGCACCTTAGAAAAGTTCCATCTTGATAGTAGGTCCTCAGTCGAGACCAGTTGAATAAATGAATGGGTGCTCTGCTTGAGATTCTCTTCTTTCCAGAAACCCTTTCAGACCAATTGGCTCAGCTATCCCAACCACCTACTGAGCCTGACACACACCTTCACATCTGGGGCAGGCCTCCAATGACCTGGGCTCCAGTTTCAGCCTTGCCCCTTGAACCTCTCTCAGCCTTAGCTTCCTCGTGTATGATTAAGGATTTTTAACACAGGCTCTGTCACTTCCCAGGTGTGTGGTGAGCATTCTGGGATGCTGTCTGGGGGGGGGGGGCGTTCTTTATAAACACCAAACTCCTGTGCACCTGTGAGGGGACTTGTTAGATAAGTGTGTGCCCACCTGTGGTGGCTCCCTGGGGTTTTTGCAGCCTGCCGCCTTCCCCTGTGAGGCAGAGCCATGTGAAAGCCAAGAATCCTCACTTAAGCAAGCTCTGAGTTTAAAGGGCTGCTGCTTGAGTGTTCCCTGAGGGATTCCCTGACAGGACCAGGGCCCAGAGCATGGCTCACCTCACCTCCCGGCCCCTCCCCAGACCTTGGCTCTGCCTGATTCATGGATGAGTGTGGACAAGTTTATTCCCTGCCTGGGTCTCAGCTGTACATGGAGGAGTTGGGATAAAGCTATGATTTTCAAGTTTTTTCTTTTCTCTTTTCTTCCCTGGGGCTTCGTGCACGCTAGGCAGATAATCTATCTACCACCGAGCCACATCCCCAGTCCTCAAGTCTTCTAAAGCCACACAGCTAGTAAAATCTATGTTCAAACAAAGTCTTATACCAGAAACTCATTTGTGAAATAGAGCAGAGCTGCTATGCCCAAATCAGGGGTGGCTCCCTGAGCCCTTGGGGTCCTTTATGCCTTAGGTCCCCTACCTGACTGTGAACTCTTTCTGGAGGTTAAGAGGGACACTACTGTAATTCATAGCATAACTGTCACAACCTTCGTAATAGTTGCATTCTGTTTTTTCTATCCAAAAAGTGGTTTATAACCTTTGGTGACATAATGGTCACATGGCTTAATTCTACCTTAAAAGGTAAGCAGAGCAGTAGTATATTCACCAATGGCATATGGAGGCACATTTATCTCCTCCACACCAAGAGCCTAGAATTCTCAGATCTAAGGCATCATCAGTGTATTTCCCAAAGCCACCTTGAGTAGTCTGTTTAGGGCACTGCCGTCCTAACAGTAAACACATCTTAAATGAGTGACGCTGAGGACAGCGCATCAGATAATGAAACAAGTGCAGAATCTTTGGACTCCAAAGATCAAATCTTCTAAGTCCATATTTCTCGACACTGCAGTGAATTTTCTCAAGTGTAATATTTTGACCATAATGCATAAATTTTTTTTTAGTTGTAGATGGACACAATGTCTTTATTTTATTGCTTTGTATGTGGTGCTGAGGATCGAACCCAGGGCCTCACGCATGCAAGGCAAGCGCTCTACCGCTGAGCTACAATCCCAGCCCCCATAATGCATAAATTGATGACAACTAATGTGTTAACTTTTTTCAAACCAGAAAAATGTTTGCTAAACTGTCATGAAAAAATAATGTGCATTGATTTGGACTATTCAATTTTGATGTATATCCATGAGTATTCTGTGCATTCTAGGTTAACCATCTTTGCACCAAAGAGGGTTCAGTAATAAATGATGTTAAAGTAATACAGGCACCATTTTGCTTTGAAAAAAGCTTCAGATAATGGTCACACCCTACTTTTTTTGCAATAAATAAATAAAGGCATAAAATCTGCAAAAATTATAGGATGAAATATAGTATGGCTTTGTTTTCTCTATATCCCCAGTGCTCAGCCCACACTGTTATACAAAAGGGGCTTAATTACCAAGTCAGAAATATTCATTGCTGAATAGAATGAATGAATGAATGATGCTGGGGCCAATGATGATGAGAAAGAAATGAAAGGAACACTCTGATCTCAGGACTTAGGAATAGGTGTGCTGTCTGGAGGGACCTATACTGATGGCCCCCATATCCCATGTCTCCCTCTCATCCCCTCACAAACACACAAATACAGGAACACTCAGTCTGTGTTGACAGTCTGCTTCATCTCACAGACTCAGGATGTCCCTATAGGAGTCCTGACCTGGGAGAAGGCAACTGGAAGGAGGGGAGGGGGAGAGGAGTCCCAGAGACCTACACAGCAAGTCTGAGGGAGGCAGAGGATGGTGGGAAAAGAGTGCCAAGGAGGGGGAGGATTTAGGAAGTCAAAGCAGGAGCAAACAGGTGAGAGCCCTTTGGAGGAGGGACCTGAGGCTTCTCGACCATCCAGAATCTATTTTTTGGGGGGGGGAGTACCAGGAATTGAACTCCACCACTGAGCCACATCCCCACCCTATTTTGTATTTTATTTAGAGACAGGGTCTCACTGAGTTGCTTAGCACCTGCCTTTTCCTGAGGCTAGCGTTGAACTCACTCTCCTCCTGCTCAGCCTCCCTCTGAGATCACAGGCATGCACCACCGCACTGACACCATCCAGAATCTTTTCGCCCTAAGTGCCTGCTGTTGCCTAATTATACTCTTCCTGCACTGCCCAGAACAAGGTTGAGCAGTGAGATGGGGTCTAAAATATTCTCTTGCCTGCTTCTGGAAACAGATGGAGAATTTCTTTTTCTTTTTCTTTTGGTGCTGGGGATGGAGCCCAAGGCGACATGCATGCTAGGCAAGTGCTCTACCACTGAGCTGACATCCCAGCTCCACAGGAAATTCTTAAAGCTTCTTCCATTTGCTGGGACCCCCTTGGGAGCTCAGCTAAGCCCCCCCTTGCTGGTGTCCTGAGGGATGTGCAGGGATGACTTCAGCCTCCCTGGGTGGCCCTTCCTGACATAGGGAGTCTAGTCCAATGTGCAGAGCTCCAGGAAGCAAACAATACAGTACTGCTCAGCGGGGCTGTGTCCCCAGGAGCATCTTCCCCATACTCTGGGCCCACAGTGACCAGGCTGCTGGTGTTAGAGACCAGCAGAGAAAGCTGAGATGGGCCTTTGGAAGGAAAGAAGTAGGAACCAAAGGCGAGGGGCGGGGCTGTACTTACTGGGGCATTATCTTGCTTGCAGAGCCATATGCATAATAAAAGCTTTTCATTAGGTTCCTTCAGGGATCTTAAACTTGGTACCTGTGAGGTTTGCCCTCAACTTTAGTGTCACTGACTGTACAAAGCAGATTTCATAATTTTGAATTTTTCACTCTCTTGCCTTTTCCACGCTCCTCCCTCCTGCAGTCCTGGTGTCTACTTGCCTTTTGGATGAAATCTCTGTGCTGGGTGTCCTCCCTGCCAAGTCCATTCGTGAGTTCTCACAGCCGTCCTGTGAGGTGGCATCCCTGCACGGATTGTACAGATGAGGAAGCCAAGGCTCGGCTGTGGGCCGCAGAGTAAAGCCTGGAGAGTCACACGGCTGTGGGCACAAGTGAATGCTGATGTGGGGATGGTCGTCTACTTGGAGGGTCCTGGCACATGCTGCCAAAAACCAGAGAATTTGGGGCTCCGCATCGATGCCGGCCACCTTCACTCCACCGTCCCAACTCTCCACTCCCCCAGTGTCCTGTCCTCATGGCAGATTCTAACTTCCCCTCTTCCTCTCCTTTTCTTTCCCACAAACCTCTGCAGCACTAATGTCTGCCCCATAAGAAACCAGGACTTGGGTGGTTTCCAGGGGGAAAGATCCACTCTCCATCTTAGCCTGACTCTCCCAGCTTGGAATGGATTTTCCAGCGGTTGGGGCAGGAAAGGATGATTGACATTGCTTGAACGATGGGTAAACAGTCCAGGAGAGGGAAAGTGACTCTGAGGCCACACGGTGAATGGCAGAGCAGGGCTTAGAAGCCAGCTTCCAGCCCTGTGACTAGCTGTCATCCGCTCTTTCCACCACACCAAATGGCCCTGCTGCTGGGGAAGGCTGTGTTTGGCCCTGACCCACTCCCCTCCAGCGAGAGACTCTGGGGAGACACTGTGCTCTTCCCATAGCTGCCCTCTGAGAAGGACCCTGCCTTGTCAGCTCTGTTCTCAAACAGGCTGGTCTAACCCTGCAGGAGGCCTGGCCTGGGAACACTGGGGGGTGGGGGGGCAGGAAGGGGAGAAGAGAGTCAGGTTTGGGCTTATTTTCCCAGAAGTGAGGAATAAACAAATCACCTACAGGTATTATGCAAGTGCATCCACTGCACATCAACAATCCAGGGTAAGAACTGGGGGTGGGAGTGTGTGTGTGTGTCCAGGGGGCTCAGGTCCCCTCCAGAGCTGAAGATGTGCTGAGAGTTAAGAGTGACCCTTATCACCCACTCCTGTCCCAAGCTGGACCCTCTTGGGTCTTTCTGAAAACTAGATGAATGACTGTTAGAAAACTAAGTGAAAATTTAGGAGCAAGCCTTGAGTCACAAAGGACTTGAGCTAAGGGAAGGTCTGAGAGGCGCAGGTGGGTGCAGAAGCCTGTGCTTTTGGGTGGTGGTGGAGTGGGCTGGCCTGTGTTAGGAATGTGAGGGTGTCTGGAGGGGAGGCTTCTCCAGCCAGCCTCTGGGAACACTGCAGTTTTGTTGTCTGAGGCACAGATTCCTTGCTCCCCCTGAAGGCTGAAATGAAAGTTGTCTTTTCCACACTGGGCTTCTTCCTCCTCCAAGGAAGATTCAATTGCGTTTACTGCCTCCTCCCCAGCCACTCAGGTCTCAGCCCACTCAGGTCCCCACTGTGACCCCCTACAACCCCCCAGCAGAAACAGTTGGCTCACCTCATTGGGTCAGAATTCCTCTCTTGGCATCCTGAGGTCCCACACTGGGGCAGCGTGGCAC
The DNA here is from genome assembly GCA_004024805.1 of Geosciurus inauris. Classification (NCBI taxonomy): domain Eukaryota; kingdom Metazoa; phylum Chordata; class Mammalia; order Rodentia; family Sciuridae; genus Geosciurus; species Geosciurus inauris. Next base: position 102,099 of record PVHX01001409.1, on the reverse strand, counting down.
TGGGGGCCTCCAGCTGGACTCTCACTTTCTTAGGGTCTCTTACCAATGCGCACAAATAAGGATTTTGGAGGTGTGGATCTCTGCAAGTCACCATTGTGAGCGAAGGTTTGCTTTGGTAGACATTAGTCAGCACCAATGGGCTACCTAAACTGGGACCAGCAGGAGATGGCAGGTACGGTGGGGAGAGCACTGAGTGGGGAACCAGGAGCCTGGGTTTCTTACACTGGTCCTCTTAGGATTCATCTTGTGGCCTTTTGGAAGTCCTCTCCTTTTCTGAACCTGCTTCTTTATCTGTAAACATGAGGCGATTGGACTACATGTCTTATGGCTTAGATGTTGTGCTCTAAAGAGGGAAGAGGAGGAAAGAAATGGAGCCTGGAGAGGGTGACACAGGCAAGGATGCTCTTGGGAAGCTGGGTCACTTTCCTGAGCCTCAGCATCCTCATCTGCAAAATGGTAATTGCTAATAGGCTGAAAGGCGGCTCTGAAAGATGGATGAGAAAGGAATTTAATGACTCAGTATAGAGTCTACGAAGTAATGTGTGCAGGAGGTTATGAGTTCCTAAGAATAAGCAGGGACTGGTTTTACTGAGAGAGCAGTTTTAGGATTAGGGGAAGGTGCCAGGGCTGCTAACCCCTGGCTGTGGGAGGTGGGGTGATGGGGCATCCTGGAGCCCCGCAGGTGAAGTGCTACGCTGTGCGGGGTGGAGGGGTCTCTGGAGACCGGACTAGGGCTCCCAGCGTGCCGCGTTGAGAAAGGAGCGAGTGGCCACGGGGAAGCTGCCTTCGGTACAGTCCTGAGACTGCGTTCCCATGTCAGACCCTTCGAAAAACTCAGGTTTTCCCAGCTTTTCCCACATAGAATCACGTCCTTTGTTTAGAGGAGGGGGTGGGGGAGGAGACCGAGGGAGGGGAGGGAGGGGCCCGCGGGTGCCGCCGCCGCCCCCGCCCCCTCCGGTGTGCGGAGCCCGATTGTCACTCAGCTCCCGCGCCGGGGGCGAAGGAGGCGCCGGCGCCCCGATCGAGTCTCAGCTAGCTCCCATCCCCCTGGACCTAACAGGCCAGCCCTGGATTCTTCATCCCTGCATCCCTGGGGCGAGTGGCTGCCGAAGGCATCGAGGTGTGGGGACACTTGGACAGAAGAGTTCAGGTGGGCGGGAGCTTTGTCAGCTCTGGTGTGACCTTGGGTAAGTCTGCGCTTCAGCTCGTCCCTGGGGCTTCCAGGTGAGGGTACCGGAGAGGGTTGAATGAAGCGCCTGGAATGCCCCCTTGCGGGCAGGCAGTGGGCAGGGGTTCCCGGCAGAGCTGCAGCGGGACCAGGAGACTGCGGAGAGTGGGCGCTGGCAGTATCTCAGGTGGGTGGCCGCAGAGCAGGTGTGCGTGCACGCTAGAGAGTGGGGAACCCGCGCTCGGGCACGGTCCTGGCCTCCGTCCCTCAGACCCACGCCTGCCACCCCAGTCCCAGGTGCGAAACAGGGGCACTACCTCTTTAAAAGCGCCCGGGGCCAGCCTCTGCCGCACCATGTGATTGCTTGAAAGGCCGGGCTGGGAGCGCTGCGGCGGGAGCCCGGACGACGATGAGCTGCCGCGCGGTGCCCAGAGCCCAGCCCTGCCTGGCGCGGCCCCGGAGCTCTAGGCGGCACGGCGTGCCGGGAACTTTGGGCAACGCCTCTGGGACCCCCTGCCGGCCAGCAGGCAGGATGGTGAGCTCCTTGCATCCTGTTCTGTGGACAGGGGTGGGCACAGCGGGCAGGGGGGACCCGGGCGGAGTGAGAGCGCAGGAAGCTGCCTCACACCTGATACAAAAGCCGGTGGTGGAGAGAGCACTGCTATTTTAAGTTGCTGAATGGAACCTCTGGGGATGATAAAAGGGAGGGGACAAAAGCTAGGCAGCAGAAGGGCCTGGGTACACCCGCCAGCCAGGGGCAGGCACTGGATGTGCTAAGTAGGGCGCATCTCTGCGGGGCAGTGGGAGTTGCAGGGCTGCCTGGGCTCCCCTCCTCCAGGCGGGCCATCCCACCCGGGGCTTCCTGACTACAGGTGCCTGCCTCGTGCTTGGTGGTGCTTGTCTGCTGATGTGCCCAGCCTGTGCCAGCCATGCCGCCCTCCATCTCGGCCTTCCAGGCCGCCTACATCGGCATCGAGGTGCTCATTGCCCTGGTCTCCGTGCCTGGGAATGTGCTGGTGATCTGGGCAGTGAAGGTGAACCAGGCGTTGCGGGATGCCACCTTCTGCTTCATCGTATCGCTGGCAGTGGCTGATGTGGCGGTGGGTGCTTTGGTTATCCCACTGGCCATCCTCATCAACATTGGGCCACAGACCTACTTCCACACCTGCCTCATGGTGGCCTGTCCTGTCCTCATCCTCACCCAGAGCTCCATCCTGGCTCTCCTGGCAATTGCTGTGGACCGCTACCTCCGTGTCAAGATCCCTCTCCGGTGAGTTCACAGCAGGGAAAGGTACTTGCAGCAGCACCCCATCTGCCGGACTTGAGGGCCATCTAGAGAGGATGAAAGGTAGAACATAAGATCCCAAGCAAGGCAGGTATTCTTTGGGCCATTAAGCCCAAGCCCTCAGTCTGCCTTTCTATGCTCTGTGCCATGGTGTTAGGCTGAGCTGCAGTTGGAGAAGCAGGAGTGGGTTGGATGGCTGGAGAAATATTAACCTGGTAGTGCCCAGGACCCCAGCATGGAAGATGCTGCAGCCAGGGATCCCACGGCTACCTGTCGGACCTGGAGTGGAGATAGAGGATTTGCAGGGTACACCAAGACAGGGTGGCGGTGAGTGCTGAGGGTGAGGGTACCGGTTGAATTCCACCAGTCCTGGGGAAAAGGAAGAGGAAAGCTCGAAGCTAAGGTGGGGTGAGGATGTGCTGAGGGGTGCACACTAGGGCCTGCCATGCAGCTGCTTCTCCAACCAGACCCAGGCTGGCTTCCTGAAAGCATTCAGCTCTCAAATTCTCCAGGTGTCTCTGTGCCAACCGGCTCCACCCTCTAGGGCTGTCCTGCTGAACCCAGCAGTCTGCTTACCTCTGCCCAACTCCCGCTAATGGGATCTCTGTTGCAGGCATGAGGAGGGGAAAATGCCAGCGCCTGCTCCTAATGTTCCTCCTGCTTTGCTGCAAAACTGTATCTCTCTCTTTTGGTCACAGCAGAGGCCCTGCGCTGCTTCCAGGCAGCACCAGAGTGGGGAGCCTGATGTTAGCAGTCCTCAGTGTGGGTGTCCAGTCTACACTGGGTCTCCCTGCCCAGGCCTGCCGGACTATAATCTCGTCACCAGGCAGTGCCTGGGCCACCAAGTGCCAGCAAGTGCCTGGGCACACTGCCAGGAACTGGCTTTGCTGGGGCACTCTTGTGTGCTTGCCCCCTCTTTATATTCTCGTTACCAGTAGATTCCTTTTCTAATGGGAAACTCTGGCCATCTCTGGCACCTGCTGTCCCCAGTGTAGCTTCCTAGACTCCCATATCTGGGACATGGGGCCTCTGGTCTCACTTGGCAGTTTGCCTGGTCAGGCCTGGGCACTCACTGTGCTCTCTCTGGTCACATTGAACACGTTTAACTTTTCCAAGTCTCTTTTCATGCCATTTTTTCCCCTGTTCTCACCATGGTCCTGTAAGGGAGGTGGGGCGGGAGCTGGGAAAGGGGAAGCAGGCTGGGGACTTCATTCAACCATGTTGCCCTCCTGCCCTCCTGCCTCCATGCCTGGCACCATCATGCCAATCTCTCTGCCCTGTCTACCTCGCTCACCATCACCAGGTTTCTCCAGGAAGGTGGGGTAAAGGCTGCTGCTCAGGGGAAACAGAAATGCAGCCCAGAGGCCCCATGAGCTCAGTCTCTAAGGGGCTTGTCCAGATGAAGCTAGTATCAACCCATTAGATGGGCTGGCCCTTGCAGCCCGGCTGTTATAACTAAGTGTGGTACATTAGGAAATGTTTGCAGATGTAGAAAGGCCATTCCTGCAATTCTGTCTGCTGAGTGGGTGCCAAGGCAAGTCAAAGGCCCTGTCCTGATGTGACAGGTGTCACAGACTGTGTTCAGCATGGCTCTTCCTGAGCTGTTCACTAGCACTGCTTGGGAGTGCCCCACCCCATGGAGAACAGCCTTTCTCCCATGCACTTTCAGCACTCAGGGCTCCCGGCAGAGGTGTTGGGCCACTCTAGGTCCTTTCCTGTCACTACCCAGGTGCCCTGTAGGACATACAATGTGCTCTGCTCCTCTCTGGGCACCTGGAGTCAGTAAGCTGCTAGGTCTGTGAGACCCCTCTCAGCTAGAGATCCCCAGGCACCTGGCTCCCTGCCCTGACATGTCAGTCAAAAGTAGATGTGGCCTTGGGCACCAAGAAATAATACCACCAAGCATGGGTGGGCGTGTCTGGAGCATCTGGGTGTAGGAGTCAGTGGGCCCTCACAGAGCTGGGCATAGGTTGGTCAGCCAGCCACAAATCTTATTTCCTTCCACTTGGCAGAAAGCCAGGGGAGAAGAGAGATTCACATCATGTAGTGTGAGATCCACTTACAAATTTAAAAAAAAAGTTTGAATTGTTGAATCATCAATAACCTGTGGTCATTTGCATGTGCTTTGCATGTTATTTGTATAGCAACTCCACATGTTTGGCGATTGATACCCTATTCCCCTCACTCCTACTTCTAGGGAATCTTCATCATTCATCGTCTTCTCACCCAGAGATTTCTTGGTGGCATTCTGTGGCAATGTGGTGCCTCCTCCGGGGAGCTCCCTGACCCTAGCAAGGGCTGCCCATGGCTAGATGGGTTGGAGTGAAGTGAAGGGGTGGTGGCTATTTGGGAGTCAGTCAGACCTGAGTTTGAACATTGCTGTTACTAGCTGGATGTGCAACCTTGGACAAGTTGTTCAACCTCTCTGAGCCTTTCATGCCATATTAAATGAAGGGGTTGGATCTGAGGTCACTAAACTCCTTTGGACTCTTAAGTCTGTGGGTTCTTCTTTACTTTGATTCCTGCCAGTGCTGCTTGGGATCCTGGGAGGGCTTTGTATTGTGTTTTCAGCTTCTAGTGATGCATAATGCTGTTTTTATCTGTTTTACCTCATTTGATGTTCATAGCCTCCCAGGAGTAGAGTTTATTGTTATCCCCATTCAATAGACAATCCTGTAGATGAACTGAGTTCTGAGGTTCTGGAGGTTCGGCAATTTGTCCAGATAAACAGCAGAGGAGCAGAGGCAGGCTTGAACCCAGGCCTCTCTACAGATGCCTTTAACCTTCAGCCCAACTGATCTTGCATCAGCCCCAGAAGCTGTAGGATTCCTGCGGGAGCTTCCCTGAAGCTGTCCATGGGGTGATTTTTCTCCACTGACTTTTGCCAATGGCCTGTGCACTCTGCTCGGACCACATTCAGCACCTCCCTCCTTCACCTTCACTCCAGTGGGCCGTTGAGCCCTGGCAACCCTGCTTCTATCCACTGCTGGAAGCCTTCCCAACTGGAAGGCAGGGAATCCGGGAGGCCTGGCTTGCTGGGCTGAGCTTGGGCAAAGAAAGAAATCTGGTAGAGTAGGGTGTGTTTGCTCTTAGGCACCAACTTAGCCCGGGCTTTCCTTGACAACTAAAGTGTCTCGTGTGCCGTTGCACCCCAGCAGGTATCTGTGGCCTCTGGGTCCCAGAACAGTTGCTCTCAGGTCTCCATTGCTTCCAGGAGAGGTAGGCTGTCTCTAGATCCTCTGTCTAAGGAGGTATTAGTCATAGGCCTCGAGTGTCTGAGATGAAAGAACAGAGGAGAAAGCCCTGGAGCCCAAGCCCTCACACTTGCAGACTGGCGAGGAAACCACTGCTCCCCAGGGAAGGTGGGAGCTCTTTGCCTCCTCCCAGTCCAGACTCTTGCCCACCAGCCTCTGATGTAAGAGGCTAGAGCACGAAGAACAATCACAAGCTGCTGGAGGTGCAGAAAGAAAAATGGGTGAGGTCTGCAAATCAGCCTTAGGCTTGGAGGGGGAATGTGATGGAGGAGAGTCATTTTGTGATGATGATGATGATGATGATGATGATGATGATGAAGATGATGATGATGATTTTGGTACTGGGAATTGAACCCATGGGAGTTTTACCACTGAGCTATGCCCTCAGTCCTTTTCATTTTTAAATTTTGAGACAGGGTCTTCCTAAGTTGCCCAGGCTGGGCTTGAACTTACCATCCAGCCTCAGCCTCATCGGTAGCTGGGATTATAGTATAGGCTTGTGCCATCACCAGTAACTGCTTACTTTGTGATTTAAAAGGCCATTTCTTTGTTTGAATTTGAATTTGGTTATGCCTAGGAGCACAGGCACTGTGGAGTCATCTGGATCCCTTCCCCACACACATCAGATGGCTTCTGGAAAGTCTCTGAGAGCCTAAGGGGTGACCTGGCCAGATGTCAGCTGCTTGGAAGCAGGGGAATGGCTAAGATGCCTTGGAAACCCCCTTCTACCCCATGGTCATGAAGTGGAGCCACAGGGGCTGCACCCTGACATTTGATGTTTATTTCTGAGAATATAAGCAATCCACGTTGATAATGAGAAATATAGGAAAGAATAAGGATGATAAAATCACCAGCAATCTGCCACCTACAGAGAACTACTGTTAACATTTTGATGTTCCAGAAAATTTTCCACACACATGTATGTAGATATATATATATATATATTACTTTTACATATCGACAGAATCTATATAAAAATGGTTTTATAAACCAGGCGTGGTGGCGAACACCTGTGATCTCAGCAGCTTGAGGGGCTGAGGCAAGAGGATCACGAGTTCAAAGCCAGCCTCAGCAACTTAGCAAGGCCCTAAGCAACTCAGTGAGACCCTGTCTCAAAATAAAAACATTTAAAAAATGGTTTTACATCTCATTTTATTCAGTTACCATTTCTTTGTGTCAATTAAAATTATTTTTAAGGACTTTATGATGATATAACACTGGATTATATGATTACTCATCTTTTAGGTCTTGCCTAAAATTTCCTCTCTAGGGAATCCTTCCCTCACCTCTCTCCCTTGGACCAGGTTCATTTTCTCTGTTAGATGCTAGGATTGGATTTATTCCCCTTCCATGTTATTCATGGCCCAGGGAGTTTCTGGGGTTGATAAGCCCCACAGAGCCAAGGCCAGGTCTGCTTATGAACTCATGTATCCCCATGCTTGGTGCCGAATGAGTACATTACAAACATTTCTGGAACAAACGAATATTTGAATATTGTATTTATTCATTCTTAAATTGGTGGCTTTTTAGATTGTTACCTTTTTTTATTACTACCAAAAACACTTTGATGATTCACATTATTTGTGGGGTCAGAGCCAAGGTCTAGCATAGTGGGTTGTGCCTCCTGATAAATAGCACAGCCTCTCTCAGGATGTTCTTATGAGGCTGTTTGCCAGTTCCTTTTACCCCTCACCTCCTCCCTTGCCCATGTCCTCCACACTGCAAACCCCTGAGGGGCACTTGATGTTCTTCAGCCTAACCGCCTATCATGGCTGGGGAGGGCAGGTCAGTACAGGTCTGAGGTCTGGTTCTTATTGCCTAGTCTCTGTTCCCTGAGGCCTGAGTATCCTGTTTCTTGACTCTTGTTGAGGAGCGCAGTCTCCAGAGTGGAGGGCCAAGAGTGTGGCATTCTTGGTTGGCCCTGTTTGGCAGGTGAGCACAGATGTACGGAGCAGAGATGAAGGAGGCTGAAGCACACACATCCTTTCCATGGGCTGCACAAACCACTCCTTTAACCTTGGCCTTCTTAACTCAAGCCCAGGAGAGGTTGCCAATTGAAAGGCTGGAGAGTGGTGGTGGAGAAGGGGAGAGGAACAGCAGATGAGAGGGTCGCCTTGGCATTCATGTCTTCTTATAAACACTGGTTTGAAGGTGGGCAAGGAGATGGGCTCCCCTGACCCCAAAGTAGAAGAGATGAGGCACCTTCTCTGCTTTGCCCCATGCACTGCAACTTTTCTATAGCAGGAAAAGAGGCGTGGGGCTGGGGAGTGGTGACACCAATTTATCTATTTCATGTGCCAGATATGGCCTGGTGAGGGAGTCACAGCCTTGTTTAGTCTCTACTTCTGTGAGCTCATCCACTATAGAGATTATGGATGTCTGCAGACCAAGGTGGCCAAGGAGATATCCCTGGCCTGCCTGTGGTGGGAGCAGGGGTGGCAGGACATGGTGTCTGGCAGGTTGCAGTGCTGGACCCCAATCCACACTCGTTCTCCGAAGCCCAGGTCATGAGAGAGAGGCTGTTGGGAACAGCTCCTGTCTTCCTGCTACCTGCTTTCAGAACTTCTCTACCTGTTGGGGAAAGAGGGCAACTGATCACCCTGGTGTGTCCCCACCCATGACCTAATGTAGACAGAGCTATTTGTTCATTCATTCATTTAACATATACATTTTGAGTGCCACATATGTGCTGGGCACTGGTATGGATCTTTGAGATACATTCCTTAACAAAACAGATCCTCGTGGAGCCTGCATTCTAATGGGCTGGGGGACAGATGTCATATAATAAACACAATGCTTAAATTATGTAGAGTGCTAGAAGGGAATATTGAAACAGGCGAAAAGAGCAGGGTAAATGGGTTTGGGATTGGCAGGCCAGGGGGGAGAAAGGGTGGCAACTTTAAATAGGGTGGTCAGAGAGGCTTCGTAGAGAAGCCACCATTTGGGCAAACCCTGAGAGGTGAGGGCATAGACATGCAGACATCAGGAGAATGTGCCGGGCAGGGGAGATAACTAGAACAAAGGCCCTAGGGTAGGAATGTACTTGAAGTATTTGGTGACCAGCATGGAGGCCTGTGCCTCTGGGATGAGGTGATAAAGGAGGAGAGTGGCTGAAGATAATGAGCCATTGGCTCACATATGGCCTGGAGGCCTCTGGAAGGACATGGACTTTTATTATGAAGGAGATGGGAGCTACAGCAAGGCTTAGAGCAGAGAGGTGACCTAGGTTTTAGAGGATTGCTGCTAGGCTGAGAACATGCCCAGGGGCAGAAGTACAAGCAGACTGGTGAGGAGCCACCACAGCCATTCAGGTGAGAGAAGACGACAGTGGCTTGAATCTGAACAATGGCAGAGGAGGTGGTGGCAAGGGGTTAATTCTGGATGTATGTGCGTTTAAATTTTTCCCTTCTTACTGAAGTGAGATTTTCAAGCAGTAATGTACATACATCTCAAGTACATAGCTCAATAATTTTTGGTTATATGGATATACTTACATAGGCACTGCTGGATCGATATTTAGAACATATTCTATACCAGAAAGGGTCCCTTATGCCCCTTTCAGTCAGTGCTCTCCAAAAGGTAACCACTATTCTGACATTTATCCTCATAGGTTGATTTTGCCTCTTATGGACATTTATAAATGGGATTGAGCAGTATGTACCCTTTTGTGTCTGGCTCCCGCAGCCCCAAATTAGGGCTGAGACTCATCCCCGTTGTGTGAGGAGCAGGCTCCCCCACCCCACTCCTGCTAGATTTCATCATATGAACGGACTAGGATTTGTTTAAATTCTGGATCTGTTTTGAAGAAAGAGTCGAAGAATTTGCTTCTGGGTTGAATGTGAGATCAAACCTATAGATTGAATATGAGAAAGAGGAGTCAACGTGACCACTTTCAATCCTAAGCAACTGGGAGGATAGAGTTGGCATCATCCAAGATGAGAAAGCCTGCAGATGGTGCAGGTTTTGGAAGCAATCAAAGGAGTTCAGACTTAGCTATGTTGTGTTTGGAGTGTCTCACAGATCCCTCAGTGGCGTGTTGAGCAGACAGTTGGATATATACGGATGGAGTTTAGGAGAGAGGCCTGGGCTGGGGATATAAATGTAAGAGCCACTGGCATGTAGCTGGGCTTGAAGTTCACAAGGCCGGATGAGATCCCTCAAAGAGACAGTACAGATAAAGAAGAGGACCGAAGACTAGACATCGAGAAGTTGGTGGAAAGAGGATGCCCCAGCAAAAGAGACAGAGATGAACCCCAGATGTAGGAAGAAACCCTAGAGCCAAATGTGATCCTGGAAGCCAAGAGTAGAAAGTATATCAAAGCGGGGTGAGAGCTCAGCCATTTCAAATGCCACCAATGGGGAAGTGAGATGAGGATGATAGTTACCACTGGGTGAGGCCAGGCCGTGGGTGGCCTTGATAAGGGCAATATCAAAGTCAGTGCAGTATGAGGGTCACAAAGTCTGATTGGAGAAGGTTCAGGAGAGAAGAGGAATAGATTGAAGGCAGCTGGTTTAGATGACTTTCAAGGAACTTTGTCGCAGAGCTGAGTATCAGGGCAGTCACAGTCAAGACAAGTGGGGAACAAAGTATTTTGCTTTGTGTTGTTTTTTAAAAATATATTTTTTAGTTATAGATGGACATAATATCTTTATTTTGTTTATCTATTTTTATGTGGTGCTGAGGATCGAACCCAGTACCTCACATGTGCGAGGCAAGCGCTCTGCCACTCCGCCACAACCCCAGCCCCTGTGTTGTTTTTTTAGGATAGGAGAGAGGTTCATATGTTTGTGTGCTTACTGAAATATCCAGAGGAGAGGGGAACACTAATGATGGAGCAAAAGAGAATTTCTGGAGTGACGTGTAACCCAGTAGGGTTGGAGCTAAGGTGTACATGGTAGGGTTGGCTTTGGATGGACCCCAGAGGCTCTTCTGTGTGTATGAGTCTAGGTGCAGGTGCTGAGAGGTGAAGTTCTCTTCTGATTGTTTCAGCTTTCTCAGTGAAGTGGGAAGCAAGATCATCAGCTGAGAGGGAGGGTGCCGCAGGAGGTGTTAGAGGAACAAGTGTGAAATAATTCTGTAGGAAGTAGAGAGTGACTAGTCTCGGGAAGTCTACTCTAATTGGGGGCAGCATGAAGGGCCCACCTGAAGCTCACGGTGATGAGTTTGAAATGAGACTCAACCACACAGCTGTGTGTTTATTACCAGCCACGTTCAACTATGCAGGTGCAGGCATGGAGGAGGCAGGAGGCTTGTCCTTCATCAGTTCAGAGGTACCAGATTCCTGCTGCCATTAGGTATCTTATCATGGTCTAAAGGTTGGCTTTGGTCCCTGCCCTCATGGGACTTAGACACTAGTTAGGAGATAGTAAATAGATCTGTAAGCACAATTATCATTTGAGAAGAATTTGAGGAAGGAAGCCACCTTGGTATTCTCTGTGTAAGTTCCTTGCTGGTGTCTCCAAAACCCTGTATTGACATCCAGAGGGACCCACAGGGGCCTAGGACTCAGGTAGAGTCCTTGTAGGCCTTGTGGTTCATGGTCAAGAGTTTGGATTTTATTCTAAGTGTACTGAAGCCTCTGAGTGGTTTCAGCAGGCAATGGCATAATTCAAATTACATTTTAAAAAGGCCAAAAGTCCTTAACAAAATATTAGCAAATCAAATCGAGTGATATAAAGAGGATAATATATCACCACCAAAATGGCTCTTCTGCGTATGCAGGAATGGCTTCACATTTGAAAAAAAAAAAAATCAATCTCGGTAATTCACTGCATTCACATAAGAAGATCAGCCTGCCTGTGCGTGGAGGACCCACCGCAGCGGCTAGGGGAGGGCAGGAGGGAGGCTGGTTAGGACTGGGGCTGCGGGGACGGGGACAGCGGCAGGTGACAGAGGCAGTGGAGACGGAGAGAGCGGGGAAGATTTCGGGCATGGTAGAGTGAGAGCCAGCTGGGGATGCACTGGCTATGCGGAGCGGAGAAGGAATCACATGTAACTCTCTGGTTGGTGGGAAGGCCTCTGGGTGGAGGGCAGTGCCGTTTCTGGAGATGGGGAAGACAGAAGAAAATGAGAGATTTGGAACCCATGAGGTACACAAGTGGAGGCGATGTGACCGTGAGGTCACTGGTGGTCTTCCTTCCTTCCCCTCTGGGATCAGGTAAATGGGCCCTTCCTGCTTCACATAGTCTCAAGGACAATGTCCCTCAAACCTCCAGCGACCCTCCTGGGGACCTCTAGCTGTTCCATCTCACTTCTCAGGAGGCCATTGGCTTCCTTAGGCTGGGATGGCAGAGATCAGGACATGTTGACTTTGGGCTCCAGAAAACAAACGGAACAATAGAGTTGGGGGTTCTGCCCTCTGAGGGGCTCCATTCAGCATGGGACACAGTGGCTTCTGGGATAGTGAGGACCCACTCCCTACCCCCAGTCTCCACTCATCCTCAGTAACCCCTGGAGGGTCCAGTCCTGGACAGCGTGCCTCCAGAGCCTCTGTTCCTCCTCTGTCACTGGAACCTACCTGATGGCCTGTATTTGGGTGTGTTGGCCCCTGCACAGTGGTTGTCCCTCCCAGCAACCAGGGTCCCTTCACAGTGCCACAGGACACTGAGTGGCCCAGTTTCTGCTGGTGCAGCAGAGAGGGTGGTCTGGCACTGAGCAGGCAGCTCGAGTACCAGCCCTAGTCCATCTTGATGGCAGAGCAGGCAGGATAGGGGCCCCAAGTCTGGCATGGGGACACCCAGTGTCGCCTCCCCTCAGGCCTCCTTGTGGCAGCCCTTCCATACAGTATCTCCTTTGCCTTGTGGAGCAGAGAGCTTTGCAGCGCAATTGGCAGCGGTGGCGTGGGTGCCGCCTGCTCACAGCCTGCTGGCTGCCAGTTCTCAGCTCCCTGCCCCTGGCCAAGAGCAGCTTCCCCACCCTTTCTCTGTCCCCATGGAACCAAGGGCTTTGAGGCACACCCACATGGCAGGACCAGCAGTTCCCCAGAGATCCTCCTGGGGACAGGAGAGAGGAAGGTCTGTTTAAGAAAACTCCTGTACTCAGATATTTTTAATGATCTGCCTTCCAGAGAGGCATCTCCCTCCCCCTGCCTTACAGCGGTGCCTTAGTGACATGAAGAATAAGAGCAGCCTCTCCAGACAGACAGACCTGCAGCAGAATCCTCCTTCAGGCACTTAGAGCTGTGTTGTCTTGAATAAGTTACTTAACCCTTCTTTGCTTCCATTTCCTCTTCTGTAACACTGACCTCTTAATAGCTCCTTCCTAGGGCTGCTGTGAAGCTTCGAGATGACAGATGTGCAGGGGCTAGCGCCTAGTAGGCACTCAGTACATGGGGGCCATTACTATCGTGAAATAATGCAAAGCTTATTTTTTATTTACCATTTGATGTTCTGTGACTCAATGTTATGTGACTGCTGTGACCCTCCTGGGTTCAGGTCAGTGTCAAAATGAGTTGCGGGAGCTGGGATTGTAGCTCAGCGGTAGAGCGCTTGCCTCGCATGCATGAGGCCCTGGGTTCGATCCTCAGCACCACATACAAAGCAATAAAATAAAGACATTGTGTCCATCTACAGCTAAAAAAATATTTTAAAAAAATGAGTTGCGTGCTCTAGAGGGCCGGGTGTGTGTCTGTCCCACTGTCCGGCTCACTGGGGCCAGTGGTGAACACATGCCTGGCTGGCACTTAGTAGGTGTACTAATTAATGCAGGAAGGAGAGAATGCTCATCTAGGGAGGGAGGCCTCAGAGAGGAGGAGTGGGACCGGTCCCGAAGTCATTTGGGAGCTTCACAGTCACTCTCATGGGGTGAGGGCAGGTGACGAAGGGCCCCTTGGTGAGCACATTCCTGTGAGTTAGAGGTTGGGGCACAGAAGGTGAAGGGGCTCCCAGCCAGCTAGAGGGTGAGGATCCTGGTCTCCTGGTCCCCAGCTCAGCTTCCCCCTCCCCTGTTGTCCTGTGATACATGTTTTTAGGAGGCAAAGAGTGTTGAAGATCCTCTGCCCTCCCTGGTGCCCCCGTGTCCCCAGAACTCATCCTGGGCCGCTCCTGTGGGAGTGGGCCTCTGAGGTTCCTGAAGCAAGGGCTCCCTTGGGGCCTGGCGGCTCTAAATTGTCTTGGGCAGAAAATCAGCGTGTTTGGGGACTGGCTGTACTCTGCAGACACACCTGCCGTGGTCCCCTGTAAACATAGTGCCCCACCCCTCCACTGGGGGCTGTGGTACAGCTCCTTGATGACAGTGATGTGGATGGGGCACAGGGCTCTGTCGGCCCCTGGGGATGACCTCAGCCTGGGAGCAAGAGGTGTGCAGGTGAGAAGCCCCACCGTCACCACCACCCCAGCCTACTCCCAGGGTGTGCTCACACAGGCGCACCTGAGTGTGTGAGAGAGTGCACAGATGCATGTGCAGGGGGCTATCGCTGCTGATTTTTATGTCAAATAAAACTCTAGGCTTCTAGAGCTCACGTTCAGCTCTGCTCACCCACTTCTCTGCCCACCCTGTGCCTCACTCCCACATCCTCCAAGGTCCAGGCAAGAGTTCAGGCCAAGCTAATTTGCTTGTGTCGCATCCAGCCGTCACCCTCCTCCCTGACATAGAAACACAGTTTACATGTTCAAGTCCATGAGTACTTCTGATGACTCCAGTCCTGTCCTCAAGGGCACAGGCCCACAGTCGAATGGGAGAGACTGACAAGTGCTAGCAGGAGGCCACAGCAAGCACACAGGCCAAGGTGGCTCCCAGTCGGATGCTCAGTCCCTGCTGCCTTCTACCTGTGATCCAGGCTCACTTACCTGTCCCCTGGCCAGCCACTTCTTAGCCTATCCAGGTCTTGGAGTTGAGAAGAATGATAAAAGTCTAATTCCTACTCATTCTTGAACACACAGCCTTCGGCTTGGACGGCGCCTCCTCTAGGAAGCCCTCCTTGTTTGTCTTCATGTCCCCACTCCTTCCCTGCACTCCTCTTTAACACAGCTCCTCCTGCCAGGCATACAGTGGTGCAGGCCTGGAATCCCAGCTACTCAAGAGGCTGAGGCAGGAGGATCGCAAGTTAAAACTCAGCCTGGTCAATTTAGCAAGATCCTGTCTCAGCATAAAATAAAAGGGCTGGGAATATAGCTCAGGGGTAGAGTGCCCCGGGGTTCAATCTCCAGTACTATAAACAAAACAAAACAAAACAAAACACATCCCTCTCAATCTGAACTGACCTGTGAGCAGTGAGTCTGTTCATCTCTACATCCACAGTCCATTGCTTGGTGTATTTAGTATTCAGTGAATCGCTGAGCGCCTGGGATAGGGTGGCTCTCAGTACTTAGGACTTGCTGGGCCCTGTGCCGAACACCTTACATGAATGATCTTGTTTCAGTCCTTGCACAATTGTATGAAGAGGCACTAGAAGTCTTTTCTACTAATAGTGTACTATATCCCCATCTCCATACGAGTCTGAGGCCCAGGGAGCTTTACCAACTTGCTAACAGTCACGCTGCTGAGTGTAACCAGAATTGTCGAATGAATAACTAAGTGGTTGAATGAAAGGTGCTGCATCTGAGCCTCCACTTCAACCGCTGCTGGGTGATCTTGGGCAAATCACTTACCTCCTTGGGTCTCAGGCTGTGTTTTTATAGTGGGTATCGTTCCAATTCCTACCACCACGAGCTGTGTGGGAACAGGAAGGGAGGGTGAATGGCCTCACTGTTCAGCATTGGTTCTGGGTGTGTGTCGGGGGGCAGGGAGGGTGTGATCCAGGCCTGTGGCTCAGGCGCTGCCAACAGGCTGGCCTGATGGCTTGGCACTGAGGGGGCAGCAGGAGCTGATAGGGGCCCCAGGACTGGGGACATGTGAGCGGAGCAGAGACCTGAGAGACAGAGAAGCTGCCTCTGGGAAAAGAGGAGGGGAAGGTCCGGAAGCAGGTGGCTCTCCTTGCTTGGCAGAGGAGCCAGTGTCTGAGGAGAAAGCCTCTTCCCTCTCGTGCCGTGCCGCTTACCACCTGCGGCAGCTGTGGACAGCTCCCAGCTGCAGGGAGAGGAGCCATCATGGCCAGTGGGCAGCAGGGCCTGCAGAAGGGGTGTCCTGCCCTGCCAACCTCCACGCAGGAGCTGGAGACTGCCTGGGGTGGGGAAGGAACCACAGTGGTTGCCAGTGCAGGCTGGCACTGTGCTGTCACCACTCAAGCACCCAGCAGCACCAGAGCCTCCGCACAGGGGCTGGGTGTGAGGAGGAAGTCCACCCAGGCAGGGAGGGGAACTTCCCTAGGCCCTGATCTTTCTGTCACAGTGTGGCTGGGTCTGCCCTCAACCCGCAGTCAAGACCCCAAGAAAAATTATCAAAAGAAACCCCCGTGAGGAGAATCACACCCAAACTGGGGAGGGTCATTTCCCCCCAATTTGCTTGGTACAGGGAGACTTGCGGCTGGGAACCAGGAGGCCTGAATCTGGTCATTGGACTGGCTGCCTCGCCTCTCTGGACCTGCATCCTCATCAGCACACAGGACTCACCGTCTCTGGCTGACTTCTCTGGGTTGACGTTGGCAGGAATCCAATGACTGGGGCGTGTAGGGTCTGACAGAAAGGAGGGAGGCGCAGTGCATCTGGGGGTGGGGGGAACACATGGGCTGTGGATTCAGGCTGGCTGAGGTCGTCCCCTGCTCCTGGCTCTGCCACTACTCGATCACTCTTTTGGAGCTTCAGTTTCCACATCTGTCCATTGGAAATGATGATATGTGCTTCATGGGATCATGGAGAGAAATGTACGTGAGAACAGATATGGTCCTATCATTTCCCTCCAGTACCATAGGACTCGTTTCTTCCTCTTCCTGCTGTTTAGTGGGAGGGAGGGGAAGGGGTGGGTGGTGGCCTGCAGGTGTGTGCCTGTCTCTGTTAGGGTGGACAGTGTGGCTTCAGGAGTTCCTTAACAAGCATGCCAACCCTACTGTTGGTGGGCTGGCCTTGCAGAAGTGACTGTGGCAGGGCCAGGAGGTGCAGAAAGCCCTGGGTGTAGATGACAGTGTGTTCTTCCACTGTTCTGGGTATAGTGCCTGGAAATATGAGGTGCACACCTCCCTTCTGGTAACTCCTCTCTTCAAGCAGGTTGCGGCTTCAAGCAAGTCTGGGGGCCCACGGGCTGGCTGGCACCATGGGTCCTAAGCAAGAAAGCCCTGTAGTCTGGTGGGGGAGGGAGTATGTTGAGTAGCTCCTTAATATCAGGTGCAGCCATGGGTGACTTCTTTGATAGGATATCTAATTTTGTTTAGCCCTGCAAGCTTGGTATCAATACCCCATTACAAATATAACCATAACCAGGGGCTGGGATTATGGCGCAGTGGTAGCGTGCTCGCCTAGCACGCATAAGGCACTGGGTTCGATCCTCAGCACCACATAAAAGTAAAATAAAGATATTCTGTCACCTACAACTAAAAAATAAACATTTAAAAAAAAAATAACCATAACCAGAGAACCAGGGATATAAGGTGACTTCAAAGTCATTACCCAACTAGTAAGTACCCAAACTGGGATTTGAATGTGTCCCTGCCACATAAGCAGGTGGATGCTATTTGTGCTAGGCCACTGTCCTCAGAGATTTCCAGACTGTGGAGAACCATAGCCCCTGTCCTTAGGGATCTTCTAGGCCTAGAGGAAGATGATACAAAATCTTGCAGATAGCAAGAGAAATTAGTGCACCTAAACAAGTCTGAAATTTCTGAGAAATATGGCCTGGCCTGCTGCCTGGTTTCTTATAGGCCCTGCCTGCTTTCTTTCCAGCCCTAGAGCCTACATGTGCTCATTTGCATGGCTGCCTCAGTCACAGGTGCAGGAGAAGCTAAATCAGGAGGTGTTGCTAGCATCACGCAGCAGAAATAATCCCACGAGGTCCACAGGGCTGAGTGGTGGGGGTGGGCTGAAGGGGCAGCCCAGCAGCTCTTGGGGGCTGCAGTGTGGAACTCAGGGACACCCTCTCTCCACCATTTCCACAGGAAGTGAAGACTGGGCTCAGTCTTAGCTCAAACACAACCAGTCAAGCCACAGCCTTGGGCTCTCACTGTATCTCCACAGGCCTCAATTCTCCTCCCTGTAAAATAGGGACAACACAACATGCTCTCCTCACCTTGCAAGCTAATGGGGCCTCCAGCAGGAGCATGGTTTGGCAATGCTTTGCCAGCACTGTTGAGCTGAGGGGGCAGCTCTTGGCCTTCTCTCTTCTGCCACCCTGGCTCTCAGACTCTCTCCCCGCTGTGAGGAGGTGTTTCTCACTGAGAAGCAATAGGTCACATGGATGGATTTGCAATGGACCCTGAAGGACTTTGTTGTGTTCCTGTTTCCTGCATGATCCAGGACAATGCCTTTGTTTTTCTGGGCTTCCTCCTTCACCCTCCTCCCCAAACAAGGGTGAAGAGAGCTACTTTTGTGCCACATATTGGGCTGTGTGCCACTGGGTCTGGCTACTCAGTGTGTGTGGTCAGGGATGAGCAGCCTTGGCATTTCCTGGGAGCTTGTTGGAATTGCAGAATCCCAGCCCCACCCCATCCTAGGCTTGTTGACTCATAATCTGAATCTTTAAAGGACCCCAGGTGATTCATATACACACTAGAGTTTGGGAAACTCAGACCGTAAGGAATACTGGGGAGTGTATAAGTCCACAGCCCTGCCCTCAGAGTCCTCATGACCCCTTGGGAACATCAGTGCATGAACACAAAGTACATGCTTTAGGATCCACTCTAGCAGTTTTGAATGCAGGAACTTGCTCACTGCAGAATGCATACATATATCAAAGATAATGATATATGCATCATATATCAAAGATAATGATATATGTATCACCGCTGGGTGCGGTGTTGCATGCCTGTAATCCCAGTGGCTTGGGAGGCTGAGTCAGGAGGATCAGTAGCTCAAAGCCAGCCTCAGCAAAAGCAAGGTGCTAAGCAACTCAGTGAGACCTTGTCTCTAAATAAAATACAAAATAGGGCTGGAGATGTGGCTCAGTGGTCGAGCGCCCCTGAGTTCAATCCCCAGTACCAAAAAAAAAAAAAAAAAAATCACTGAACACCCCAGAGCCATATGTAATCATTGTCAATAGAACTAAAATAAAATAAAGGTCATGTAACAAACAAGCTAAAAACACAACACTGGCTTTGGAGGAGGCTGGCCTGGGATGGAGTTGCCTGAGCTTGGGCATGGCCCCCAGGCCCCTCTGTGCAGATGGAGAGGGAGACTTTCCTCCCCGGATGGTGGAGGAGAGACTGCGTATAAAAGTCACAGCCAATGGTAACCATGGAATCACTGGGAGGTGGGCGGGGCAGATAGCAGCTCTACAGTTGAAGAAACTGAAATTATTAGAGGTGATGTGATTTGCGGACACAGCTGGTGTGAGTCTGATTCACACCCAGGCCATCTCTGCCTGTCAAAAGCCGGTGGTCGTATTTTGTTGTCCTGAACTGTGCTTCCCTGGTCCACCAGTGTGCTCCACTGGAGATAGTGGGTACCAGCCACAAAAGTCAGGGAGAGGTGGGAGAAGCGTGGACGGTCAGGCCTCTGTGCAACTTGAAAGCTGGGGACCTGCCCAGATTGTGGTGTTTGTATCTGCTGGGGTGGGTAGCCATGGCCTGTGTCCCCGGCTGCCACTGTTCACGTGTCTGCCCTCCTCCCGTGGCTGCAGCGCGTGTCTGCCTACTCCTTGCCTGCTTGAGTCCCCCAAGGCCCATTAGTGCTGGCTCTTCGCATTTTCCTTTTCCAGCTCTGAGCATGACACTTTGAAGTTTTCGTGAATGGTGGATGGAAAAAAAAAAGCTCTGATTTAATAAGCTTCCTCCTCCCCCACGCACATCATAATGTGAGATTCCCCCATCCAGGGTCGTGGCAGATGTGTGTGATTTATAGGGCTTTGCAGAAGTGGAAGAAGTGCCTGAAAATGAATTTATTGATCAACCCCTAGAGAAATTGCCCTGCCAGGCCTCTGTTCTGGGATGCTGCCAGCAGCTACCATGTAGCTCCTTTCTCCCAGTACAAATGACAGGCACTCCTGAGAAAAAGGAGGAGGAGAAGGGGAAAGAGAAGAAAGAAGTGGAGGGTAGGCTGTTCCCCACCTCCACCCACCCTGGCAACGAGGAGTGGAGCTGGTCCTGCAGCAGAAAGAATTGTGGTCAGATTCTTGCTAGAACTACCGGATAAAATGGCTTGAGAAACTGGGGCTGGGCAAAGAAGGCAGGATCTCAAATGGAACTCTCAAGAATTCTATAGCAGATCCCTCATCTGTGAGGGCTGGGCCAGGGCTCCTCTACCTGCCAAGAGGGATATTGTTCAGGTAAACAAGAACCCTCAAGCTGGGCACGGTAGCTCAAGCCTGTAATCCCAGCACTCAGGGAGGCTGAGACAGGAGAATCGCGAGTTCAAAGCCAGCCTCAGCAATGGCAAGGCGCTAAGCAACTCTCAGTGAGACCCTGTCTCTACATAAAACACAAAATAGGGCAGGGGATGTGGCTCAGTGGTCAAGTGCTCCTGAGTTCAATCCCCAGTACCAAAAAAAAAAAAAAAAAAAACAAAAACCAAGAACCCTCAAACTGGCTTCCTCTCACCCTCCCTCCTACTTTATTCCCATTTAAAGTGATGATTGATGCAGTTGGCTTGATATTGGCCACATTTGTAACTGATTTTTAGTTATGGCATTTGTTCTTTCTTTTCTCCTCCTCTGTTTCTGCCTCTTTGATCCCGATTGAGTATTTTATATGGTTCAGTTTCCTTTCCCAAATACTATCAAGTGCTTACTGTGCACCAGGCACTGTGGGAGTCCTAAGAAGATGACATTGAACTGGGCTTTGTCCTTGTCCTTACGTATTTGCAGTTGTGCACTCAGGGAGGGGAACAGAATTTTTTTGGATTGTCCCATGTGGGGAGGAGGAAGGAGTCAGTCCCCACCATGATCCAGGGACCTACTCCACCTCCTGCTGCAGGCTGCCCTGGGAAGGGAGACCTACGCCTTGCCTGCACCCACCTGGGTGAGCCTGGGTGTCTCCCCACCTGTCGCTGCATCTGTGCATCTGGGCCCCTCCATCCCTGGAGCTGGGGCACAGGGAGAGCTTGAGAAGATTCAGTGGGCTCAGGGGCCCAGCTGCCTGCTTCAGTGTGCAGCAGCTGCCTTGGCCTGGGTCTCTGCTGGCTGGGAGAGGCTGGTTTCTGGATTGGGCAAACCCCTGGGGCCTTCATGTAAATGCCTGTTCCTTGTGGGGCTGGGCGTATGTGCCTGCGGTGGGACACAAGGTAGAGAAAGTATCAGCAGGACACTATGAGGAAAAAAGAAGCAGAAATTTCTGGGGACTAGGGTTCAGGGGCTGTTTGTTTGTAGTGCTGGGGGTGGAACTCAGGGCTTTGCACATGCTAGGCAAGGGTTCTACCACTGGGCTATGCCCCTACCCCCTACTGCTATTATATGAATTCTGAACTCCACTGACCTGGATGCAAGTTGGGGAGAAGGGCCAGAAGCTGGGAGAATAAGGCTGCACTTTTCCCATGTCCCATAAGTGGTCTCTCCTCGGGTTCAGATGCAGCAGAAAGGACTGGATTTAGACTCTGGGAAGGATTTTCCAAGTAGAAATACAAGGTATGGAATGGAGATCTGAGGATGGGTGTGGATTCTTTCTTTGGAATGATTTCCAAGGTGGAGAGCTCTCTCTGTCCTTTCTGTCCTCCTCCCACATCCTGCCATCTGTCAAATTTTTTTTTCTGGAACAGAGGGCTAGATGCTGTGAGCTTTAGGGAGCCTGACAGCCCAGGGCAGTGAGAACAGAGAAAGAAACAAGTCCTGTGAGAGCAGTTGCCTCCTCACAGAAGAGCAGCCCCGTTTCCCAGGCCAGGGAAAGTGTGGGAGGACCCTTCTTGGGACTCCAAACTAATCAGCCCTGCCTCCCAGGGTCTCCACCCCAGCTGCCTTTGGACTGACTGGGTGGAAATGGGGTGGATTACAGTCCAGTGGTGGGAACAGGCTTTTAGACAGGTGTCCAGTACCCCGTCGTTCCAGGCAGGCCTCAAGATGCTCAGAGTGGGGGCGGGAGGAAGGACATGGCTTCTCCTGAGTCTGCCTACCACCTCCAGCCTCCATGCTTGCCACTACACAAGAGAGATTACCCAGAAGGTGTGGCTTCTTGGGGATCCCTTGGAGGAGGGGTCTAGCGCTGGGCTGAGTAAGTTCTCAAACCCCCACTGGCTGCCACCTTCGACTTCAGCAAGACAGATCAGGGAATTCTGGCCTGACTGAAGTCATAGCCAGCTGGGTGGGGGACCTGGCTGCAAAACCAAACGAAAGTCCCGAGACTGGCCTTCCAAAGTGTAATACAAGTCATTTTTGTTTATCTACGTCCCTGCTGACAGTGTTTCCCAGAGAATTGAAGGCAGGCGCCCTTCCATGGTGATAACGTGTGTCCTGGTGCTAGATAAGATAACAGTGCCCCTCCTCCCTTCTCTTCCCAGGGTGCCCTGGACAAAGCCCAGGCAGGGAGAATCATTCCTAGACAAGGCCATGCTGTTAATGGGGGGAGCCTTGGCGTGGACTTGAAGCTTCCCCCACAGCACACTTTATTTATTCATTCGTTTTTTCCTTTGTTCACTCAAATAGATGTTCATTTCTCTTTCCATCTTGCTCCCGTCTTCCTCTCGGGGGACATACATTCCACAGTGCATGGGATCCCTAGAGGAAGGCCTGCCTCCTGGGGAGCAGCTAGAAGCTGCACACTAGTGAGGGGAGTTTCTCTGTGTCTTCCCTTCTGCCAATGCTGAGCTCAGCCCTCCCTGGAGGAGGAGCTCACATATCCCAGAATAACGGAACCATGACCTGTCAGAACCAGGAAAATGTCCCATCCAAGCCCTCATCCTGCAAATGAGAACATGGATGAGCACATGGATGCCCCAAAATGGGAAGGGTCTCACCCAAGGCCAGCTCACTGCTGGCAGAGCCTGGATCAGAAAGTGTTTCCCAGCTGGGCGCGGTGGCATATGCCTGTAATCCCAGCAGCTTGGGAGGCTGAGGCAGGAGGATCGCAAGTTCAAAGCCAGTCTCAGTACCTTAGCAAGGCCCTAAGCAACTTAGTGAGAGCCTGTCTCAAAATAAAACACAAAAAAGGGCTGGGGATGTGGCTCAGTGGTTAAGTGCCCCTGGGTTCAATCCCCAGCACCAAAGAGAGAGAGAGAGAGAGAGAAAGAAAGAAAGAAAGAAAGAAAGAGAGAGAGAGAGAGAGAGAGAGAGAGAGAGAGAGAGAGAGAGAGAGAGAGAGAGAGAGAGAAAGAAAGAAAGAAAGAAAGAGAATCCCAACTCCTGCCACAATGAGGTATTCCATGGGGGAATTGCCCTCGTTTGGGGGTCCTAACTGTGGCAACGTGGGCCCCCTCTGCTCTGTGAGCTGGGGGAATTCTGCTTCTTTAGTTCCCTCCTTCCCTGATCTCCCCATGTGCCAGCTGGACTCTGGGATTCTTTGCTGCCTCTTGTAAGAGATTGTACTTGGCCAAAGCCAGAGAGGCCAAGGGGAAGCCACATGATCCTATCCACTCCTTCCCTCACAGTGGCAGGCCTTTCCACGGTGCTGGAAAAGGAATTTCACCCTTCTCACCAGCATGGTCATCCCAGAGAGACCTCACTGCACAAGCTGCCCACAGGTCACTAAGTCTGTGTGCACATGACATGGTTTTTTTCCGCCCACTGGATGAGTCAGAAACAGGTCCTCATGGCAGGTGAGGCCATTTGGCCTTGATTTTTTTGCCTTCCCAGCCACATCCTGAGAGCTAGAGGGAACCAAATCTTGGAGCAGAAAGTAGATGGCAGTGCTGGGGTCTGGGTCTAATTCTTGAATTTACTGTGCAGGTCAGACACCCTCCTCCTTAAGGACCACCTTCACCGGGATGGGAGGACTGTACCCGACCTTGGGGAGGGAGGTGGTTGCATCTCAACATCACCTAGGCCTCTCTCTTGACTGTGCCATACTGGAACATGCTAACATGTCCTGGACCATAGGAAAGGAAGGGGGTCATAGACTATTATACTTGGAAAATGTGCCTTCTCCAAATTTGAGGAGCCTTTCCCTACACCCTGTCCTCGGCAACCTCCTCTGGATCAGAACCACTCAGCAAACCCAAACCTGTTTTTGTGGGGTGGCAGAGCACATCCGGAGAGGAGAGATGCTTCACCTCAAGGTACACAGGTTTGCGGCAGAACTCGGGACCTTGCTGTGCAAGCTTGGAGTCTGGGGTTTCCTGGTGGCTTCTGGAAATGTGTTACTGCACATGTAGCTCACCCATCAGGCTAGGCCTCCCCCATCAGACCTGGAGTTCCTTTGGGGCAGGGGCTGTGTTTCTTCTTTGTACCCCCAGCACCCAGAGAGGGGCTCTGAATGGGTAGGAGGGAGGGTAGAGGAGAGTGCTCAGAACAGAGGCCATTTTGGAATCACATACACAAACTTAATTATCTTTCCCACCAGGCTGTGGGGTTATGTACCCTCAGCAAGTGACCAGGAGCTCTTTCCAAGGCCCATTACACTAATGACCTAATCAGTTTATCCAGCTCTTTTCTTTCAAGGGGATCAGAATGCATCCCTCCTCTCTGTGACCCTCAGGCTTGCCCTGGCCATGTTGGCCTGACCCCTCTTTGAGGATGGGTGGACACCAATGTTTGAGACCGCAGGTGACGTCACAGGGTCAGGAGTGAGCAGGGTTCTTAGGCCCCAGACATTCTGCCCCTGCCCCTGGGCCCCTGAGCCAGACTCCCCTGGGCAACGTAACTATTAAACATTTGGCCCCTGGAGTGTGCCGAGTGCCTTTGATTGTATCTGGTTTCCTGTTCTCCTTTGGGAGGAAGAATTTCTCTGCAGGAAGTAGTTTAATAGACTGAAAGCCTTACTTCCCCGGTCTTGAGATCCAAGTTTCCAGTTTCAAGTGGCTAGATCCTTGATAAGAAAAGAGGCCGGAAGGAGGGGGACCAGAGCTGTGACACACCACTCCCTCTGAGCCAAGGGCGAGGGAAGGGAAGATGGAGGATATGGCCTCTGACTATCCAGACTGCAGAGCTGACTATCAAGACCCTCGGCCTCACTGAGGCCCTGGGTGAGAAGCAGATGACAGCAAACAGGGACTTCTAGGCCCGAGGCCGCAGCCCTGGTCTCAGTCCTCATGGGACGCGTCACCCCCACTTGCTCGCTAATAGACCACCCTCTCCTTTCCACACTCACTATTCCATTTCTCTCCTCTGTGTCTAAGGGGCTGGTCCCCTCGCTCACAGCTCACGCACACCTCTGGCAGTGAAGTCTTTGGGACATCTGGGCTCAATTCTTCCTGCTGCGACTTCACTCCTGAACTGCCAGGGTTGAACCAGGAACACAGAAATCATTTTAGGTGTTCACAACTTTGATGCCAGGAACAGGTTGCTGGGGATGGAGCAGCTGAGACACCAAATTGGGCAGGGAAGGAATGCAGAGTTTGTCACCAACAGGAAGCTGCCCCTGGGCTGAAGGACAAAAGGAGGGGTATTATTCCTGAAGCTTGGGGGCTGCCGTTGGCTGGTGGAAGCTGGACCCATGGTGGGCCTGTCTGGTGGGAGGTCAAGTCAATGAGGAACTGCAGCTGGGACAGAGAGGGGTCCTCCCCATCCCCCCCTGTTTCTCTAGTGCTTCACTGTTTCCCACGGACTCCCTGACCAGGGGCTTGAGAACTGTACCTGCAGGGGTCAGCCCTTCCATGATACAGTGCAGGGCAGAGCTAGGAAGGAAAGTTGAGGGCAGACAGCTTCAGGACTAGCATGTTCCAATCCTGTTCATGTAGCGACATAGTAGCTCCTCTCATGAAGACCCGGGGCCAACCTTTTTCATAGCACCCTCCTCTTTTCTCAGTCAAATGCCTCTTCACCAGCCTGGGTCCTTTGGTACATTCATCATCTGATGTCCTTTTGAGCTTTTCCTGTTCTAAGGAAGCTTATTGCTCATGTTCTCAGAGTCAGCCTAAACATCAGTCCCCAGTGGTGTCCAGGAAGAGCCCTCCACTGAGGCCATAGGCAGGGAGAGGCCACCCCTCTGTGCACAGTTGGGCCTCCAAATGGAAGTGATCTCATTCATGAAAGGGGACTATTCATGAGGCAAAGGACCAATGAGGAGCTGAGGCAGTCTTGTTACTGGGGGGTTTAGCAGGACACAGAGATGTGACTTCTCTGGGCTGCAGGCTGGAAGACTGGGGGAGCCTCTGCTGGTCTCTCAATATGCAGGGGCAATGCTGGGGCTCAGAGCTGCCGTGACCATGTCGGTGGCTGGCTGGTGGATTGGTAGCACTTGTGTACATCTCTCGTCAGAGGTCCTCATCGCTGCAGCTATAGGTCATAGGACCTAAACAGGGGGCCAGTAGTTGCCTGATTCAGCATCAGATCCCCTGCAGCTCCCAGCACAGTGGGGAATGAATGAGAGAACAAATATCCTCATCCAGGACACTGTAACTGCCTCCAGGGTCAAGATCATGCCTGACTAACTGACCATCTCCAATCGAGCACCTACCATTTAGTCTTTATCTCTGACTCTCTGAGATATATCACATGTTCAGTCAATCAATTCTGAATAAATGGATGTTTGGATTCATTAATCCATTTTTACGAGTATTTATTCATTCAACAAATAGCTACTGGGGATGCAGAGTTGATTATGCAAAATAAAGGCTCTGTCTTAATTGAGCTTTTACACTCTACTGGAGAGAAACAGATACAGATACATCAATACACATATAGAGAGCCAGAAAATGAGAAGATCATCTCTATCAGGGAAATTAAACATGGCACGAAGCCACTGGGTGACAGGGACCAGTTTTACAGGGTGGTCTGGAAACTTTGAGGAGGTAGCACCTGAGCTGAGACCTGAATGAGGGGAGAACTAGCCTTCCAGACATCTCAGGAGATGAGCAGGAAGTGCCAAGGTCCTGAGCAGGGAGAGTACCCCCGATCTGCACACACCTGGGTGTGAGCATGGGCAATGTGGAGTCCCCTGGGAGTGAGTGGGGTTCAGCACAAGGGGACGGAGGCAGGGAGACCCACTTAGTGGTCAGGATAAAAACCTGAGACAACTTGTTTTTTTCCCTCTCCTAGGCGTTCACACTCAGAGCAGGTCTTGTTTGTCCTGATCTTCCAAAATGTTCCAAAGCCACACCCTTCTCCCCACTGTCTGTTGCTGCCCGCTGGGGCTCCTTGCCCTCATCTCCTGACTGGATGGCTAAAATGGCCCTGCATTGGTTTTCTCGCTTCTGTTCACTCCCTGCTAGCACACATTCTCCACGTTATCCTTGAGTTATCTCTTAAAAGCAGAAATTAGATTATATTCTTCCTTTGCTGAAAACAGCTTTCCCCTGCACTCAGAACCTATTCTGTGGCGGTAGGTGACCATCCCTGCCCAGGTCTCTGGCTGAGACAGTCTCTCTCTTGCCCTCCCCCTGAGGCTTGTCACACCAGCCCTCTCTTCCTTCCTCAGCACCTTTACCTGGCAGAAACTTCTGTCTGGTTCTCTGCCTGGCTGTTCCTTGGTGGTCATTTAACTCTTGGCTCTCGTCTTCTCCTCAGAGAGGCAGCCCTGCTCACCAGTCCAAGTCGGCGCACCCCCTGCCCTGCCCATCTCTCACCCTCTCAGCGCCCTGCGGAGTCACTTGATAGATCTTTACACTCTGAAATGTTCTGGTACATCTGTTTGCATATCTATTGTCTGTATCTCTGCCTTCAAAGGGTACTTTCATGAGAACCTGTTCTCTTCTGTATTCCGAAGCCCTAGCATGGAGTCCCTGGACCTGAAAGGTGCTTAAGGAGTATCATCAGTTTAATGAATGAAAGGGAGAGAGATCCCAAACTGCCTGGTTGCCCCAGGGGGAATAAGACAGGCAGCTAAAAACCTGGGCAGGAAGTACACCTGATGGCTTCGAGGGAGGAGGGAGGCTCCGGAGCAGGGTAGGTGGCATCCTCAGAACTACTTGGTCCAGAAGGTTCCTGGGAGCAGGCCAGGCTCACCTTCCCACCCTTGCCACAGCTCCCTTCTGCTCTGGGCCTCCACACTGCAAACCTCGCTCGTCCTCCCTCTCCCAAAGAGTCAGAGATGGCTCAGTATGGGTTTTGGACATGGACACGCCTCAGTCTTAGAAATCCCATCTCTGCTTCTTCCTGACTGAGAGCCTTGGACACACTTCCCAAGCCCTCAGAGTCTCAGTGGCTGCTTCTAGGCTGTGCTGAAGAATCTGTGAAATCTTGTCCACACGGTCCATGCCCAGCACATATAAAACAGCAAGAAATGTTCTCTTATTGGCATGTTATTGGTTCCTGTCGGCTAACTATTTCTTTCAACCCCACCCATCACTTAGCCTCAGAAATCTACCCCTCTCGGGGCAGCCCTGCCAGAGTCTAGGGAAGAAGCAGTGATTTCTGTCTTGTCCTATTAGGACACAGATCTGTAGACCTCATCACGGAGCGTTTCAACAGTAAGGTTCCGTCCACGGCCTCCCTCAGTGGTCCTACTTAGGGTCTCTGCCACTCCACTGCTCCGGGTACCCACTTATTCATCCTGTGGTGTTATCTTGGCTTTTAAAAATATGCACAGAGAAGGCAAATCCTAACCTAAAGGGACATCCTATAAAGGTGGGGACTCTGCACTGCGAGGGAGACACTGGAGGCAGTGGGCTTTTCCAGAGTCTTTCTGTCATAGCTTTTCTTTTTTTGTGTGTGTGGTACCAGGGATTGAACTCAGGGGCACTCGACCACTGAGCCACATCCCCAGCCCTATTTTGGGTTTTAGGTAGAGACAGGGTCTCACTGAGTTGCTTAGCGCCTCGCTGTTGCTGAGGCTGGCTTTGAACTCCCAACTCTCCTGTCTCAGCCTCCCTAAGTGCTGGGATTACAGGTGTGTGCCACTGCGCCTGGCTTCTGTCATGGCTTTGAGAAGCTATCTGCCCTGCTAGCCTGAGGATAGGTCCACTTGATGTTTTCCTTTCTCGCTGGTCTGAGACTGCATACTCCTGAGGTAGCCATCTCTCTGGTTGGTTCCCAGCATGACACCTGGGATGGGGAAGGCTTGGGCCTCACTGAGGGGGGACATCTCCAAGCATTGGAGTCACCTTCCACAGGCCCCCACCTCAGGGATACTTCTGCTTCCCTTTCCCACATGTAAGGAGAGGTAAGTGTCTCCCCTGGCCCTAGGAGGCAGCCCCCGTGAGAACCGGCCCCACTGAAGCCAAGGTCCTGGGCTCAGCCTTTCCCACCAAGGAGAAAATAGCAAGAAAAACAGATGAGAACTGATACCCTGTGCTGCAGGGTCAGCTTGGACCTGGTCCTGGAGGAGCCCAGGGAAAGCTTTAACCCTGGCAGGGGGTTAGCAGTCAGGAAGGGTGGGGGATGGGAGGTGCACCTCTCCAGCTAGAAGTGGCTGCCCACTCTCCCCAATCTGGGACACTGTCCATGTATACCTCCCCTCTCTCAATAGGTCATCACTGAGGTCACCTGGTCCACTCCCTCTTGGTGTTATCTACCTTCAACAGGGTCCAGTAGTTCTTATTTTAAGCCTCTTACGCAAGGAATATTCTGAATCTGTCCATCATCTGTATCAAAATGACCCACTGTCAGTCTGGACCCTGAAAGAGTGCTGGGCTTAGAGTCAGGAGCCCCGGGCAAGTGGAGCTTTTAATCCGTTCAGTGGGCAGCCATTATCTGCTGGGCTCGCGGCAGACTGGTTACTGGGCTCACCTGAACCATGGCTGTTAGAGGGTTCCCTGAACAAGAAGTGTGATATAAATCATAGATGTGATGGGGACAGGACCTCTGGCCCCACTCTTGCAAAGGCTCACCCTGGGGACCTGGCCCTACACTGAACTGGGGTACAGACAAGACAGTGTCCCGCAGAATGATCTCTGTTTCTTTGATCTTTGCCCAGAGACTCACGCTCAGAACTTCTTTCACTGACCCTGGGAGGACATGCAGGGAACACTGAGATCATCAGAAGCCAGGCCTGAGAAAGATGTTTTGCAGCCCTCAGGCTCGGCTTGCCGAGCATCTAGAGACACTGGAGTTTTCCAGGTGTGCGTTCGTCTAGGAGCTTGGAGGGTAAGAACTCAGGCTAAAGATATTGGCAAGATGTTTACAGACATTTGCACGTATATGATCTCTTTCCATCCCCTCCCTCTGAAGTAGGTCTCATTGTACAGTGGAGGAATTGAGGTAGCACACTGCAGACCTGGGGTCCACATTTAGGGCTTCTGATCCAGCGTCTGCCCCAGGCCTGGCCATTTTGCGGAGGATTCAAGGAGGAGGGAATGGGATTCCCTTCCTGCAAGAGTGAGGCCTTAGTCAACTGATCAGCTAAGACCCCAGGTGGTTTTGGGACACAAGGATCCTAGGATCACATAAGCAGTGCTCCAAAGCTGTGGGAGTCATCTAGGGTCCTCAGTTTCTCCATTGGAGTGCTACAGAGATCAGGTATGAGATCCCCAAGTCCCGTGTAGTGTTTGTTTTCTAGATGAGGCAGGGAGAAGGCACCTGGCTGCTCCTGCTGTCCTAATGATCCTCCTTCCCATCCCCGCAGCCTGCACAGAGCAGGTGGGCATAATAAGAGGTCTAGAAGAATCATTGTCCAGGGTGAGAGGACAATCATCCTGATAAGGGGAGAGCTGCAGATTCCACAGACACCGGACAGAAGGAAACAATCAGAGGTCCCCCTCCTGCCCCAGATTTCAGGAGCTGTTTACGTGCTTAGGAGGGCACTCCATCCCTCTCAGATGCTGCACTGGAAAATAACAACTGGGCAAGCTGCTACTGCTCAGCCAGGTCCTTGGCACAGAGCTGGGCGGGCCCCAGGCCTTGGCACTTGTTCCAAGGCCAGTGTATAGGCAGAGGATGCTACGACTGGCTGCTGGCTGGGATGGTTTAGAGGCAAGTGGGAAGCCACCAAGATATTCAAACGCCACCCTCAGTATTGGGTTGGGGAGAGGCCATCACCTCTGGACCATTTCTCCATGTATCATCCAGATGTTTTTCATCTTCTGTGTGTCATGAGGTGAGAAAGGTTGGAAAGCACTGTCCCTTGACATCATCCTGTTGGTTTCCTTTAAGGGACCTATCACGATCGGTAGTTGTCTGGTTTATTTGGTCATTCTCTTAGAACTCCTAAAAGAGGTCTTTTGTTATTTTTTGTTATTATTTTATTATTTGTTATTATTTATTATCATTAATCAGAATTCCCTCCTTCTGCAGGAGAAACAAGCCAGTGCATTGCAAACTTTGCCCTGAATTTTAGATACTGAAGACTCAGCCCTTGGGCAAAAGATCCATCCCTCTCCAATCTCTCTGGACCTTCCTGTAGGAGCCCTCCTGGGGGCCAGGCGAGCATCAGAGGGACTTTCATGGCAGCTAGATGTCAGTTCCTCACACCCTGCCCTCCTCTCCCACAGGTACAAGACGGTGGTGACCCCGCGGAGGGCAGCAGTGGCCATTGCTGGCTGCTGGATTCTCTCCCTTGTGGTTGGCCTGACACCTATGTTTGGCTGGAACAACCTGCGTGAAGTGGAACGGGCCTGGGTGGCCAATGGCAGTGTGGGAGAGCCCGTGATCAAGTGCGAGTTCGAGAAAGTCATTAGCATGGAGTACATGGTCTATTTCAACTTCTTTGTCTGGGTGCTGCCACCGCTGCTCCTCATGGTCCTCATCTACCTGGAGGTCTTCTACCTGATCCGCAAGCAACTCAGCAAGAAAGTGTCAGCCTCCTCCGGTGACCCGCAGAAGTACTATGGGAAGGAGCTGAAGATTGCCAAGTCGCTGGCCCTCATCCTCTTTCTCTTTGCCCTCAGCTGGCTGCCCCTGCACATCCTGAACTGCATCACTCTCTTCTGCCCCACATGCCACAAGCCCAGCATCCTTATCTACATCGCCATCTTCCTTACTCATGGCAACTCAGCCATGAACCCCATTGTCTATGCCTTCCGCATCCAGAAGTTCAGAGTCACCTTCCTGAAGATCTGGAACGATCATTTCCGCTGCCAGCCGGAGCCCCCCATTGACGAGGACCTCCCTGAAGAAAAGGCTGATGACTAGCTCTGCCTTCTGCTCCCACCAACCCCCACCTCCCCACTGTCCCACTGGTCTTCCTGAGTCCTTCCCCAGCTGGGCTGTGGGCTGTGGCAACGGGGAGGATCTAAGAGATGCCCGTGGAGCAGGGGACCCTCCACAGCGCCCTGCAACTCAGGGTCCTGGCAGAGATTTGGGAGGGCAGCCCAAGGGAAAGATCTTGGTGCCCTGAGGCCAAAGAGAAGTGTCTCGAGTGCCCCCTGCCTGATATCCCATGAGCCAGCTGGCTGAGCAGATCCCAGGGGCCACCTGTGGAGGTGCCAAGGGGGCTGGGATAGAAAAGCTATGGTTCCTTCAGTGAGGCGGAGGAGTCTACTGGTCTTAGGTGTTGGTGGCATGTCCTAGGACCAAGCTTGAGCATAGGAGAGAGTCCCCTCTGAGAAGGAGACAAGGAGAGAAGTGGGGGATGTCTTGGCCTGCTTTCTCTCCTGTTCTGTAGGAGAAAGTGGCCAGGAGCAGCTAAGGAGCTTCTGCCTCCTAGGATTCCGTGCCTGACATGCTGGGCACTAGGGCGCCTGTTCTCCTTGTCCTGGGAAGCCCAGGATTATACTTGGAAGAGGCAGAAAGAAGAGATCCCGAAATCATTTCTCATGTTTGTTTTTTTCCTCCACTGGCGGTCCTTTTGGCCCCTCAGTGGGACCTCTCAGCCCGGGCGTGTGGTGTAGTAGGTGCTGGCCGTGGGCAGCCACTAGGTGGCAGCACCTAGTCCTTCTTCTAGCCCCCAGCTTACAAGGAATCTGGATTTGTAATTTCCCATCTACAGGGCCGCCAAGTTCCAACAGCCCTTAATGACAGATCTGGACCCTCCTAGGTGACACCATCTCTGCTGCTTCTGGGCCCAGTAAAGAGAAGAACCTCAGACACACCACTCTTAGGAGCATTCTGCCTGCCTAGGGAGGATGTGAGCGAAGCATCTGAGAGGACCCAGGGCTGACTGCAGGCATTCCTGGGGCAGGGTGTGGCAGGCTGGAACAGGCCAGAGGAGACTGCCGTCCTGAGAGGTTTCCAAGAAGAGCCTTGCTGGCACTGAAATATCCCTGCTGTTCAACTCAGTTTTTAGGGACTTTGGAGGCTGGATTGCTGATGGAGTCTAGGCCTTTAGGGGTCTAGGGAAGAAGGACTGACTCACCTCCTGCTGAGCCTGGAGCCCCTGGAGGGAGGGTGGGTTGGGAGGGGAGGTGGTTGTCGAGTTGACAGGTTCTCAGTGTGAATATGTATTCCAGACCCTTCCTCTGTTGAAGATGGGGTGTCCCTGGCTCCCAAAGGAGGCCGATGTGACTAATAAAAAACTGTGAACCCTCACGGAGAGTACACTGTGGACACCCACCTCACCACTGTCAGGGGGCAAGAAGACAGACTTAGCACTAAAGACACAACGGTGGGGGACAGAGGAGGACGTGGGGGCTGTGGAGGCGTCAGAGCAAGCAGGGATCCAGAGAAGGTGTGTCTGTCACTATAGTTACACACTTGAGGTTGCAAGCCCTGAATCAGAAAGCAAGATCCAGACCATTCCCATGTCCAGAAAATGCTCTGTGACATTTTGAGACCCTTCCTGCTGGCTCCTTCCTCATGGCTGGCAGTGGATCCACTCACTCATGGGAATTCAGTGCCCCCCCCCCCATGGTGACGCTCACTGTCACAGAGGCCACAGACTGTAACATCACACACCTTTATTTGAGTGCTTCTTACTCAGGGCACAGCTCTGCAGGGTGCTCCAATCTCTGTTCCTTCTGGGTCCCTTGGTGCCCAGAATGTCTGACCCGGGGCCTCCTAGGCCCTCTCCTGAGTCCTGGACTCCAGCCTCTGGGGACAGGAGGTTGTCAGGTAGAGGCAGTTTCATTAGTTGTTGCTATGGAAACGCAGGTCTTGGATATCAGCTGAGCTGGATTTTGGGCCTGCGGGGACGAACCTCTCGGGCCTGCGGGGACGAACCTCTCAGGCCTGCAGGACCTGGCAGAGAACATGCTTCTGAGCCCCCTGTGGTAGGAGGCAGAGCTGGGCTGCAGAGCTGCAGAGCGGGGTGGGGAAGTGGTACCTCTTCCCTTCCTCGGCCACCCTCCCTCCTGCCCCAGAGCTGAACTCTGCCCATCACAGTTCTAGATATTTCCTTACTTATCCAGAGCCTTAGAGACAGCAGGGGAAAGAGTGCAGGGGCTATTGTCTCCACTTTTATGTTGAGGAAGTGGGCTTAAAGAGACTACCCCTGCTTGTCACTTGGAGCCAGGGTTAGAGCCCTATCTGTCTACCGCATCACCCCCTTGCAGGCCTCAAAGCATCATGGGGCCCCTCGACACTGGTACATGTCTCTGGGCATGCACCACAGGTGCCTGCAGATTTGTTCCCAAAGCTGACTTCTGCCTTCCCTGCTGACCCCCACACCCTGTCCCTAGAGGTAGCAGAGGGAGTGGGTCCAGTCATTTACCTGTCTCCTCATACCAGCCTCCTCCCTTTGCTCTTCAGTGTGTGGCTGAGGCTGGAAGAGATCCCGAGGTTAGTGTTTTGGAGGAGGGGAGGGAACAGAGAGGTTCAAGGTCATGTGCTCCTCCCCACTGGGCCATCCATCTCCCCTCTTGGAAGGTCATTCAGAGGGCCTGATCTGGATCCTCACTACCCCCTTCTCTCCTGCTTTAATTTTCAGCTCTCAGTGGCATCTGGTCCAGCTCCAAAGAGGGAATGTCTCCTATTGTGCCATCAATGACATGGTCCCCAGACAGCAAATTCTCACCTTTGACCTCCAACCGGCAATCCACAGATGCCTCCCCCAGCACGTTGATGGCCTTGCAGGTGTACACCCCGGAATCAAAGGGGCTGGGTTTCCGGATCTCCAGGGTGCAGACCCCTTGCTCAGAGAGGGCACGGTATTTGGGGTCGCCCTGGATGTTCATTTTGTTTTTCATCCAGATGATCTTGGGCTGGGTGGCACAATCAGAGGAGAGCTGGGAAGGATGCTCTCCAAGGGCCATTCTCAGGCCCCTGGGGAGACACTTGGATCTCCCAACCCTGTGCTCCCCCGCTGTCCCACCAGCCCCCGACCCTTCACCTTGGGCGATGCTCTGACACTGCAGAACAGCTGAGTGCTGTAGCCAGGGGTGGAGGTGTGGTCAGCCAGGGGCTGAGTGAACGAGGGGGCTTCCGAGAAGTCTCGTTCAATAAACCCTTTAGGTTTGGCAGCAATACCTGGGTTTGAAGGAGAATTTGAGGTTACAGAATTTGAGGGGAACACACAAGGTCGACTTCATTCAGGATTTTTGAGAAGTAAGGCATGGCCAAACTGTGGGAGCTTAGAGAAGGAACGTGGAAGAAGCCAAGGAAAGCTAAGAGGGAGCCGGGTGGCTGGGGTGGTGAGCTGAGAGGAGTGGGCAGCAAAACAGAGCAGGAGAAGAGGTCTCAGCAGAAGGCAAGACCAGTGACATGGAGTTGTCATGTTTCATTTCTCTCTGTCTTTGGAAACCTCATTGGCTCTTTCCTTTTTTAAACGGAATTTTTTTCCTAATTTTGTGCAGGTCAGGCTGGTGTTTAAAAGACTGTGCCTTCAGGAGCCCACACACACCCTGGATAGGGAAAGGCCTTGGACATGGAGGATGATAGAGAGAAGGGCTTGGAATTTAGCATTGGACCTGAGAGGGTCAGGCACCGGGTGGAGATGCTGTGGTTATCTTGTCCATCTGTGTGATGTTCTCTCTGGGCAGTGAGCTTGCTGCTTTTACAAATTCACTGGAGTCTACAGATCACGGGCACATTGCCCTTCAGGATAGGTCCCTTAGGACACTGCATGTGAGACCTAATGGCTGCTGTGATGTTGGCAGCCACACACATCTTTAGAATAAGTACACAGTCTCCCTTGGGGCATTGCTCATTTGCATAGGTTTGCTCTGGTGTGTCTGTTAAAGCCAAGTAGCCACATCCCTTACTTTATAGCCATTCCATTCACACACAGCGGTGGAGTGTGAGGAGGGCAGAGAATGTTCCAGGGAGCAGGCACCCAGGAGAAGTCCAGAGGGAGGGATGCAGGCACACAGAGGAAGAGGTAGAAACAGGGAAAGAGTCCAAGGCAGGAGCTGCTGGCCTGGGCCAAACCTACCTGCCTTCTGGATGTGGGCAAGCTCCTTGGTGGAGGTGGCTGAGTCGCTGAGGCCACACAGGTTTTCTGAGAAGACCCGGAAGTAGTACGAGTTGCCAACAATGAGGTGGGAGATGGTACAGGTGGTTGGGTGGTAGCGCTCCAGCACTGTGAACCATTGCTGTGGGGACCCCGGCCCTGTCACACTCACCTCTCACCCTAGTCCTCGCCCTCCCTGCTTATCCTATAGCTCCCTCCCCAGGAAGGTTCATTCTATGTCTCCAACCCTGGGAGGTTAAGCCATCCAGCTTTGGGTTCAAAGGACTTTGAAGTGGGAGAAGGGGCATCTGGGTCACTCAAGTGAGCTCTCTGGGACCTCAGAGAATTCTAGAGCCTTTCTATTCAAGGTGTGACTGGCAGATGTACAACCACAGCATCACCTGGCGACTTCAGGGACTTCATCACTTGGTCCCAGCCAGGATCTACTGAAACAGAATCTGCATCTTAGCAAGATTCCTAAGTAATTATATGCACATTAAGATGTGCACATTAAGATTCCAGAAAGAGCTCCAGAGTTTGAAAGGACTCAAACGGCCCAGGCCAGCCCTCCTTGCAGTCTTCAGGAGGAAGAGTCTTGCCAAGGATCACATTGGGAGTCAATCAACAGTCACTGCATTGGAACTGATCCCGAGACTTTTGGTGGGATGGGCCTTTGCAGCCGCTGTAGCCACTCCACCCACCCTTTGCCCCAGCAGGCCTCACCCCTGTCTTTTTGTCTGCCTTCTGCACCGTGTAGCCCAGGAGCTCTGTGTTGCCCGTGTCCTGGGGTGGTGTCCACTCAAGGGCAGCATTGCAACCCCAGACGTCCAGTAGCCTGATGCTGCTGGGGGGCCCAGGCTTCTCTGCAGGACACAGTGGAAGGGAAGTGAGCGAGAGGCTGGGCCTGCCACGAAGCCCCCACACCCAAGATTTGGCTCCCGCCATGCTTCCCCAGCCTGCCCCCACCAGCCATCTCCATGAGGGGATGTTTCTGTGTCTCTGAGGACCAGTCCTGTCTCCTCTAGCCTCTTACCAATCACCAAGATGTCAATGGCTACCTTGGCCTCCAGGCCTTCCAGCCTCACAGTGAGTTCATAGCAACCTGAGTCAGAGCGCTGGGCTGAGCGGATGAAGAGGATGGAGTCCTGGTCCCCGCTACGAACATTTACACGCTTGCTATCCAAGGCGTGGCCATTGTGTGTCCATAAGGCCTGCGGCTTGGGCTTCCCCTGATGGGAGGGAGCACTCAGGGTGAGTATAGTCGGTGCTGGCACCCCCACTCCCTCCAGCTCCAGGGTGTCTGGAGCTGTGTCCTGGGAAGCCTGCCCCATGGCCCTTCTCAGGACGGGCAGCAGAAGCTGGAGCCATAGGTGCTGCCCCCAGCCATGTCCTCCAGGGGTAGTATACCTGCACTGGGGACCCACTTGCCAGTCCACAGGCTGGGGGATCACAACTGAGTCATGTGTGTGATCAAGGAAGGACGAGGCCTTCTTGATGGATCCCAGGCTGACCCCTACGGGGATCCTAATTCTTCCTGGGCTTCTGCTGAGCCACCTCACACCTGGCTGGGACTCTGGTTTCCACCCAGACTCTCCCTCTAGGTAGAGGCATACCTACCTGGAAGGGGATTTGAAGGTTGATTGACTCTCCCACCTGGCGGATGTAAGTCTGCCGAAGGTGGCGGGGGACACGGATCTTGGGGGGCTCTACATGAAAGCAAGAGTCTAGACTTAGCACAGCAGTGAGATAGCTGGATGGGGGCTTCTGAGGCAGGGGACAGCTGACGAGGCAGGAGGGCTCCTGGGTGTGTTCTGGCTGCCTTGGGCTGCTTCCTAATAGGAAGGGCAAAGCTCTTACTCATGAGATCGTGGGGCTCAAATCTTATAAGGCCCTTGGGGAGCTGAAAGCCGGAAGGTTCCAGAGAGGTCAGGGCCTCCATGGTGTGAATTGGTAAGCATCCCCGGCAGTCTCTTGACGCCTTGACCCTGCCAGGCTGGGATTTGCCCTGCAGCCCAAGCATTCTCAAGCTCCAGATGGGCCCTGCTGGCTCTCTGGCTCCCCCTGGAGGGGAGCAGGCGCTGCACCTGTCGGATTGTACTCCCAGGGTGGGAGGCAGTGTGTCCTCCTGCTCACCCTGCACTCCGCACCCCCCACCAGCCTAGAACTTTCAGAGAAGCCCTTGTGAAACTTTCTTTGCTCAGTCCTTGGCCTCCCAACCCTACTGGGGGGACTAGGGTATTTCCCTGCCTAAATGAAGCCAGAGCAGGTATATTCTCTTCTCCCTCTGTCGCTCTTCCCAGTCTTTAAACCTCATGGTTGGAGAAGTCCTTCCTGAAGTCCTACCTCAGCCCTGCTACGGCTTGCAACCACCTTCCTAACCGTCACCTAATCAGGTGCAACCATGGGAGTCACTGAACATTCCAAGGGAA
Source organism: Geosciurus inauris (assembly GCA_004024805.1). Taxonomy (NCBI): domain Eukaryota; kingdom Metazoa; phylum Chordata; class Mammalia; order Rodentia; family Sciuridae; genus Geosciurus; species Geosciurus inauris. The sequence continues at coordinate 63,784 of PVHX01001409.1, read as the reverse complement.
GTTGCCACAGCCGCCACCCTTGTCCCTGGGGCGGAGGCGGGGGTGTGTGTGCTGGGGCTGGAATGGAGGCTCCTCAGCTGCAAACAGGTGGCAGCAGTTGGTTTGTGGCACGAAGGGTGGCAGAGGAGGAGACAGTGAAAAGGAACACTGTGTCTCCAAGGATTAGCTGAGCGGGCATTTGGCTTGGGAGCTACAGGCATGGAATGCTCTAGGGGCAGCTGCAGGGGGTCAGGAATGCTTGGCAGCTCCAGGTGGCCAAGGAGGGACAGCTGAGCAGCTGAGGATCCTGGACATTATCCCCACCCCAGCGTGTTCTCCCATAAGAAGCCTGTCTGTCCCCCCTTGTTTGTGGCCTTCTCCTCCCCCTTTTCTCTCCAGGAAATTCCCTCCTCTCCAGCCAGAGGAATTTTAATGGAGAAGCAGGTTTGAATTTGCCTGGCTCCTTGGACACCAGGCCTCAGAGGCCTCTGAGTCCAAACTCCCTGGGGCCCTGGGGGAAAGTTGGGGCTCCCCCAAGCGTGAGGACTTCCTGGCACCTCGGGGCTAGAGTCAACACAGCGATCCTGTAGCTGCCACATGGGGCTATGTCTCACCCAGACTCAAAGGCTGGGAATACCCTGAGGTTTTGAAAACTACCAGAGAAGCTGCCCTGTAGCCTGGTGGAGCATGAATGGTCTCCTGTGGGCATCAGAATCTGGGACCACCATTAAACAGCTGGGTGACCTCTAGAGAGTCCCTAGGTCCCTTGGGATCTGCCTGGCTTGGATGCATGAACCATAACGGCCTGTGGTTCTAAGCTCCCACATCTCTCAGGCCTCAGGGTTGAGTATTTCTTTGAATCCAAATGTGACCCTTCCTGTGGCCTTGATACCCTTTCCTTCTGAATGCCTCTTCTAGAATGGTGGAGTTCTGCTCCCAGCCTCCATTGTCCCCCTGGTGGAAGAATAAAAAAGAAAATGGAGAAGGCCTCAGGCCACCTGTCTGCCTGTGTCTCTCTCCACCCTGGGGCCCTGCACTGTCCCCAGGGACCTGAGAGATCAGACCAAATGACTCATTGCCATTAACAGATTGAAACCTGATCAGCTCTGGGAGGGTAGTGAGGGTAGGATTGAGGCTAATGCACCCTGCAAATAGAAATATTAGCAATGGGGACAGCAGCTGGCCTCCAGGTCCCCAGTGAGCACTGCCCTTTGGGGATGGAGAAGCCCTCATAGGCCTTTTGCAGACCCCCTTCACCTTCCCACTAGGGCTCTGGGAGTACAGGAGCAGCAGGCTTTCCCTCTGTTCCAGAACTTTTGGGAAAGATCTGGAAGTTTTTGAAAGATCTAGGCCTTAGGCAATGGGGAGAAATTGAGCCTCCAGGGCCACTGGAGGGCTTAAGATTGGCTGGAAGGAAAACAGGTAGCCTCTTAGCATTGGATGAGACAGGTAACCCAGGGACCTGAGCTTTCCTTTCTGGACATCAGGAAACCTCTTCCCAAAGCTTTGGGGCTGAACTACTCAGGAAAATGACTTCTTTGACACCCCCAGAGGCCCCTGGAAGCTAAGGAGCCTGAAACGTTCTCGAGTCACGACGGCAGGAGCACGTGGCTCACACATGTGAGTGTGGGCTGGGGGTTGGCTTCGTGGGTCTCACTGCTCGTGGCTTCATTTTCTCCATTAGATCAGGGCTGAGGAGCAGGAGGTGAGGTTTACCTATGATCTCCTGGATGTGGACAGGCTGGTCCAGCACAGCTGGTGGGCCAGACCCCGCGGAGCTCACCGCAGCCACACGCAGGAAGAACTTGTCTCCTAGAGCCAGGTTCCGCAAGGTCTGCTGGGTCACCATCATGGGCCGGTCATTCACAGGGACCCACTCGGAAGCTGAGGGAAATGGAGAGCATGCAAGTTTTTAGGTGACATGGTCAGGACCACCCTTCTCAATGGGGCGTCCCTTCTTAGTGGTGATCTGGGAAAGTTGACCTCCCTTTCTGGGCCTCATTTCCCTGTTGGTCCCCTTTCCTGAATTCTTCGTGTCCAGTGGCGTCATAGACGTGAGGTGTTAAACCACTGGAAAGGTGGCCAGAGTGGGATTGCTGGAGCCCAGTGAGGGTTAGAAATATTTACAAAGTCACACAGCAAGGTAGGAGCCAGGATGAAGGTGGCTGATGTGGAGGAGCATGGTGGCAGCAGGAATGGAGCCCGAGGCTCCTCATTCTCTGTTTCTCCTCACCACCTCTTACTCTGCCATCCTCCTCTGATGCCCTCTGCTCTCTACCTCAGGCACTGCCCTCTCTGCATGGCACCTCCCTGCTTCTCACCAGAGCAGTGAGGTGAGATGGCCTCACTGCCATCTCCTCTGTGATTCAGAGGCTCCTTGGAGCTGGAAGGTGAGGCTCCTGAGGTCCCCGGACATGCCCCTGCCTTCACAGAGCCCCAGTGCAGCTAGAAGTGGGGGTAGGGCCAAGGAAACTATTGCTTGTCCTCCTCCCTCTCATGTCCCCAGTCTGGGACTGGACTCATCCGTGCTGCTTTCCTGGCCACTTGCGCTGGGTGTATGCTGGGCTGAGCACCTACCTCCCTCTCTGCAGAGCTCCACCACATAGCCCTGGAGCCCCAGCCTCCCCAGCTTCTCGGGGGGCTCCCAGCTCACAGTCACGGAGCTGCTGCTCACATCCTCCAAGGTCAGCAGCAGCGGCGCGCTGGGGACATCTGGAAGGAAGCCAGCATGAGATGAACAGGTTCATGGCCATTAGGCCCCCTTGGCATGCCTGCCACCCTCCTCCACCTGCCCCACCTCTGATTACCTTCGCTTGGGGGTGCAGGCTTAGGGGAGCTTGGGGGAGCTGTGGGGGCAGGTGCCTGAGAGGCAGGGTCCTGTGGCTCCTGTGGCTCTTGAGCCTGTTCTTCTCCTCTGGACTCTGATGCCGCCACTTCTCCAGAAGGCTCTGTGATGGGCACGTTGGCAGACTCAGATGCTGTCTCCTCTGGACCAGAGGCAGTGGCCTCAGAGGTGGCCTTTCCTGTCATCGTTTGGCTGGCTGGGGG
>PVHX01001409.1:40937-60657 GCA_004024805.1 Geosciurus inauris | reverse complement strand
CTCACAGCCAGGGTGCTAGGGCCTGGCTAGGGGCAAGCACAGATAGGTGAGCTGGGACACCATTAGGACCAGTGCCTGGGATTGGGGCAATGGGAGACAACTGCCATTTGGAGAAAGAAGCCTAGTCAGCTCTGGGAGTCTGGCTTCCATGAGGCCACTTGGACCTGGGTCTCTTCAGACTAGGGGTTGGGGCCCAGACAGCCTGCTCCAGCCTCCCTGGTGAGCACTAACTCCTGGCTTTCCCCCCGGGGTCCTGTCTGCCCTGGGAACTCTCCCTTGTTCTATGTGAGGTGAGAGCCCTAGATAGGCAGGGAGCTGAGATGCCCGGAGTGGGACTGGCTGAAGAAGGACCTCCAGCACTGGGACTCCAGGAAGAAGGATTGTCTCTGTCCATTTCTACTGCTCTAGCAGAATATCACAGGGGGTAAATTATAAACAATACATGTTTATCTGCTCACAGTTCTGCAAGCTGGGAAGTACAAGAGCATGGCACCCACATTTGGTGAGGGGCTTCATGGAGGACAAGCAAGACAGAAAGAGGAAATTGGGCTGAACCCATCCTTTTTATCAGGGACCATTTTGAGATAACTAACCTGTTCCCAAGATAATGACATTAATCCATTCATGAGGGTGGTGCCCCAGTGGTCTGATATCTCCACCTCTTAATAAAGACCTCACCACCTAATACTGTGAAAATGGCAGTTGAATCTCAATGTGAGTTTGGAGGATATTCAAACCATAGCAGGAACTAAGTAAGCTCTTGGTTCCTGTCTCTGCTGGGAGATTGATAAGGATCCACCTTCCCTCCTGCTCGGGGCCTCAGTTGCCCATTACCGAGATGGGGGTGGGATGAAGTTGTGGGCAGACTCAAAGGGACCCAGCTGGAGGGTAACACTGAACCTTCCAGCTTCTTCAGAACAGGATGTGGGCATGGACCTGCCCAGTGTGGGAAATGTAGCAGGTATGGCCAAATTCCTAGTCACCCATTCAATAAAATGTTGGTAATAATTTAAAATCCAGAAGACGACATGTGTGGGAGGCAGGAAATAAAAACTTGCTGGTGGTATAGTTTGAAGCAACAATCTTGGGAAAAGTGAGACAGTGACTGGTGATATGGACCATGCGCCTACTCAGTGACCCTGATGTTCCACTCCTGGAAACGCTCACGTGGGAGCCCGGGAGGCCGGATGAAAATGTTCACAGCAGTGTTACTTCTAATAGCCAAAATCCTGGTGGGAACAGTTGTCCTTCAGCAGCAGGATAGATAAACCCCTGGTTTTATCTATTTATCATTTATGCAATTAAAAAGCAAAATACAAAATAAAATGAATGAACTTCAGCCTCATACAACACCGTGGCTGCTCTCACAGACCCAATGGTGAGCAAAAGGAGCCAGGCACACAGAAATGGTGCCGTCTCACGTGCATTAAATCCAAACGCAAGCCACACCAAGCCACTTCTTTAAGGTGCACCCATAGGTGGAAAGCCATGCAGGAAAGCAGGACAAGATTAACATGGAAGTCCAGGTAGTGATGGCCTCTATGCAGAGGGACAGGGTTGTATGTGATTGTGGAGGTCCTGGAGTGCCATCGAGGTTTCGTTCCTTTCCCTTGGTAGTGGTCACGTGAGTTTTCAATACATAACAACTCTTTAAATTAAGCAAATACATTTTATGCACTTTTAATATGTATGATGAATCTCATTTTAATATGTATGATGTATCCCAATTTAAAAATAAGCAAGTATGTCATTTGTTGAGGGCCCTCATCAGTGTACAGACTGTACCCCTTCCTCAGGACAGCGGGGCATAGAGCATGGCCACCTCTCAACCCCGGCTGTCCTTGCAGGGAGTGGCAGTGGAGAGCCCAGGGTGCCTTGGGTGCAGCCCTGCCTGGGTGTCCATGTCCTCTGCCAGGTGACTCAGTGTCCGGCCAGGCAGGGAGCAGGCCCTGGAGACCCGATCTCCATCCTTGGCCTCTGACTCTGCAGCTATAAGCGAATGTGACTAACCCTACAGGACCCTGAGTCAGCCCTGGAGAGCCTGTCCCAAGCTGGGGGAAGGGTGGCCCTGGGGGCTGGAGGGTGACTGCCCAGAAAGGCCCTCAGCCCTGGGGTTTCAAAGACCCTTGTGTGACAGGGCAGGCAGTGGCAGGGTTTAGAGAATGCTTGGCCACTGGCCAGCCCTGAAATGCTAGGTACCCCATAAGGCTCTGGCCAAGTTCTTTGCTTTAGCAGAGCTGTGACCTTGGAATCAGCTGCATCTGCCCTGCTCTAGCTGGTTCGGATTTCAGGACAGCAGATAGGTATTTTCTTCCTTACACCTGAAATCAGAGTCACAAACCATCAGGCCAACTCGTGATTATCCCAAATCACAGATAATCCAAACATTAGGAAATCCATGAATAAATTCTCTTTAGTTTTGGAGGATGTGTCTGGGCTCTGTTTGGATAAAGTCATTCCAGGACCCTGGAAATTCACAGAAGACTGGTGAGAGCATCTCCCCTTCATAAAGGATGGAAAACTGGCTGCTTTTCTGGGTATCCTATTCCCTCAGCCTCCCCCAGCACCTCTGCCCCAGGCTGGCTAGACAGGGGTGCTTTGATCTCTGCATGGGTCAAGGGATGAGTGTGAGCATGATGAGAGGGAAGGGGAGGGAAGGACACGTGTGTTTCCTTCTGGCACTGAAGGTCTAGGGTTCAGGGCTCTCTAACCCCATGCTGTGATGGGCTTCCACCACCTTCCTGAGGGCCAAAAGAGATGAAATGTTGGGATTGAAAGGATTCCTTCCCAGTGTCTGCTAGTCTTCAGGAAACAGAAATGGCTTCTTCCAACAAGCAACTTAATTTGGAAGTCTGGATGGTAATGGCTTCAGCCATACTTGGGTGAAGTCCAGGGCAGGAGAACCTAAGGATGCTGCCTGATGTTGGGGTTCCCTGCCTCCTGGTGGAGGACGTGGTGGCCTCATCTCTGCAAGCTCAGGGCTCCCAAGCCTCAGAGAGAGGAATCCAGAAAAGATGGGGGGAGGTGAGCGCAGTGGTCCAGGGTGCCACCAAGACAGACTGAAGAAAGTGTAGTACGCTGTTAAGCTCTTGTACTTTACTGAGCAGCTGTGGAATTAGGTAAGGGAAGTGGCACAGGAGACACGATTATGTTCTGAACGAAGCTTTCAAATTGGGCTTTGCAGAGGGTATAATTAGTATGGCCACTGAGTCTTGTAGGATGTTTGGCTACTTGGTGGTACAGCTTGCCAAAATGGTGTCCTTTGATAAGGAGGGTCAGGAGTAAACATGTTGAAGAATTCCCTTGTACCAGACTTGGGGTCTGTGAGCATTTCCATTCACCAACGGGTATGGACTGATACTGTGTCATACACTGTGCTGGTTCCCAGACCCTCACTGACCCCACAGCCCTACCTGACCTCCCTGTCCACCAGGACTGAGCGTGCATCTCAGTGGTGGTGCCCTCGGCACAGGTTGCTGGAGAGGAAGATGGAGGATCAGGTGGGACTAGCAGGGCAGGTGCTCAGGCTCTTGGCCAGCTGGAACCAGAGGGTGTGGGGCATCCTTGGACCCCCGTAGTGTGCAGAAGGACAGGGCTAAGCTGCCGTGAGTGCATCCTTGATGGCATTGATGAGTGGAAAGCGTAGATTCTGGCCACAGAAGGAGCCCCGGAAGTCATCCAAATCCAGGGTCCACACCATGGCACCTGCCAGTTGCCTGCTTTTCAGGTACTGCACCTGGGGAGGAAGGTCCAGAGGAGGCGGGCCTGGGTTCTCCAGGGCAGGGTGTATATGGGGGAAATTCCCAGGGGAGGGGGTGACAGGCACCTGAGACCCACACCCCACACACAGCCCAGACCTCAGGGCAGGAGGCTGAATTGGAACAGGTTTCCCTCTCCCTCTTTGTCTTGGGGTGTGGCCTGGTGAACCTACCTTGCTTCTGACGCTCTCCTGGTCGTCATATCCCACCCACTGGTTGCCCTTGGTGGCATAGGGAACCAGCTGGCCGAGAATTCTACGCACTGTGGCTCCGCGGAGGAAGTCACAGATCTGAACAGAGAACAGGACACAGACAGAACAGGGATACTTTGCAGGACACCAGGAGAAGTCACTCCCCAAGTCTATCAGCCCCTTGCTTCATCTTGCAGCCTCACTGTTCAGTGGTGTTGCAAGATGTAGACTTCATGCAAATTTATGTAAAACAGATGCAAAAGTCCCAGAGTTCAGCTGCCATAGCCCGAGGGCTTTAAGGGATTCTAATTGCTTTCTCCATCTTTTTATTTTTTAGCAATACTAGAGATTGAACCCAAGGGTGCCCTGCCTCATCCTTTTTTATTTTATTTTGAGACAAGTTTGTGCCAAGTTGCCCAGGCTAGCCTTGAACTTGCCATCCTCCTGTCTCAGCCTCCCAAGTAGCTGGGATTAGAGGCGTCACCACCACGCCCAGCTTGCCTTCTCCATCTGAAACAAGGATGTGAGAAGAGGTAGGTGGACACTTAGTACTAGCCCCTGGCCACAAAAACAGCAGAGGCGAGACTGAAGCAAAGACCCTGCCTCTTAGCCATTGTGTTTTGCTGGGCTGGAAGGAAGTCCCCAGCTCTGTGGCCAGAGGAATATTCCTCAGGTTGGTGGTGCAGACCCATGCACCCATGCCTGCTGGAGACTTTTAGTAGCAACAGGTCTGACGTCTCTCTGCCTCTTCTTCAAGGATGCAAGGTCAGCTGAATCTAATTTAATACCCAAATGAGAAAAAGTGGGGGTGGGTGGAAGGACCCCCTCTCCCATGGCTGTTGATGGTGTTGGGACAATCTTAGCTTCTCCCCAACTCTATTACCTCATAGTAGGCGAGGAACCCTTCCTCCTTGGTGAATCGGCCTGCTGTTCCCGGCCCTGAGATTGGGGCTCCAACACCCGTCTCAGAAGAGGACAGAGTGAAACTCCTTCCATAGATGGGAATGCCCATCACCAGCTTCTCGGCTGGGGCCCCCCGCCTCAGCATGTACCCCACAGCATAGTCCTGGGTGGAGACAGAGCCGGGACAGGAGGAGCAGTGAGTTGGGCTGGTGGCACCAAGATGGGAAAGGGTTACAATGAACACTACTTGCGACAGGCGAGGTTGCGGCTGCACGGTGGTGCGTCTGGGATTCCCCATTCCTCTGGGAACTGATCATGTCAGTTTAAAATGAATTTTAAAGTTTCATTATTGAAAAGCTCCCTCTACACATAGGAAGGGATTATTATTATTTGACAGATGCAGAAATCAGGTGCCTGGCTCAGACTGCACAGCTAGCAAATGGCAACTTGAAGCAAGACACCCACCTCCTGTCCCCCAGCCTCTCTCTTTCTGCCCCCGCCTTCACTCAGCCCACCCCACTGGCCATGTTTCCAGAGCCATGGAGAATGAAGACTTTGGGCTTCTGTTTTCTCATCTGTAAAATGGGTCTCATAACCCCTGTCTTGCGGGATTGTACTTAAGAGTAGAGGGATTGCTGTGTGAGCCCTGGCAGGTGGCAGGACTTTGTGACCCCCCACCCCCCTCCTTCCTTCTGGGTACTCACAGTGTTGCTGAATCTGTAAGGAGTGGCATCATTCTGGCCTCGAAACAGGGGGCTGTGATGTCCTGTGGTCCTGCGCCAGACTCCATGGAAGTCGTAGGTCAAGGTGCTTATGAAATCGACGTGTCTAGAAGGAAGGGGATGGAGGGTGAGGTGGAAAATTAGAAAAGCTCTTGGCCTCACATCTAAAGCCCCAGCAGGATGTGAGCAGGAGAAAGAGGCAGTTGACAGATGGGCCACTAACCCAAAGCCCAGGAGTTCCCTGTGACCGCTGTCCTGGCTGCTGGCCCACCTCCCCTGGGCCATGCCAAGGTGTGAGCTCAGGGTCCCAGGAGTGTACTCAGGGCCAGAACAGGCCTCTCTGTTCTACCCCTAGCACATGGCTGGCCTCTGTCTCACCCCAGCCTCTGCACTCCTGCCAGGCTCACCTGGGTAAAGCAGGGAAAGAGCCCAGCGGGGAAAGAGCAGGGACAAAGGATGGCTCCACCCAAGAAGCACTGGAGGGAGGAGGAAGTTCTTCACAGGCACATTGTCGAGGGAACTCCAAGTGGATGGCATGAATGTGAACTTCAACAATTTGGGGCACATTGTTGAAAGCCACCTCTTTCCCACCAAGTAATCACTTTAGACACCAAGTCTACACTCATAAGATTCTAAGGGAGGTTCTTTTTTTTTTTTTTTTTTTGGTACCAGGGATTGAACTCAGGGGCACTCGACCACTGAGCCACATCCCCAGCCTTATTTTGTGTTTTATGTAGAGACAGGGTCTCACTGAGTTGCTTGGCACTTTGCCTTTGCTGAGGCTGGCTTTGAACTCGCAATCCTCCTGTCTCAGTCTCCCTAAGTGCTGGGATTACAGGCTTGCACCACTGCACCTAAAGTCACTGGAGAGTCACTTTTCCTTCCTGCTGGGTTTCCCACTAACCTGTCTATTCTCTGGGGAAAGACCATGTGTGGCTTCTTATGGGGACAGGGTGGAGGGACAGGAACAAGAAAGGGGGCTGCCTGTATGCACAGGTATGGGAGTACATTGAGACTCCCAGCATTCTAGAAACAAAGGGTTATTACTGAGGCAGAGCCTCCTCTCCCGCCACCTAGCACTCTGCTCTGCTGGCCACAGAGAAAATACTCTGTAATGGTTGGTGGCTTTGTATAGTTTTTTCCTACTTCCCTTTCCCAGATACATCCAGAGACACTCTCTCAACTGGTCAGCAATACCCCAAGTTAAAAAATAAGACCAGAACTTATGTTCCATTTGACAGATGGGAACACTGAAGCACAGGATGGGAAAGTGACTTGCTTAAGTTCACATATCCAGATTTTGGAAGAACTGGGTCTAGAAGCCTGGTCTCCTGGGTCTTCATTGAATTCTAGGGTGGAGGAAGGAGTGGTGTGCGCAGAGGCCTCTGGGAGCTGTCTGGGCAGAAGACTCACTGGGATATCTGGTGGATGTCATAGCCGCTGTCAATGTCAATCTTCCCTGCGGACACGGCTGTGCTGAGCAGGAGCTGCTGTCCCCCGGACTGTGCTTCCTTTGCAAATTCAGCTTTCATCTCCTGGATGGGAGGCAGGAAGGTGAGTGAAAGTGACCCAGGCGGCAGGAGAGAGAGATTTATGGAGGGAGGCCAAGGTCTCTCAGCACCTCACGGACCTTCCCCATCTGCTGGGACTACCAATCTGCCCAGGGCTAAGTAGAAATGATAGGGGCCCATCATGGTCCCATTCTCAGGGCCACCCATCTTTTTTCTAAAAAATGGACCAATCTCATCCTCAAAGCCTGCGCACACCCATCAACACTCAATCACTGACTGTCCTGGAGGAACCATCAGGACAGTGGGTCATGTGGTCGGAAGACTGTATGTTCTAGCCGGTATGAGATCCTAAGATCAAAGACATTTATTTATACAGGTGGTGTGGACCATTTGTTCAGACTATCTCTGCCCCTGGGAACTGGAGATGATTGGGCTGCCCCAGATGGAGCTGAGTGCCCCTGGCTGCAGTGTATGCTTGGTAGCGGGTGGCATCAGTTTGGGACTGAATCTTGGACACTGGATGCTCCATGTTCACTGACAGTGGCAGTCAGCAGTGGGTACCCTGCTCAGTCATGGCCTTCTGCCTGTTAGGACTCCATCTCTACCTCCCACTGGGGTCATAAAGTGTCTTCCTTGTTTTGTAAGATTCCCAAGGCTCAGGGGCTTTGGGTCCTACTGCCAGGAGGCTGAAGTCCCTCTGCCTGTCCTCGGAAGGTCTTCTGCAGCAGACGGCTTCTAACCTGCTCCATTCCCTGACATGTGCCCACCACCTCCCTGCCTCTGCCCGACCTGACCAGTACCTTGATCAGGGTGGTGTGAAGCTGCTTGTTTCTTCGTCCAGGGGACAGCCAGGCCAAGTCCAGCCCATCAAAGCCATGGGCCCGCAGAAATGGTGGCACTGACTTGACGAAAGTCCTGAGCCTCTGGGTGTTGGAGACTATTTTGGAAAATCTAGGACGAAAATCACCCCCCATGTGTTCTCAGCATGAATATGTCAGGTGCTCCTGACATTCTAGTGGGGCTCCTGGGGCCTGGGGATCAGGGAGCCTGAAATGATGCAGCTCTAGAAGAGCCTGGTTGGGACAGTGGGCACCTCCAGCATTAGAAAGAGCACACAACTAGAGCCTGGTTTCCAAGCCACTTACTGGTCAGTCACTTCAAACAGGGCACAACCCAAGCCCGAGTTTCTCCATCTATAAAATGGGATCTTTATAACATAGTGCTGTTGTGAGGATCACATATAATGGTGGTGGGAAAGGGTACCTGACCCAGTGAGCACTAAGTGGGAGCTGTTATGAATCACCCACCCCCATCAACTTCCCCTGCTCCAAGCAGTCCTCTCAATCTCCACTCCCTACACTGTCCTCATGGCAATAGCCCCAGAAGTTCTTTGCTTTCTTGTTAGAGAGGTAGTAAAAAGAGGATGGATGGGGAACTGGGGCGTATACTGTGAACCTGCTGTGTGATTCCTGGGAAGTCCCTCTCCTTCTCTGGGCTCTGGTTTCTTGGCTATACATGAGGCAAGACCCTGACAACCATTTAGGCCTCTCTGCCTAACCAGCCTGGGGCCACTGTACACCCCCCATAGTGGGTGAAGAGAGCCAGGCCACCTGATTCTCATCCCTTCCTCCTGCTCCAGGAGTAGGTCTTACCTTTCAGAGCCAAAGTTCCATCCTCCAATAGACAGGAGGGTCTTCAGGTTGGGGTTCCTACGGGGAAAAAAGGCGGAAAGGTAGGGGAGGAATAAAATCATGGTGACACTGCGAGTCCCTGTGTCTGGGCAGATCTAGTGGAGCTCTAGCTTTGAGTGAGAGGCTAGATTGGACCTCTGATGGCCTCTTGCCCCTGAGATGCAATATTCTATTTTTTTTTTATGGAACTGGTATTGAATCCTGAGGGCACTTAGCCACTGAGCCACATCCCCAGCCTTTTTAAAATATTTTATTTAGAGACAGAATCTCACTAAGTTGCTTAGGGTTGGGGCTTAAATTGCTGAGTCTGGCTTTGAACTCATGATCCTCCTGCCTCAGATTCCCAAGATGCTGGGATTATAGGCTAGAGGTTATAGTCTTGGTGCCCATTACTCTGAAATATGCTGCTCCTTCTTATTGTCCCTAGTGGGGAAGCCAGAGAATGGCCAAGTAGGGTCACAAGTGCTCTCCAGGTGCCCCTAGGGGAAGGAGAAGGCCTCTTTCCCAGGGGAGCTACGGTTGGCTCGTCATCACCCGAACACCCAACGCCCACCTTCATACCTCCTCCCATTGAAGCCAAGGGCCCCTGGCTCTCCACCCAGAGGTGGTCCTGGGTGCCCTTACCCATTCTCTTGAACAGAGCAGCCCTACCCTGGGGCCAGCCCAGCTACCTCCCACCCCCACCATCTTCCTCCTGTCCAACCTGTGACCCAACCTGTTTTTGAGAGCATTCAGCATGCCATAGAGTGTCACATCGTTCCATTCACAGGTGTCAATCTCATTGTTGCTTATGTTGGCAAAGCTGTAGATGATGTGGGTGCAGAGGGAGGGGTTGATGGCATCTGGGAAGCAGCTCCCATCACCTTCCCGGTACTGAGACCAGTTCGTGTAGTAGCAGACCAGTTTGTATGCAAAGCCTAAAGGAGAAATCTAAGGTGTGACCCGGGCTGGATTCAGCCAGAGATCCTCTGGTTGAGTCCAGAGCTGAGCACCAATGGGGTGTAGGGATGGGTGGAGGGAATGGGCCAAAGTCGTGAACAAAATGAAAATTCTTAAATAAAAGAGCTGGCTTGGGCCCCTGCCTCTGGGGAGCTTCCTATGTGATAAAAATGAGACCTGTTCTGAAGAGGCTTGGAACAGGTCAAGTGCAGCACAAGATCACACTGCAAGCGGAAACCTATCGCATAAGAGTAAAGGTGAAACGGGCCTCCCACGCAGTGCAGGTCCAGGCTTCCTGGAAGCAGGAAGGGCAAGGACTCGGCCCAAGACAGCCAGCGTCAGAAGATACTGGCCTTCAGGCTCAGGACCCACTATGAGGTCTTTAACCCAAAAGAGGCTCCGACTGTCTCTTCTCTGCATTCAGGTGTCCCTAACTTTAAGCCACCCAGAATGGCAGTCCCCACGCTGGTGCACAAAATCACAACAGACAGGAAGTTCTTCATTTCCTCTCATTCGAATTCCCCCTTCAGCAAATGATGTCCTTCCTGGCCACTTTGTTATGGAGGGCAGTGGGCATTGCTTGGCCACGTGGTTATTGGGCCCCTGACAGTGGTCCCCTCTGTCTCCTAGTCATGGAAACTGAGATTTTAAAAATTTGTTGTTTTGAAAAAATTCAGATCTATTGAATAGTATGATACATATCCATAACTCCATCCCCTTGGTTTTAATTAGTGTAAATATTCCCAAGCCATTGGGGTCACTGAAGACCTCCTTCTCGTGGGTGCTACACTCTCACCAAACTCTAGGACTCAAGGCAGGGGTGGGGCGGGGCAGGGTACTTACAGCACTGCAGCATCACCAGGACCGCAAAGCCTGAAGGGAAATTCAGGGTCAGACTCCCTGCAAGTGCATTTGAACCTTCCTCCTGCCCCCTCCCCAGATAATCAAAGCCCTAACACCAGCCTCCACCCTCCCTCCCTCCCCTGGCTCTGCTTTGTCCCTGCTCTTCTCCCCCACCCCACAGGTTGGACCTTTGTGGATCATGTGCAATGGCTCTGTGGGTGTCTGGGTCCTCCTATCAGAAAACCCACAATCCCCACTTGATCCAATCCCCCTTGGCTTGCCCAGAGACCTGTCTGAGCCACTCTCAGACTCATCCTGGCTGCAGCAGAGTAGGACAGGGGTGGCCTCTTCCCAGTGCTCAGCTGCCTAGACCGAGCCTCTTTCCCAGGACCCACACTTCTATTTATACCAGTTCCATTCTACTCCCCCACACCCCAAACCATCCCCTTTACAGGAACTGAGCATGTGTCAATGAAGGAACCACCAGGCCTGTGAGTGGGGGTGGGGGAGCCTGCTGGCTACTAGAGGAAGATTGAGAAACTGTGGACTTTTGAAAACTTAACACCAGGTTTTCATGAGGCACCTGCCAGCAGAAGAGCCACCCTGGTGACTGGGGGTTCCCAGGGTGTGACTCAGCTGCATTTCCAAAACTTTTTTCATGTTATCCTGCCACAACTCACTTCTCTCCAGCAGTTTCCCAGCTCTTCTGGCAGCTACTACCTCTGTATCTCCAACCCTCAGTCCAGGCCCTTGGCCAGGTTGAAACAGGGCACAATTGAGTTATGTAAGCCTCAGCATTGGAACAAGGCAGCTATTATCACCCTGCCTGACCTCCCTCTTCAACCTTTCTGTCTCCTGGCTGTTCCTACAGCTGACCTGAGTCTAGGCAAATGCCAGAAAGTCTTCAAGGTAGGTGGGAGGGGGTCTCACATCTTTTTCTTTTAGCAATTTATATGCTGTTTATCGAATGGAGAAGCCGGGAGAGGAGGACATTCCCGAGAATGCTCTGAGCCCTGATGCTTGTTTTCTTTTTTTCCCTTTCTGAAATGCCAGCAGTGATGGCTGGACAAGGACCTTTGTAAGCCTGGGGCTGCGGAGAAGTACTGCAGAGTAAACGGGAGTAAATGTGGGCCACTCATGATGTCCCTCAGGAGCAGTGGCTCAGAGACTCTCAGAAAATCAATGATCTCTGTTCTACTCTCAGTGATACTTTTGAAACCTCAGCCTAGTGAGGCTGGCCCCTCTTTAAATCCTTCAGTGACTTCCCATCGCTTTCAGCAAAAGAACAAAGGGAGCTCAGTGGTAGGATGCTTTGTTAGCACGCCTGAGGCCCTGATTTCCATGCCTGAGCCACCCAGAACAAAACAGAACAAAACCACAAAATATGCTGCTTAATGAGGCTCAGCTCCTGTTTTTGGTCAAAGATCCAAGACAGTGGCATTCTTTGCAGGCTATAAATTAGTTAATAGGCAGCAAGAGCAAGCAAAGTTCAGAATTCTTAAGAGTCAGAATGGGTCTGAGGGCTTCCCAACCAAGTCCCTTCAGGTAATTATCAAATGCTATCCACTTGGCTGAGCAGCCTCCCCTAGAGACGTCTCCCCCTTTCCCTTTCCTTTCTCTTCCTCTGAAACTCCAACAGCCCCTCCCCTTTGCTGTAAGACTAGCGAGCCCGTGAGCAGAGGGGTTGGTTCTGCATCTGTACTTGGTGAGTACTAATGGGTCACCACTTCTTCCTTTAAGGTGACTGGCTTCTTTTGTACTGATGATTGACAGCAATGATAGACAAGGAAGACTTTTCCATGTTCTTTTGGGAGCACAGAGAGGAGGACTTCCTTGCATCTCTGATGGAGATAGTACAGAGTAGTGTGGGCAGGCAGAGATTTCGACCACAGAGGACAGGATGTGAAAAGAGCAACTCCTACCATTATTCTCTGCTTTTGTTAAAAATCATCTCAAGCCGGGTGCAGTGGCACAAGCCTGTAATCCCAGCACTTAGGGAGGCTGAGACAGGAGAATCGCGAGTTCAAAGCCAGCCTCAGCAATGGCAAGGCGCTAAGCAACTCAGTGAGACCCTGTCTCTACATAAAACACAAAATAGGGCTGGGGATGTGGCTCAGTGGTTGAGTACCCCTGAGTTCAATCCCCGGTACCAAAAAAAAAAATCACCTCAAAGTTCTGTAGGTCATGCTTCGTTGTCCTAGGAGCCTTTGAGCTCTGTTTATTAATTCCACATTCTCCATGGAAGTGGCATTGTCAAAACTAAGAGTCCAGACACTCCTTGGCCTGCCTGAGCAGGACTGGCCAAGGGTCCCATAGTTTACCACCTCCTACCTCACCTCAAACCATGCTCCCCTCTCCCCTGCACTCCTCCAAGCACGGCTTCTTCCCGATCCTGATGCTTTTTCTGCTCTCTCCCACCACAGGGCCTTTGTGTATGCCATCAACTTGCCTGTGCATAGCTATGAAGGGCCTGAGATTTTATGCTTCTTGCAAATTAATAAGATAGGCAGCCACGGTTTCATGAATGCTGGCAGATTCTACTCCAGGGACAAAAGACGTTTATCCTTCCTACAGAGCAAGCAGCATGAACTTCTTGTTTGGGCCACTTGCCTTTGGCCCCCAAGACCCAAGGGAGAGATACTGGAGCAGCTGGGAGGAGCTGTGTATGCAGCGGGTTATATCATCACAACAGAGGAACCCATAGTTTAAGGAACTCAGATCTACAGTGAGCAAGAAGCCTGCCTCACCTTGACTTTGGAAAAAGACATTATCTTTATTATTGTGGACAGTAAATAACTCCAGAGGGAGACACTATTTCCATCTCCAAGGCTGTTTGCTATACAGACATCATAGAAAAGAGCCTGCACGGGCAGACAGTGCCCTGCTGGGTACACCTGCACTAATGCAAGCAGCACTGGAGAAGCCTCTCAGTTCCTCCCAGCCAGTTTATCCTCCTCATCCTTCAGACTGCAGCGTGACAGGCTCCTCATTCCAGGAAAGAGAGACTCCCTGGAGAGGGTGGACTCTACTGGGGCTGTCAGATGCTTCCTGCCCAACCTAGCTCTAATTGTACCTTTTTTTTTTTTTTTTTTTTTTGGTGTGTGTGTGGCAGGAGAAATACTGGGCAGGACGAGGCTGTCGTGGAGGAATTCAAGAGAGGTTGAGGCACTGAATGCGGGGCAGGTCTTGATGTAGGATCAGAAGGAGCTTGTGGGTAGACATTGTCACCCCTCACAGGACATGTTCCTGGGACCCCTGTCATGACTTCTCAGGCATAATCGTTTTGAGGAGCTCTTCCTCTTGCACGGGGTGTCACTGCAGACAGGTGGAGTTAATGCTCCACCAAATACCTGAGCAGGAAGTTCTCTTTTTTGCAGAGAGTTCTCTTCTTCCAAGTGGTGAGTAGCTGCCAAGCAGGAAGTGAATTAAATCCTCAGCTCCATATTGGTGTTAGCACCGAGTAGATGCTGTCACAGATGCAGAGGCAGAAATATTTGGATGAGAAAACAATGACTTAGGGAAGGTAAAGAGGAGTCATACTTCCCGAAGACTGGTTCATCAAAAACAGAACATCAAATATTTACAGGTGAAAACAGATGACCAAGTTTACCTTGCTCACGGTGGAAATCTGCAACCTTCTCACGTGTTCCTGATAGTCACCCAGTGTGGCAAAAATCAGGATAAAACTGTTTTTGCCAGTGACTCTGTATTTATGAGAAATAGTCAAGGCTTGTAATTTTGGAATCCAGAACCCACCTGGTAACCTAACCCGTTATTTTTGGGTTTTCTCCAGATTCAGGTTGTCCCCACCTCCTCCCTTCAGTGGTATTTAGTCATGAATGAAAGAGATCAAAGTGCCAGGTTTTGCTTCTATGGATGTCTCTTCCATGTGGGCAAATTCTTGCCTTTGAGTCATAGATTTGACCACATAAATTGCTTAACAATTTTCTGACTCAGTTCTACTATCAAATGGATATTTTGGTTTGTTTGACCAAGATTTATTTCAGTTGGCATAAGTGCATTGTCCGTTAACATGTAAATATTTTCTTTTCCTATGATTAGCAAAACTAGATTCATATGCTAATTAAAACTTTACAGTGAACTTCTGTCTGGAGGTTTAGGAAAGACTCTATGGTTGGGAATTATTATTATTATTATTTGGCAATACTGGGAATTGAACCCAGTGGCACTCTACCATTGAGCTATATCCCCCAACCCTTTCTCAATATTTTTTTATATTTTGAGGGAAGGTCATGCTAACATGCCCAGGCTGGCCTCCAATTTGTGATCCTCCTGCCTCAGCCTCCAGAGTAGCTGGGATTTCAGGTGTGCCCTTCTGGGCCTAGCCGGGAATTACTTTTATGTGTGAGGTAATCATGGGAAATCCTAATCAGCACTATTTTCTCTATGATCTCCATGTTCATTAATATTCTTGCCTTCCAAGAAGTGAAATTATCTGCAACTCGTAAGACTGGAATTTCATAAGTCATAAAGCTATGCCAGTGATTTCTCAAATTTCATAGGTGTCCTTTTGACATGTAAAGTGTGGGCTTTCTTTTTTAACAGTGAGCTTATCGTATGACAAAGATTCTTTGCTTAACCAAACCATAGTGAGGCTTCTGAATCTCCTCCCTTCTGTGTATTTCCTTGTAAAATTCAGTTTTAACAATAGCCCTGCCAAGTCAGTTAGCAAGAACAATCCCACCCCACCCTCAATATCTAACCAGGGTTCTCCTTCTCCACCATCCCTCAGGTGACATCTGATTGCCCTGACAAATCAGAACCTCTCTTACCCCGCTATTTCCTCTCAGTCATTTCCATCCACAGACCTCCACCCTGCTTCTTGGCTATAAATCCCCACTTGATCAGGCTCCATTCAGAGCAGAGCCCACTCTCTCTCCCCGACTACAAGACCCTGCTGCTGCGGTCCCCATACCCATTGTGATGGTCCTGAGTAATGTCTGCCTACCCGTGCCTTAGTGTCATTGGATATTTCTTTTCTTTAACACATATTAAATTAAATGGAATTTTTGGCACGGTCAATATCCAATTATATTCTGGTAGTAAAAATGACAGGTTCTATATAAATAACCTACATGATCATAATCATCGATTCCATCTAGAGGTGGATACATTATAACAGTTTGTATAGTTACATTTTCCCTTTCAAATTTATGGAACCGTACATTTGGGCATAAAAGTAAAGGAACTTGTGAAGGCACATTCCTTTTATCCTTGGTTATCTTCGTTTTGTAGATAAGGCCAATTAATATATGTTATAATCTGCATAATTATTCTTAAATTATCATGATGATATATATATTAACTTGTGATCTATATTAAGATCTCACGGATTTTTTTTCTAATTTTGAAATTTGAAAGTTCAGTTGGAACAAAATGACAGAGCATTTTGATGTGCTATAAGTATAAAAATAAGGTCTGGATTTAAAGAGAATAAAAAAGGTAAAATATCTGATTTATATATATATCATTTTTCTTTTTATTTTTTTGGTACCAGGGATTGAACTCAGGGACACTCCACCACTGAGCCACATCCCCAGCCCTGTTTTGTGTTTTATTTAGAGACAGGGTCTCACTGAGTTGCTTAGCACCTTACTTTTACTGAACCTAGTTTGAACTCATGATCCTCCTGCCTTAGCCTCCTGAGCCGCTGGGATTACAAGCATGCTCCACCATGCCCAGCTGATTAATATTTTTTAATTGAAATATTAATCTTGTAGATATATTGGGCTAAATAAAATATTGTTAAAAGTTTTTAAAACGTTCCAGTTTATATAGATATGTTAATTGAAATAAGATGGGAATCACAATTAAATCCATTTATTTCATCCATTTAATCCTAAAATGTTAATTTTTATTTTGTTGATCTTGGGTAAGGTATTCCATTTCTACAAAGTTGTATGCTTTTGATCAGTTTCCTGTTCAACTCTGTCCTTGTAGCAGGAAAGCAATCGTAGATAATAGTGACCCAAAGAACATGATTGAGTTCCAATTAAACTTTATTAAAAAACTTGATGGCCAGTTGGATTTGTCCTAAGAGCCATAGTTTGCTGATTTTTGTTCTAGAGTCCAGACCACAACCACTCTAGAGATTCTGACTCAGTCACCTGGTTCAGTCTAAGGTCCACGGTCAGCTTACACAGAGGAACCCATACCTGGAGGTGCATATCCTGGGGACACCAGGGTCAGCTCTTTGTTGATGTTCTTCTGTTATTTCTTGCGGAAGACTGCATTCCTGATCTTTAGCTTGGAGTAGATACAAGGAAAAAATAAATGTCATCTGTGTATAATAAGATTAAATAGTTAATCAACAAGAATGGAGGAGAATGGAGTCTTTTACTAAGGTATGATTTGCAGTCAATCTGTGTAAGGGAAGGACATTAATAAATCTTCAGGCCTTCAGTGTCTCCTATACAGTAAGAATCCAACCAACTGCCATTTAAGCCTAGAGACAAAATTTTAAAAGAATGAACATCTTGAAGATTATGTGTCAGTCTCTGCACATGAACATGCAAACGTTTCTTTTCAAAGTGAAAAGTGAGTATCACTGTTTTTCAGTAGAATTACTGAGGTATTTAAGATAATACATTTTACTTATAAATACTTAGTAAAGCTGAGTGTTTCTTCATAAATAGGATGGCACTTATAATTGTGTTGAGCTGATCAGTCATTTGAAGAATGTCAAATATAACTAGTTATCTCAAAATATCTCTCCTTTTATAAGGTAAAAAAATAAATCTCTGTTTTACCCATGGCCATCTAAACCATCTGTAGTAGCTGGGATGTGGTTCAGTGGTAGAGGCTTACCCAGCATGCATGAGGCCCTGGTTTGAAACCAAGCACTGCAACATAAAATAAAATAAACAATCTGTAGTTTGCTGCAAAAGGCATCTTAGAAGTCCTACTATTCTGAATATAGGGACTGAATTTGGGCAAGGTAAAATTTGAGATGTAAGATGATATAAGATATGCACATACATAAGTATTAAAAAGTAAGAAAAAAGAATTAGTTATAAATAATATTTTTGAAACACAGCAATAAACAGCAATAATTAAAAAGATTAAATTTTTCTAAAAAAGGAATTTTTCTTAAAATGTAAAAATATGCCAAGACAGAATGCAGTCATAAGTCATATTACAAAATCTTTTAAAATCTAAAAGAATACACTCCTGTTTCAAATGCCTTTTTTTCTCAATGTGGTATTATCATTTAAGTACTTACATAAATGTAAAAACATTTTAAATTTATAATTTTTTTTCCATTTTCATTCTTTAAATCTGTTGACTCAATTATTTTCTTTGCTAAAACTATAATTTGAGGTTGGGAAAGAATACGCCTGTTGACTGAAGATTAATTAATGAACTTGGCAACTAGGTTTCATGATAAGAGGAAAATGAGATTGCTAAACAACTTCAGAGTTTTGGCCATGTGTGCAGGTGACTCTCGGCAACTTGGGAGGCTGAGGCAGGAGGATCACAAGTTCAAGTCCAGTCTCAGCATCTTAAGCAGACCCTGTCTTAAAATAAAAATGTGGGGCTGGGGTTGTAGCTTAGTGGTAGAGCGCTTGCCTGGCACATGTGAGGCACAGGGTTTAATCCTTAGCACCACATAAAAATAAAATAAAAGTGTACAAAAAAGTGTTTGAAAAGGGCTGGGGATGTAGCTAAGTGGTAGAGTGCCCCTTGGGTTCAAACCCTAGTACTTCAAAACAAACAAACAAACATCCCAACTAATATGTAATTATATAAGAAGAAATATTTGTATATTTGTAACTGAGATGACTCTTTGGAAAAGTTAAACTGATTTAATAATTTTGGTTTAAAAACAAGTCTATGCCTTCTTCTTGATTTTAGCACCATGTTCTAGTTTATAAAACTATTTTCTCATGAAAAGCCCAATTATTTTGAATTGCTTAAATTTCACATACTGTTTTTTGCTGATCAGACAAACTAACAGTAATTTATTAGAAATTTTTAAATTTCAAAATAAAGTATCCAGTTAAATTAATGATCATAACCAACATCATCTAAAAGGAGATAACTTTTTAATAATGCTAAAGATTACACGGACTTAATGTGTCAACTAAAATTGTAATTTCTTTTTTTATATTTCTTTAGTTGTTGATAGACATTTATTTGTTTGTTTATTTGTTTCTTTATTTATTTATATGCGGTGCTGAGAATTGAACCCAGTGCCTCACACTTGCTAGGCAAGCACTCTACCACTGAGCTACAATTCCAGCCCTAAAATTGTAATTTCTAAGACGGGCACTATGGTGCATGCTCACAATCCCACCTACTCAGGAGGCTGCGGTGGGAGAATCGCCAGCCTCTGAGACTCAGATCCTGTCCCAAAATTAAAAAAAAAAAAAATTGAAAAGGGCTGAGGAGGTAGCTCGGTGATAAAATCCCTCTGGGTTCAATCCTCACTGTTGAAAAAAAAGTTATAATTTTCAGATCCTTAGTTAACTGTAATTTACACTAGTATTTGTTTGGGTAAATAATGAATAATGTTTAGATACTTGATCAACATAATTTTAAAATACTCTTGCTATTACTTAATAAAATATAGCAGAGGGCTTGGTAACAGGCTGAATAGCTGGTACAGAAACTTTTGATTATGTTAGTGTCTATACTAAATTTTTTCAGAAAGATGGGGGCATGAATGCAAGATAACCAATGTTTTGTTTATGAAGGGAAATTGGAATGATTTTATCTTAGACTAAAAATGTTCTTGGTAAACCAAAACATAAAAGAAAATAATAAAAGACAAATTTGAAGGTGTACCATAAGTTTAAATGGCATAAAGAGAAGTAAATTTTATTATCTTGGGTTTTAAAAAGCTACAAATAGGGCTGGGGTTATGGCTCAGTGGTAGAACGCTTGCCTTGCATGTTCGAGGCACTGGGTTTGATCCTCAGCACCACATAAAAATAAATAAAATAGCCGGGCGCGGTGGCTCAAGCCTGTAATCCCAGCACTTAGGGAGGCTGAGACAGGAGAATCATGAGTTCAAAGCCAGCCTCAGCAATGGTGAGGTGCTAAGCAACTCAGTGAGACCCTGTCTCTACATAAAACACAAAATAGGTCTGGGGATGTGGCTCAGTGGTCGAGTACCCCTGAGTTCAATCCCCAGTACCA
>PVHX01001409.1:0-40837 GCA_004024805.1 Geosciurus inauris | reverse complement strand
TAAATAAATAAATAAATAAATAAATAAAATAAATAAAACTTTCAACCTTGTATTCTCAGATGCCAAGAAGTATCTGAATTCTCAGAAAAACATATTCACCCAAAAAGTCTACTTTAGTTGTCCATCTACAACTAAAAAAACAAAAC
Organism: Geosciurus inauris; assembly: GCA_004024805.1. Lineage (NCBI taxonomy): Eukaryota > Metazoa > Chordata > Mammalia > Rodentia > Sciuridae > Geosciurus > Geosciurus inauris. The sequence goes on along the minus strand of PVHX01001409.1, from coordinate 40,691 downwards.
AAAACAGTGAGTTTGAACGGAACATTGGTCTGCTTCCTGGTGTCATGTCCTGAGCTGCTTTTTCCTCTGCCACATCCTTCCTCGTGATGTTCTGCCTCACCTCAGGCCCCGAGTAATGGAGTCAGACATCTATAGACTGAGACCTCTGAAACTGTGAGCCACCAAATAAACTTTACCTCCTCTTTTAAAAAAAGAAAGAAGCAGTGACCTATGTCAAATTATTTTAATAAAGTTGATCTGACATTAATGAATTTATTCATCAGTATTGTATTCCTTACCACAATCATTAGTATTGGATTCTTTATATCATTTGCACAAGTGATATACACCAAGAGTCAAAACTGAGTTCTGGCTGTTTCTAGTACCAATTTAACCTCTTCTCAATTAATATAAAACCCTTTTTATCATCCACTGCATGATTCCCTCCAGAGGTGGATAAATAGTATCAACTGGTTTGCTCAAAGTTATTTCATGTTTGGAGAAGAGGTCATATGAGCACTTCTTGTGTCTGCTGGAGGAGCTCCTATGGAGCAACAGAATCTAAGGCAGAAGAGGGCACCATCTGCATCTGTTCAGAAGGTTGACCCAGGCCTGGGCTGTCACTCAGTGCTAACACACTGCTTTAGCATGTCTGGGGCCCTGGGTTTGATCCCCAACACTGTGCACCACCCCCAAAAGAAAACTCCAACACTTGATTACTTAAGGCATATAATTAAACACCATTAGGTCTTTTGGAGGGAAGTCCTACTTGAAAATCTGAGTAATTTGAAGAGTTTCTTTTTAATTTAGCAAGACAATCTCTTAATATCCCTAATGCTTCCTATTACAATGTCTCCTTCTTACCTTATATTAAAAAAATTCCAAAAGGACATTACTGCTTGAATCATTTGATTAGGGAAATTAAATAAAAGCTGATTTGTCTCCTTTTATCTTTGGCATAGGAATTTCATCTTTGAAGCTATCAACAGCTATTGGAACCACAAGGACCTTAAAAATGAGAACTTTGGGGTGAAGAAGGAAGTTCTGAGCTGAGAATAAAAGGAAGCTCCTGATGGCACCAACGTGAAACATGTAATACAGAGAATTCTATGAATTGTCGTGAAAATACCAAAAACCCTTCAACCCTGTATTCTCAGATGCCAGGAAGTATCCGAATTCTCAGAAAAACCATATTCACCCAAAAAGACTACTCAGGGGAATGCAATTCCAGAAACCTGGCCTGCTGCCCCTGACAGAAATCACTTACTGCCTGGCCATGGCCTCAAACCTAGATTCCACTCTTGATGCTACCAATGTGGACCCACTTGGCCACGTGCCATCTGAGCCATCACCAGAAACAGACTTGAAAAGCATCAGGTTGAGCCCTGCCCCTGTACAGGAGACTCTTCAGAAGAGCAAGGGGAGGGTGAGCAGGGGTTCCCGAGGCCAGGCATGGACAGGGTACACTATAGGCCCCACATGTCTGTTGACTGCATTGGTGGGCACCAGGTGGCCCATAGCTAAGAAATAAGCAGTCCAAAGAAGACCAAGGGAAGAAAACATTTACTTACGAAGTGTGAATGGAAGGGAATTAGTGGGCTTTCAAATTAAACTAGTTCCAAGTACAGAGCACAAGAATTTAAAGGGAAAAATTCAAAATGGCCACAATCATCATGTTTACTTTAGTAACGTCTCTTTGTGGTGGAAAACAGCAACTTGTTCATATGCTCATCGTGTCCAGAACGTATCCTCGGACTTCAGCATAGCAAAACTTGGGTCCACCTGCTTTTGTTAAGGAATCAAATTTCTGGGAAACATTCAAGAGTTCTTCTTTTGGGGAGCAGAACCATTCAGGGGTGGCTTTTCATGGGTACAAAGTGATCGACATGTATCGTGCCAGCACCTCATGCTGCATCCTAGAATAGAAATATTGGTTGTTTCTCTTTCTTGAGGACCAACAAACTTAATTTGGAGAAGACCAAAAACTTGCCCAAAGTCATACAGATTGTATGTGGTAGAGCAAGACTTGAGCCAAGATCCAGTTGTTTTTTTTTTTGTTTTTTTTTTGGTATTGGAGATTGAACTCAGGGGCACTCGACCACTGAGCCACATCCCCAGCCCTATTTTGTGTTTTATGTAGAGACAGGGTCTCACTGAGTTGCTTAGTGCCTTGCCGTTGCTGAGGCTGGCTTTGAACTTGCAATTCTCCTGTCTCGGCCTCCCAAAGTGCTGGGATTACAGGCATGAGCCACTGCGCCCGGCCAGATTCAGTTCTTTTCACACTGAACAAGGGGGTTGCTTAAGAAAGGCTGCCCTCATGGGAAAGATAGAGGAGGAGAAGAAGGATAGAAATACCATATTGTAGGGAAATTCACAAGACTCAGACAACAGAATGCAAGAGTTGAAATTGGTACTGTCCCAGATAACTGGTAGAGATCTTGCCAAGAAGGGAAATCAGGAGCTAACTATAGACCAAGGACCACGACTGTAGGAACTCGGTCAGTCTCTGGACTCGATCTCTTCTTGTCAATTATTTTCTCTTCTTCCTACTGTTTCCCTGCAGTGCCTAGTGTTTAAACCCCAAAACTGAAAGGGACAGCTAAAAAGTGGGTAGTCAGCCTCTGTCCAGCTCTGCAACTAGTTTTGGAGGATAAATAAATGCCACAATATGGTGTTGGTGTGGGTAGTTTGAGAAAATTTAAAAATAAGGGAGGAGGTGGGTAAATTCCTGCTGCCATAAAAGAAGAAGAAAAAGCATTCTTGGAGTTGCCTGGGACCAGGGCTGCCATACAGATTATTTCAGGAAAGAGTTATTGAGCCCCCATTAGGTGCCAGATGCTGCGCTAAGCTGCATCTGGTGAGAAGAAGGTAGGAGGACTCGCTTGAGTTTGGATGGTCTGGGGGGCTCTCCAAGGAGGAAACCTAAGCTGAATTCTGAGGGATGAATAAAGGGGAGTTAGGCAGGCCAAGAAGGGGAAATCATCTAGATAGAGAATACCATGTGCAGGGTCCCAGGGTGGGCCAAGCAATGTGGCTAGGGTAGATTGAGTCAGGCGGAGAGACACAAGAGGCAATGGCAGGAGAGTGGCAGTATATGCGTCAGGGGCCCTTGTTAACCACTAAGGGATCTTTTAAAAAATACTTTTAGTTATAGATGAACACAATACCTTTATTTTATTTATTTATTTTTATGTGAGGCTCAAACCCAGTACCTCACACCTGCTAGACAAGTGCTCCACCTCTGAGCTACACCCCATCCCCACTGGGGGATCTTATTCTATGTGTGATTGGACACCCCTGAACATTTAAGCAGGGGTACAGGATAGGATGTGTGTTTTGGAGAGTCACTCTTGCTGTTCTGTGGAGAATGGACATAGAGGGAGACAGATGGAAGAGGCCGCACTATGAATAGCTATTTTTTAATTTATATTTGTTCCAGATAGTGTCTTGCTATGTTACTCAGACTGACCTCAAATTCATGGGCTCAAAGGATCCTTTTACCTCAACCTTCTGAGTAACTGGGACTATAAGCACAAGCCACCATGCCCAGCTAGGAGTAACTATTTATGAGAGCCAGACAAAAGATAAGGAGGCCTGCACCAGGCCCATAGGATGCAAGTGAAGGGAAGGGGACAGATTCTAGACAGTCACTGGAGGGAAAATCAACCAGCTTACTCTAAGGGAAGGGGAGCAAGGAACCACGTTGGGGTCCTACCTTTAGCAATGGAGACAGTTTGGGGTAACTTCCTAGAGCACAGCACTTGTGGTGGGGTTAGGTTTTCTTGTCCAGGGTCTGTTTGGGGCATATTCAAAGTGAGCTGCTTCAGCTTCATCTGAGTGGACAGCAGGTAGGCCAGGACATGAGTGCCTCTGGAGCTCAAAGGGAAACTGGAGGCAGGAGGTAGATAAATGTAGGACTTGTTAGCATAAAGGGACTATTTAAAGCTATGAAAACCATGAGCTCATTGAGAAAGGAGGGGCCTTCTGAGGTTTAGAGACCAGGTGGAGGAGGTGTGACTGCAGCTGCTTCTTTCAACTCCATATTTACAGTTCCCACGGGCTGAGCATCTAGATGTGCTGGGGAGTGGGGCAAGGATTTGCCCTCAAGGGTTCACCCTCCATGCAGGGAGGCAGTGGTATGAGTCCATAATAACATTGCGACATGATAAATTTTTTATAGAGATGGACCCAGGAGAAAGATCTAGAAGAAATTTCTATGGTCCCTGGTCCTGGAAAGTGGGACTATGGCCTAGTCTGTGGCTGGGGCCGTGGGCCTCAGAAAGATGGAAACCAAGGGTGCAGAGGCTGGGAACAAGTCCATATGTGGCTTCCTCCCTCAAGACCCCGAGTCCTCTGGAACCAAGGTTCACTGTCCTTTCCCTCCCCCGCAAGTTCAGCTTCCAGTGTCCCCACACAGTCTGATCCCACTCCCACCGGAACTCCCACTGTCTGGCCTTCCTGCTCATTCTCATTTTCCTATCCATCCCCAGACACCCAGGCCCACCCCTTTCCAGTCAGGCAAACCTCCTTAGGAGAACTGTTTTCTGAAACCAGGATTAATGTGACAGAAAAATGACCACAGTCTGGGGCTTTGCCCTCCATCCAGGCGGGATGTTTTCTCAAAAAAAACAGTTGCTTCATTTCCTGCTGTTGAGAAATCAGGCATGTTGACCTGCTTAGATTTCACACCACTTGAAGAAAAGAGAGAAATCTGCTCCTACTAAGCCTCTCAGAAAGAAACAAGTTTAACCCCCTCATACCCACAGGAGAGGCCTCCACTGGCCCCGGCCCTTCACAGGCTGTACCTGCCACCTGGGTCACGGCATTCCTGTGGCTTGCTGGCTCCTGAGGCCAAGTGCAGTCCTGGAACCTGCCTGAAGCTCTCTGGAACCTTATTTGGGGCTGCTTCTCTCCTTGCTGCACCCTTCCCGCCTGAATGTGCCCTGGGGGTCCTGGCTCTGAGTCTCCTGTACCATTCAGGGCTCCAATTCTGTGCTGACGCCCTAATGCTTTGACCCCTACTGTCACCAACCAGACAACCTTTCTCTCTCCTTTGGAAATGTTTGGTTTGTTCCTTTTTCATTCCCTATGGCTCTTTTCATCTAGAATTTTGCTGGCATGCCTTCTCCCCACTTCTAGATTCTATCAACTGCAGAAGATCAAGCCTGGAGTCTGGGGTCAAATCTCACTTATCTCCATCCACAGCCTCAGCTGAGAGCTTGGAAGTACTTGTGAAAGGAATGAATTTTGATTCAAGCTGCTATAGGAAATGCAACCGAGGACTTGATTTATTGATTCTCTGTGAAAATACCCCTCTGACAGCTAAGAACAGAGTCTATAAAGGGCTAGAGAGCAGTTTGTTCATTCATTCACTGAATGAACATATTTTAGGCATCCATCGTGTTCCAGAAATGGTGTTAGAAGCTGGAGATAAAGTAATAAACAAGACATGAAGTCCTGAGTACTGGAAATTCTCTTCTAGTACAGGGGAAGATCATTAGAGAGGAGGAAAACATTGCAGATTTACTAAGCACCATGATGAAATGTCTGAGTGGCGCGATGGCATCCCGGGAGGTGTTGGAAGGGCACTCTGAAGAACAGACCAGGAGGATGAGCTGGTGGGCCCTGGGGAGATCTGAGCGGGAGCCATTCAGAAGGCAGCTGCTCCCACAAAGCTGGAGGGTGGGGAGACGAGACAGGATGGGTTGAACAGGTCCACAAAATACAGGGTGGCTGCAGCGTGGAGAGCCAGGGGCATGAGCAAGGAAGGTGGACAGTTTGGCAGAGGGTTGCAGTGAGGAAGCCAACAAGAGATGACTCATGTGAAGGGAAGGATCTGTGACCTGAGTGAGGATCTGAATCCTGATTCTCATTATCAGTGGGTTGTAAACTTAAGCGTCTTTCTGGGTCTTACTCTCCTTATCTGTAAAATACCCACTCCTTGAGTTCTTGTGAAGATTAAACAGTATAATACAAGTACCTACCTGTGCTGACTCTATAATTGGCATCCTGTAATAATCTGAAAACCGGCATCACATGGTTAGAGATGACCAGGAGCATGGAGCCCAGAGACGGATGAGCTAGAAGTTGGCCTAAAAGACTTTCTGCTCTCTCCTCTCCCCTTTCCTCCCTCCTTCCACCACCCTTCCCTTTCTCTGCTCTTCACCTTTTTGTCTCTTTTTCTCTCACCACAATTTTTCACTTTCTCTTTCCTTTATATCCTTTCAAGTCAGTTCATCTAGACTGCCCCAAATTTAGAAGACATATTTTAAAATACTGTATTGCTCATGTTCATTTCATATGGTTTCTGTCTAGCTTTAAAAATTAGGTGTTTTTCGTGCTTTAGACACCTCTCGATGAAAAAGAAAGAACAGCAGCATCAACACCAAAATAAGTAATTTTATACAATGATCCGGCCTTGGATGATTAGGTTTTTCCACTGAAGTCACTATCCTTTAATAGAAAATGGTTCCCGCAACTGGATTAAAGGATTAGAAAGAGATTGTCTCGAGGCATTTGGGGCCTGCTGTGCCGGGAGAAGATCCCTCCACCAGCCAGCCGAGGAGGGGAGGTCTGGATGCTGTCCAGAGGCCAATGAGTCACTCCAGGGATGCTCTGGACACAGCTCCACTGTTGTCTGGCTTTGGCTCTGTGGCCACCACTGCAGAGGTAGCACAAGGTGGACTGGAGGGAAAGGGAGGCCTGCTGGGGTCAGCTGGTGGAGACTGAGGCCCAGCATAACCTCTAGGGATAGGCCCTGGCATCAAGTGCAATGTCAGACGGGTATCCGTCCTCCTGCCCTGCCCACCCACTGCTACAGGCCCTTGTGCCTGACCAAGAAAGGACAAGGATCCTGTGTGCATGCACACGTGTGGGGTTGTGTGTGGCAGGCACACAGGGAGGAGAAATCTGTAGAGCAGGTCCCCATGTCCAGCTCAAGGCTCATCCTGAAAGGGGTCTTTTGTCTGGGAGATCAGGATGAGGGGCAGCATTTGGCATTGAATAGAGGATCAGCCCTCCTTTGCTTTCTTTGTTCCCTGATCGGGTACACACAATGGTTGGCAGTGGCTGGCTGTGGCCAGTAGGTAACCTAGTCCAACCTGCCCACTGTACAATGGGACCCTGATGACTCCAGATGGGAGGTGGCTTGCCCAAGTTCACACAGGGAGGCAGGGTTAAAAGCTGAGTGAATTTCCTCCATGCTGAGTCACTTGGAGTCTGGTAGGCTGACACTCTTTCTCTGATTTTGGGGTTCCAGAAGTTGAGCATAAAGCCCTTCCCTGGCTCATGTTAGGGAGTCAAATCCCCTCCCACTCAACGCCTGCCTTTCAGCAAGGCAGGTGGAGTGAAGGAGGCCCAAGCTGTGCACAAGAAGGCAGTGCAGGACTTCATCATGATGCGGATGAGCCACACGTGGTGCACCAGAAAGCCCGCTTCAAACCTGAAGCAGGTGGAGAGTTCTACCCACAGAGATACCCAAATAAGATCACGTGAACTACTGCTTCAGTGTAAAGATCTCAAATCAGATGCCAGGAAGGAACTCCAGGAAAACAAGATCACTAGCTGGTGGGTCTGGGCTTATAGGGATGGGCTGGCTCCTTGGTGGCCCAGCCTCTCTGCTCCAGAGGAAGGTCAAGGACAAGTAGTGATGGGGCAGGAGAGATGGCCACTGGGTTCTTATGGCCTTTTCTTCTAGATGCCTCTCCTTCTCATACAGCTGCCTTACTGTCCCTCAATGGAGTGTGGTCTCCAAGGGTGGAGGAACTCAGCAGGGTGGGGGACTGGAAGACAGGGAGGGTGGATTCTGCTAAGCCTGGGCTTCTGGCTGCCCAGCTTGTCAGTTTATTATTGGGTGACAGCTGGGAATGGCAAAGACACCCTGGAGAAGGGAGTGGAGTGAGATTGGGGCCATCCTAAGCTCCCAAGGCCTTCCAAAATGCCATCTGGTGGGGCCAAGGAAGGCCGGGCAATGACAGGAATGTCTCTGTGTGCTCTCTCTCCTTCCGCCCTGAACAAACCTGGCAAGGCCCCAACGGATGGACCAGTGGGCCTCTGAAGGAGCCTTTCTCTCCCTCAGATGTGTGTGGAAAACATTTGTTGCCCAAATGCCTGGACATGGGGGAGTGGGCTTTACTTACAGCAGAGAAAGCTGAACCAAAATAAAGAGGGCTTCTTAGTGGTAAATCCACTCTGGACCAGGTAGTAGCTTGCTCTGGAAAAGCATGACAAGGAGGAAGCCATAGCTGGAGACCCTTGAGCCCCATTCCACTCCCAATAAAATATGCTTCATGATCCTTTCATAGGTGGCTCTAAATTGTTCTGTCACTTTCTATATGACATTGCTCCTTCAGCCAGTATCCCTTCTGGTTTCACCCAAATTGAGTGACCGTAAGCCCTAGAGCCAAGAGACATATGTGCCTTTCCCACTTGAGAAGAACCTTATAACATAAGGAAAGTGACAGTCTGAGGCTGTCACCTCATGGTATGGGGCTAGGGCTCAGGGAGGAAGGAAGGAGGGAGCTGATTTACTGAGCCTGGACCCTCTGGAGATCCCTGAGGAAATGTGTGAATCCCTCCAGTGGGAGGAGGTGAGGATAGTGCCTCCAGAGGAACCATGTTCCCAGAAGGTTCTTAGCTTCGCCATGAGAACTTCCAAATCTGGCTCCATTGCAGTCACCTCTGGGAAGCTGCAGGTTTGTGGCATCTGGCTCAATCTTCTTCAGAGACCCTGGGAGTGCAGGACAGACAGAAGAGATAACCAGCAACTTTCCCAGCTTTATCTCAAATAAGGGACCTTACTCAGGGAACAAAGAGGTACTGAATTCTGAGGAAAGATGAACAAGAGAATCCTTGGCCTAGAGAGGGACAAAGAATTTCAGCTCCCAACCTACTCAGAGAAAAGGAAAATGCAATAGTCTTACAGCCACCAAAGACACTGGGTCAGTTACAAGTCATCCTCATAAAAAGCGTCCAGCCAAGATGGCTTTACTGATGACTGCTATCAAATGTTCAAGGAACAGATAAGTCCATTTGACACATCTCTCAGAAAATGGAAGGAGCCAAACTCCCCAGCTCGTTTTATGAGGCTAGCAGAACCTTGATACCCCAAATCAGTTTATCATCAGCCTGGGCAACAGCTAGGGTGGCCAACAGGTCACCTAGCCCAACCTAGAGTATGGCAAGGACATCCTAGAGTGTAAGAAAGAAAACATGTGACCTCTTCTTCCTTATTAATAAATAAATACAAAAATGTGAAAGAAAATATTAACCTAATCTGGCAATGTACAAAAAAGATATATATCATGATCAAATTGGATGAATTCTAGGAGTGTAAGATGCATTTAACCAGGGAAATTGATTAATATAATTTGCTTTATTAAAAATAATAAAGACAAAAATTTGAAAGTAAAAAACCATTTGATGAAATTCACATTCATTCTTGCGAAAACTCTAAGCAAACTAGGAATAGAAGGAAACTTCTTTAATTCCATAAAACCCATAATAAATAGCATATTTAATGCTAAAATATTAAAAGCATTAACTTTCAGGTCAAGAACAAGACAAAGATGCCCATATCACTACTTATATTTGCCAATGTACTATAGGTCTTAGTGGAGTTGGAAAGGAAAATAAACAAAAAGTTTAAAGCTTGAAATGCAAGAAGAAACAAAACTTATTTTTGAAGGTGATATGGTTGTCTACATAGAATACTTGTCAGGGTTTGTAGAATAATTATCAACATTTATAACAGAGTTGAAAAATAGCTGGATTCAACATCAATAGACAAGTCAGTGACATTACCATACAACAGCAATAGTAAGTTAGAAATTTTAGCTTTTACAAAGGATAAAATTTGCAGTAGTAGTCAAAAATAAAAATAGACTTTGGAGTTAGTCTAACAAAATGTATGTGAGATATTTAAGTATAATATTAAACAATTTTATTTAAATCTATTTACGAAGATAGCTAAATTAAGAAATATGTAGGCTGGGCATGGTGGCGCATGCCTACAATCCCAGCAGCTCTGGAGGCTGAAGCAGGAGGATGGCAAGTTCAAAGCCAGCTTCAGCAAAAGCAAGGCACTAAGCAACTCAGTGAGACCCTGTCTCTACATAAAACACAAAATAGGGCTGGGGATGTGGCTCAGTGGTCGAGTGCCCCTGAGTTCAGTCCCCAGTACCCACCAACCAAAAAAAGAAATATGTCATGATTTTACATAGGGAGATACAATACCATAAAGATGTTGATTCTCTCCCGAATTGACTCATAGATTAAACCATAGATTCAATGCAATTCTAATCAAAACCTGAGCATAATTTTTTTATTTTATTCTCTTCTTTTTCTTCTTTGTGTGTGTATTGGGGGGGAGGGATGTGTACACATTATTGTGCATGAACCTAGGGTCTTGTGCATGCTAGGAAAGCGCTCTATCACTAAGCTACATCCCCAGCCCTGAACAGAATTTTTAGTAAAAACTGGCAATATGATTCTAATATAAATATGGAAGAGTAAAGGATAGCCAAGATTTTTCTGAAACTAAGAACATAGTATAAGTACTTGCTCTAGTAGACATTAAGATTTATTATAAAATTTTAGTAATAAAGACAGTGAGTTACTGGGCAGTGAAAGAAAAGTAGACCAATGGAATAGAAAGATACTCATACATACATGGAAATGAGTTATTTCAGTGGTGGCATTACAGGTTAGTATGAAAAAATAGATCATTCACTAAACAGTGTTGGAATAACTGTTTATCCATTTGGGGAAAAGTAAATAAAATCGGATCCTAGCCTCCTAGCATTATTCAAATGTCAATTTTAGAAGGATTAAAGAAAATTTTAGAAGGATAAAAGAAAAAACAAACCATAAATCATTTAGAAGACAATATAAGAAAATGTCATGTGTCTTAAGACTAAAGAAAGATTTTTTTTATTGTTTTATTTTGTTTTTGTTTTGGGTACTAGAATTGAACCCAGGAGCACTTTACTACTGAACTACATCCCCAGACCTTTTTTATTTTTGATTTTGCAACAGAGTCTTGCTAGATTATTCAGGGCCTTGCTAAGTTGCTGAGGCTGGCTTTGAACCTGTGGTCCTCCTGCCTCAGCCTCCCGAGTCACTGGGATTACAGGGGTGCACCACCACACCTTGGTACCGGGGATTGAACTCAGGGGTACTTGACCACTGAGCCACATCCCCAGCCTTACTTTGTGTTTTATTTAGAGACAGGGTCTCACTGAGTTGCTTAGAGCCTCACCATTGCTGAGGCTGGCTTTGAACTTGTGATTCTCCTGCCTCAGCCTCCCAAGTCACTGGGATTACAGGGGTGCGCCACCATGCTCAGCTGAAAAAGATTTCTTAAGACACAGAAAGTACAAACCATAAAGGGTAAGATTGGTAAATTTGATTACATTAGAAGACACTAAAAGAGAACAAGGAGTCCAGCTCAAATCAGAAGATACAACTAAACCAGCGACCATCAAAGAATTTCTGCAGGGAATTTGTAAAGAACTCTTACATGCCAATAAGGAGACAGAGCAACCATTAGAAAAACGGCAAGAGATGCGATGAACTAGTCACAAAAAGACAAACACACATAGCATATAGACATAGGAAAATATGCTGAAGCTAATGAGAATTAGGAATGTAAGTTTAAACCACAATGAGATACTGTTTTACTCCTGAGTTTGGATAAGATATGGTGAGAGAGAGAGAGAGAGAGAGAGAGAGAGTGTGTGTGTGTGTGTGTGTATGTGCCTGTGCGGTACTAGGGATTTAACACAGAGGTGCTCTACCACTGAGCTACATCCCCACCCCTTTTTGAGACAGGGTCTTGCTAAGTTGCCCAGGTTGTCTTTGAACTTGAAATCCTCCTGTGTGAGCCTCCAGAGTTGCTGGGGTTACAGGCACGTGCCGTCACGCCTGGCTGGGTAAGATATGATGTAGTGATGGGGAGAATAAGTACCGAGGGAATTGGGAGAAAACTTACACAACCCCTTAGAGAAAACCCATTACCTGTACCTGGTAAAGCTGAACATGGCCACACCCTGCTTCCCATTAAGTCCACTCCTGGGCAAATTCTTCCCATATGCGTGAAGAGACTCACTCAGGAGAATTCAAAGCAGTATTGTCTGGAAACAACCCCACACTGGAAACAACCCAAATGTTTGCCGACAGTGGAACGTGTCGGCAGTGGCCTGCCTGAGTGATGGAACACTGTTCCAGGTGAGAGTGAGTTACAGCTGTGTGGAGCTCAGCACTGGGCCGAGAAAGATACCACAGTGTAACTATTTATATAGCTTTCAAAACAGGCTAAATTAAATTATGGCGTGTTCGGAAATGCATACAACATTGACAAAACTAAACAAAGAGAACAACAGAGCGAAAGCCAAAATCTAGCTTGAGGGATTAGGAAGGGGCATGTCAGTGGCTTCCAAGGTGCTGGCAGTGTTCTGGGTCCTATCTGGGCAATGGCTCATGGGGTCCATGCACATATGTATTTTGAACATGCTTTTATATGTGATATATTTATAATTGGAGTTAAATGAAAAATAATAATAAGGAGTTTCAGCTCTAGATAAAGTGTGGTCCATTTGGAAGTCAAAGAGGGATGCCCTGGCAGCCTGCAGGTGGCCGGGAGGGCTGGGTCCCTCATCTGACAGGTTGTGGGGAGCAGAGGCAGATTTGCCTAGGGTTCCGGCAGGAGAAGTCCTCAGAGACCTCAGAGTGTCATCACCATGAAGGAGAACAGCTGGACATGCGTGGGGCACACCACCGAAATGTAAAGACCCCCACATTCCTTTCAAACTGTATTTCTGAGTCAAGTACACCCTAACAATTCAAGCAGCATTTGTACCTGTCTTCAAAGGTCACGCTAGGTCACATCACCTTGTTTATACGTTCAAGTGTTATGGGTGCTGGGGGAAAGTCTTGTTTGAATAGTGGTATTTGCTTGTGGCGGGGGCTCAGGCTTCATAAGGGGGATGGTCCTGCACGAAGAGAGAAACCCACACCAGCTAGAGGCAAAAGGGAGCCCTATATGTAGAAAATTTAAAAATAGGCTTGCCTTTCTTATCCTCATGAGCCTTCAGCTCCAGAGTGTTAGTGAGGAAGCCCCCTCCCCTCCCCAGAGCTGCCTCCCCACCCTTTGAAGCGCCCCACCAGCAGCTGGAGGCAGGATTCATCTCTGCATCCCACTTTGCTCCGGCATAGCTCTTGGCACATGTCAAATGCTCGGGAAATGCTTACTGGTTTAAGCATTAAATTTCATGGCCAAACTATGACATTAGGCATTAGGACAGACTTATGGCATAAATAAGGGTGCTGGAGGGGGGTCATGGAGACCATGGGGGCCCTGCAGCCCTCAGCTCCACAGCTGGCTTGGTTTCTGCATGTTTGATCCCACAAAGACTGACGTCAATGACATGTTAATATGCATGCTGATGCACGGCCAGTCCAAGCAGAAATATCCAATATACATGGTCTGAGGAGATAAACAAAATGAATACAACCTTAACTCAGGGCAGAAGAGCCTGCAGTGTTCTGGAAAGGGCTCTGGGCTTGGGTCTCATCTACACCAGCATCTCAACCCTGCTTCATCAGACATTGCCCATTTAACTGGAGGGAAATGAGATGATGATACTTACTTTGGAGGGACACAGTGAGGATTAAATGACATGGGTTCATTCATTGACTACTTACTCAGCAAGTATTTATCACAGGCCAAATAATGCCTAGTGTGGTCCCTGGTCATGGAAGAAATGTTAATTTCCTAATGATTGGACATTAACATCAAGAGGGAAAATGATATTTGAAAGAAAGACTTGGGAAAGTAGTGATCTTCTCATGAAATGGTATTTAAATTTGGAAATCCTCTAACCTGGGTACAGAACCAATTTCTGCACCTAAGGATAAAAGAAGAAGGGAAAAAAAACCAGAAAGGGAATGGTTCAATTTTTATTGAGCCTCAAATGTGTCATGGAAAAAAAAAAACAATTAAGAAGTTTTCCTTGCCCTTAGGAGCTTGAAACCAGAGGGAAGATTCTAGCCTGCACCTAGATAACTGCAATAGGAAATGTGAGTGAGCTGGCCCAGCAGCCACTGAGGTCCAGGACATGTGGGGTTATGTCTTGCAGGATGCAACCCATGAGCTGACTTTTTGAAGGTGACTAGAAGAAGTCTGGGGGAAGGAAGAACAGAAAAAGCAGATGTTCAAGCAGGGCATGGGACCCAATGGGACACGCCCACCACACAGGATATGGCTACAACACATTGTGGTTTCCAGGCAGCAGCCTGGAGCAGAAGAGGAGTGTGTTGAAATGGACCATGCAGAGCGCTAGGCACAGAGCACAGCAGAGGCCAAAGCAGTCACCAAAAGTTGACTCTGAAGGCAAGGTCACACCAGCCAGGAGCAGTGGCCCAGGAGCCCTGATCTCAGTTGCTATTAGTAAAAGGCCACTGAGCAGGTGAGAATTGAGACAACAGTTGACCTGAGGAACAGGGGACAGGCATGTTCTGGGAGATATGCATGGGGCCATGATCACAACCACTGGACTGTAGGAGGGACTAGGGGATATTTAGAAGAGAGGATCAAAGCAGGACTCTGTCCTATAAGCTGAGTCAACCAGGGAAGAACTGTCCCCAGACTCACTCCTGAGAACCCAAGACCCACAACAGTATGGACAAGCCTTTCTTAGATATGACTCCCACCAAGGGTGCTTTTAAGGCACAGCGTGCCACGGTTCCCCCACCTTCCTCCTGTCACTCTTTACTTATTAATTGTCGGTGTCCCCCTCTGTAGCATGGTGGCCCCGGGAAAGCAGAGCCCCTGACTCTTGTCCAGCTGTGTCCACCAGATACCAGGCTGGTAGATCATAGACACTTGGTCTATGTTGAGGGCATAGACCTTGTGGGGCCCAGAGGCCACGCTGGAGGCAGAAGGAATGCAGTCCAGCACAAATGGCTTTTAGGGTGCAGTCATTGTTCCTATCTCAGGAGGATTCATTCAGAAAATGAGGTGGGCCTCAGCTAGCAGGGTGACAGCAGCACAAGGGGTCCCACATTAGAAACCAGGGTGGCTGAGCTCCACACTGACAGCTGGGGTACTGGGGGACTGCATTGGGGTGGGGATGACAGGAAATGTAGAAACTTTATTCTTTGGGTTGGGGGAAGCTCTTGGTAGTTTTTAAGCAAGGAAAGTGACAGGACTGGATCCCTAATTTAGAAAGAGTCAGCTGATGGCAGTGTGCAGGCTGCGCTGGAAGAGGGAGGATCAGGAAGCAGAGAGTCCAGGGAGAAGCCACGTCTAGGGGAAAGGTGACCAGCTGAGAACTGTGTTTGGGGAGGAGCAGGGACTGTGAACAACACTGAGGATAAAACCAGAACAGATGAGAAAGTTAGTGTTCAGGGGGACTTTGGCTAACTGGACAATCATAGAGGCCACATTCTGCTGGACTACTCTAGAATCTTGACTTATCCAGCTCACAGAAGGCAAAGGGTGGGCCAAGAGGGAAAGAGGGCATGCTAGCCACCTGTCAGGCACCTGTTCCGGCTGTCCTCACAGCTACCCTGGGAGGAGGAGGGGCCCGTCTGACAGTGGTGGATTTCTTTGCCTAGAACCACAGGGCTCCATCAGCCAGAAGTATCCCCTGTGCCTCCCTGGGCTCAGGCACTCCCCCACAAAGAAGCCTTCCCCTGGACTTGACTGGGAACAGCTGGAGAGCTCTTATTGGGATGTAGATGTGGTCTGTCCCCTTCTGGTTGAGAACCCAGAGGATGGGTGCAAAAAGACTCCTCTGGTCAGCAGCAGAGCAGGGAAGAGGAATGGAGAAGGCCTTGTTAGGGCCATCTAGTGTTGGGTGCACTCAAGGAAGGGGCTTGGTCACTTCCCTAGCTCAGCTGTGCACCTGCACCACACCCCAAAACCAGCTTTGGATGAGAGAATGGCAGGCTGGACCATTAGGTTATGAGCAATTTTTCTTCAAATAGAATGATCAAGGTGCAACCCAAAGCTGCAAGGGATGTTTAAGTTACTCTTTAATCAGTGATACTGTGTGAGCATGCTCTTCTGGCTTGTCTTGGCCCCTTTGAGTCCTCGGTTCTGGACTCAGAACAGGTTAGAATCAGTCTTCAATTTAAATACCTGCACAGCAAGGATAATAATTACTCTTGTGTGTCATCTAACTAACGGGAGTAGTAGGTGAGATGAGAGATACAAAGCGCCCCCCACAGGCCTTATCCCAAAGCCAGTACTTGGTCCTGGGTGTCGGAATTCGTCCTGTAAAATACCCAGTGGCTGCAAGCCAAGCACCTAAGCTGCGGAAACTCTCTTCTCTGCTGCCATCTAGTGTATATCTTGAGGAATAGCACCCTAGTGGAGGTCCCCAGGAAAAGCGCCTTTCTCCAAAGACTTAGGAGCCAATGACCAATGAACATTCAGCCTGGCTGAATCTACATATTTACATTTCCTGACTTTTTGATCTCATAAATTGTAATATCTCTGTAGGATGGCCGAGCCATATTAGTTGTCTTCCCAGCTTTCAACCGAACTGTGATTAAATTCATTTTTCCTTTTTTATACTTTTCTCTTAATTCTGATGCAGGCAGATGACCAAATCCAGTTAGTTGGGACCCCAGCAGCCTCTGGCCTGGGCTCCAGTAACAGGGTAACAGAAAATGGGTTCATGGAGGTGAGACCTGATACATAGGGCCTCACACATCCTAAATGGACTGCCTTCCCACCTGGTTCTGAACTGTGTCTGCCTTATGCCACCCTCCCTGCTGGCCTCCCCAGGGCAGATTTTTAGTCAACATTGAGTTTTAAGAGCCACTTTAAGTCACCACAACTGGGGATAGAGGGCTGCAAACTAAAAATTTATTTTGCAAGTAAAAGATGCAATCCAGGAGTCACAAAGAAAAGAAGCCAAGACAAAGAGCAGGAAGCCTGGTTATGGAAAGACCACAGGGAGGCGCTAGGAAAGGCAGGGAAGCAGGCTATGGCATGATCCCAGGCCCCAGGTTTGGCATGGCACTGGAGGGACCCGAGGGACTCATTTCCAGGTGCAGTACTTGCAGGAGGCATTGAACACCAGGCCTGAGGGGCAGCTTTGCTGGAACAGCCACACCCCTGCACAACTGTAGAAGCTGGATGGATTCTGAGGGTTGGGGTACAGCCCATTGGGTTTTCCCTGGTAGAAGTTGTCTTTTCCAGGGCTGGACCTCTACTCAGGTTGACTCGGTATACGAGCTTCAGGCTCTAGGAACCTTAGAGGCACATATGGAAGACCTGGGAAGACAATGAAGATCCAGCCAAGGTTCAGTCAAAAAATCTCAAACCCAGAGGTGGAGCATACAGGCAGCCACATAGGAACCCAATACCCCACTCCCCACAGAGCACAGCCATGCTTTGAGCTGGGCACAGCTCAACAGACAATGCCTGGGCTACACACGTAATGGCAGTCAATGGCCATATACCACTGCAAAGGCCAACCATATACTGGCAAGGGGCCCCTGGGGTCCCACACAGCAGCAGAGCACAGGCTTTCCTCTTGACAAGAGAAGAGCAAGGCCCTCTGATGGCTTGTGGAGGGAAGCCAGTCACACCACCCTGCCAGGCACTGCCACAGCAAGGAAGAGGAAGAGGAGGGAGAGTGCAAAGAGAAAATCCTTTCAACTGTTTCCTCAGCTCCAGGGTTGCATGGATTTTGCAAAATCACAATGTTGGGGTCCAGTCATTTTCTCAGAAGGGCATAGTACCTGTGGTTTGAGGTGTGAGAGTTTGAAACCCACTCGGAATTCCCCCTCTGGCCCCTGGCCCCTTACTCACTCAGCTCCTGACGCAGTGCCTGGATGAGGGGGTACTGGCCCTGGTTGCAGAAGGCGCCCACAAAGTCATCGAAGTCCAGGGCCCAGACCATGGCCCCGCCCAGTCCCTTCTGCTTCAGGTAGCCGACCTATGCAGGGGGTTGGGGGGATGAGAGTGCAGGAGCTGGGCCAGGCCAGCCCCAGAGCCCAGGCTCCTCATCCAGACAGGATCCTTTGTGCCCAGGACCCTTGGCCCTATGGGCAGTGGGGTTTCTGAAGATGGCCCTGGAGTGAGAGCCTGGGTAGCTGAGTTCTGACCCTGCTGGGCACAAGCATGGCCTGGGTGGGGCTGGGGGCAGGAGTGGGGACAGTGGGTAGCCCTGCCTCAACATCTTGGTCATTTCTGGGTTGAGCTCCTGGTTGTGATGCATTCAGGTACCATAGGAAATGCCTGAGCTTCCCAAAAAGTCTGCATGAAGTTTGGCTTCTTAGTCTTCAGATCTTTGCCCTCCCTGAGGTTCCTGAAGGAGCGTAGGATGACTGTATTCTCTCAGAGAGGGCTTCCCTATCCCCTCACCCTGCCAGTGGTCACCCCTGGAGTGTGGCTGGGGGTTGGTCTGGACCCTTTCTGGCCCAAACTCACTTGCTAGCCACCTCCCTTCCGCACCCAGCCCTGCTCTGGGCTCCAGCTATGGGGCTACACCTTATTCTCAGAGTCCGTCCTCCCTTCTCTTCTCTCCTTCACTTTGCTTGTGCAGTGCCCTGCAAGAATGCAGGACCTTGTATATTTTAGGACTTGACTCCCAGCACCTGCCACCACATCCCTTCTGCCATCTGTGACCTGCTGCATCACACTCCTGCCTGGATTCTCCCAGAGTACTTTGTCTATACTTGTAGAAGAATTTGCTACTGTCGACCCTACATGATGATTGATGTGGGATATGCAGACAAGCAGTGTCCTCTTCAGGAATTCACGATCTCATGATGGAGAGAAGCCTGGAAATGAATGTTGGGCAAGAGGGGCAGTCCTATAAGTAAACCAGGGTCCATGATTTGAACATGCTCCAAATGTTGCCAATGGACTGAATAAAATCATAGGCCTCAGTATGCATATATCCCCTCTTCATGTGCCTGCAGAATTCCTTGTATTTAACAAAATACAAATTCTTTTAAGAGAGCTCATTCATGTAGGGCATTTTTTTCATTGTGTCTTTTCTTAATCAATAGGTGGTAAAGGTACAAAATGCTATCACATGGGGATCTGTGAAACGTTGGGACATTGACAAAGAGACTCATCCTTGAAGAGGTTCTGGATGTTGTCATGTGATGTTACTGACAGGCCTTGGGTCTGTCTGGGACACCCCCCCTCTCAGCAGTGCTGGGCCTTACCTTGGATTTGACACTCTCCACATCATCAAAACCCACCCACTGGTTATCCTGGAAGGCGTAGGGCACCTTCTGGTCCTCGATTCTATGCTTCCCCTTCCAGGAGCAGACCTGCAGGAACAGAAGGCAGTGCTGGGAAGGAGGAGGGAGACCCTGGCAGGCACCTGCCCCTCCCTGCAAGGAGGAGGCTAGAGATTGGAAAATTTCTTCAGCGGAAGTCTGGAGAACATAGAAGCTTCTAGATTGAGCAACCTAGAAGCATGAATTTAATCTTTTAGCACTCGGACTTAAGGATAAATCCAAGATGGTGGGGATGGGATAGAATTCACCAGGCCAGAATTCTCTGTGCCTGACACCCTTACTCCAACTGTGGGAGAAGAAGCCCTTTAGTTCCTAGGCATACCCCTCCCCCCAAAATACTCAGGGTAGCTCTGAGTTTTCCCACCTCATAGTAAGCCAGAATCCCTTCTTCCTTGGTGAAGGGGCCAGGAGCACCAGGTCTTGTGGCTTCGGCCCCCACCCCAGTGTTTGACAAGGAGGCCAGGGTGAAGGATCGTCCAAAGGTGGGCACACCAAGAATCAGTTTGTTGGCGGGGGTCCCCTTCTGCCGCCACAGTTGTACAGCAGCATCCTGGAGGTGGAGAAGGAGGGGCCGGTTAATCTTCTCTGCTTTCAGCCTGGTTCTTATTATCTAAGAACGTGGGTTCCAGCCAGATGCAGTGGTGCACGCCTGTAATCCCAGTGGGTTGGGAGACTGAGGCAGGAGGATCGTGAGTTCAAAGCCAGCCTTAGCAAAAGTGAGGTGCTCAGCAACTCAGTGAGACCCTGTCTCTAAATCCCAGCACTTTGGGAGGCTGAGACAGGAGAATTACGAATTCAAAGCCAACCTCAGCAATGGCGAGGCACTAAGCAACTCAGTGAGACCCTGTCTCTACATAAAACACAAAATAGGGCTGGGGATGTGGCTCAGTGGTTGAGTGCCCCTGAGTTCAATCCCTGGTACCCCCCCACAAAAGTACACAGTATGCAGGAGCCATGAGGGTCATCATTATCATTACTGTAGCTACAAGTTTCACTTAAGCACAAGAACAAGGAATTGGGGCTGTTTTCTTATCTGTCTCCCCAGGGCCAAGGACAATGCCTGGCACTTGGGTGCTCAAATAGATCAATGGTGTAGGCAGCATCTTCACCCACCTCTGAACAAAACTGTCCTTCAATCATGTATTACTAGATATCAAACCCCAGGCCTATGACAGGAGCAGGTTCCCGATGGAAGCACACTGGTAAATGATGGATGAAGATTCTTCCCTGACAGCTCACATTCTCCAAGAAGCTGCCCTAGGTGACTCCAGGTCATTACTCTGCACCCTCAGCACTTAGGAAACAGAATAGTTCTCACTGTGTCGATTTCTTTCTTTCTTTTTTTTTCTTTTTTTTTTTTGGTACTGGGGATTGAACCCAAGGGTGCTTAACCACTGAGCCACATCCCCAGCCCTTTTTTATGTTTTATTTTGAGACAAGATCTCGCTAAGTTGCTGAGGCTGGCTTTGAACTCATGATCCTCCTGCCTCAACTTCCAGAGCCGCTGGGATTACAGGCGTGCACTTCTTTTTGTTGGTCTGCATAGTTTATCTTTGATAGACCCTGCTAACGCAGACGGTACTTTGGCACAAGTTTGGAAGCGTGACCGGAAGTAATCCCCAGACACAATGTGGTGCATGAAAGGAAGAAAAGGGCCTCCCTTCCTGCCTGGACCCAGGGCGTAAAACCTAGAGAACATCAGGCCAGTGGACTTGGACCCGCTCGCCTCTCAGCTGAATGCCTGTGTGTGTCTCCTTACCATGCTGGGGACTCCTTAGGGGGACAGCTTCCTCCAAAACCCACACGGTTTTTCCAGATGGGGTGAGTTGAGGGGTCAAGCCCAGAGTCAAACCTGGATGACTGACTCCCCAGCTCACAGAGAGAACTTCGTGACAGAGCCACAGGCAAAACTGTCTGGCTCCATCTGACAAGCAGAGGTGTAGATTCCTCAAAAGTAGAAGACATTTTACGACTTTTGTGGTTGTGTGTGTTTTAACAAAGAGAAATAATACAACTATTCTTTACTTTTGTGATATAGAGTGGGGCCTGGAGCAGTGGTACATGCCTATAATCCCAGCTACTGGGGAAACTGAGGCAGGAGGATTGCCAGTTTGAGGCCAGCCTGGACAATTTGGTGAGACCCTGTCTCAAAATATAAATAAAAAAGGGTTGGGGGATATACTCAGTGGTAGAGAGCCCTGAGTTCAATCCCCAGCATAGGAAAAATTTAAAAAGAAAGAGAAAGCAGGATCCACATTGGCTGGAGACTTGAGCTCCATGAGGCCCCTGTCAGTCACTTGTTTGTTGATGTCATAAACTCCATTCGCCCTGCCTACTACCCACCATGATGCTGTACAGAAGGGAGGTTTCCCCTCGGCCATGGCAGGGAACATGAAAATAAAAACAAGCAAGCAAACAAGCAATCCTGATTTCTTGGCACCCTGCTTGGTTTTCCTGTTTCTCTTTTTCACTAGACCTTGAGGTTCACAGGTCACTGGACTGGACCTGTCCGACAGGAGAGTCCTGCCTCACCCCTCTGGCCACTTACCACATTGAGTTTGGCGGCAGCACCGCTCTCTCCCTGCCTCTTGAAGAGGGGGCTGTTATGCCCTGTGACCTTCTCCCAAGAACCATGGAAGTCGTAAGTCATAAGGTTGATGAAATCCAGGTTCCTGTAGGAGGTGTGGGAACAGGGGGTGAGGGTGGGGATCAGAGTGGGGATCAGCGTTGGGGATCAGGATGGGACTCCCATAGCTAATGGCCTGGAGCGGGACCTGTTGTCAGAGGTGGAGGTGGCAGGCTCCTCCAGATCTGTAGATAACACTCCCCAACCTTTCACCATAACCCCTAGGGCCATTTTCATACCAACTGTGAGGCTGGAGTCTTGGCCACTTCCCCTACCTCCCCTCAGTACCCGCAGGCCCTCCCAATTTCATGCTGGAAAGCTGATGCCATTTTGATATTTTGGAGGGAACTCTAGCTCAGTGTTTCTCAAACTTTAGTGCACATCAAAATCCCAGGAATCTCACTAACATGCAGATGCTTACTCAGCAGGCCTGGGATGGGCCTGAGAACCCAAATTTCCAGCAGATGCTGTAGGCGCTGTGGTCCACATCCACACAGAGGGGCCAAGATCCAGATGCTCATTATTTTGGAGATGCTTAAAGCCTTCATTCTCCTCACCCCCTCCCCCAGGGACATTTTTACTTTAAGACTGAGTTCCCGAGGAAAAAGCAAAGATCTCAAAATAAGGATCTGGAATGGTGGAGTAGCAGACTCAGAGAGCAAGGTCTTCCAGGATACTTCATGTGTCCCAAAGCCATATCTTGCAGGGAAAGACCTGCTCTACTCCAGGGAAGCTCAGCCTGCCCTCAGAAGACACAGGGTCCAAGCAGCCTGTCTGCCTGAGACTTACTGAATGATTTTGTCCACCTCGTAGCCAGCATCTACGTAGCCTTGCCCTGCTGGGACGGCTGCACTCAAAAGGAGTCGTTCCATCCCCAAAGTTAGGGCTTCCTGCTGGAAGGCCTTGGCCAAGTCCTACAGAGACAGCTGAGAGTAGACACAGAGGTAGGCCCTGGCAGGGCCCTGTGGGACTTTGTGGGTGTTCACTCCTGAGAGTTTGAAAACTGACCCCAGGGCCTGTGTGAGCTCTGCAAATACATGAAGCATTGGACCCTTAAGGCAGAGCAGCACTCATGGGCTGGGGGACCACTTCTCTAAATCCCCTGGCAGGCTGGGTGACCCTTGCCCACCAGTCATACCTGCACCAGGGCTGTGAAGCGCTCCTTGTCTATAGCAGGGCTCCCCCGGCTTCCTGGGTACTCCCAGTCAAGGTCAAGGCCGTCAAAGCCATATGTGCGCAGAAACTTGATAGCTGAGTCCACAAAGGTCTGCCGATTGTTAGCTGTGGCCACCATATCTGTGAACCTGTGAGGTGATAGTGGAGGTGTGGGCCAAGCAGCAGAACACCACCATCTCCCTCAGGTGCAAGCTGGAAAACCACTCAGGATGCTGATGTTTTTGTATCTAAAGCCAGGAGGGGGTCTGGGAGGGCTGCTTCAGGGGCCATGGGGAGATCTGCTGGTGGGTCTTAAGTGTGATTAAGGGAAAGGGGCAATAGAAGTGCCTCTTACCCCGCATGCTGATGTCTCTAGGACACACTGACATTATTAGACACTAGACCTCATGAAGAAGCCCCAGGTTCTGAGATGCGGAGGAGGGGAGAAGTGCAGCCAGGTGAGCAAAGTTCCCTAGCAGGTTAACTGGTCATCTTTCTTCTAACTAATTGGCATTTGTAGAGTGCTTTGCGCTGTGACTGTTACAGGCCAGACTTCTTGGAAACCCCCAGGCTGCCCCAGGAACCCCTTCTCCACATCTTCCTTCCTCAGTAACCCTTTAAGGAGTCCACAGACTTCTTAAAGTTCTAAAATTTCCTTATAACTAATCTTTTTAAAATTTACTTTTATTAATTTGTTATGTAGATTAATTAGTAGCAGTTTTCAGGTGGGGTCCACATGCCTGAGGTTGAAAAGCCCTGTGTGTAGGCCAGGCACGGTGGCACACACCTGTAATCCCAGCGGCTCCAGAGGCTGATACAGGAGAATTGCAAGTTCAAAGCCAGCCTCAGCAACTTAGTGAGGTCCTAAGCAACTCAGCAAGGCCCTGTGTCTAATAAAATATTTTTTAAAAAAGGTCTGGGGATGTGGCTTAGTGGTTAAGTGCCCCTAGATTCAATTCCTGGTACCAAAGGGGAAGAAAAAAGAAAAGAAAAACCCCTGTGTGTCAATGAAAACTCTCAGTATTAGCATTATTTGGGGAAGATGCCTTATAACACGCATCTGATTCTCAAGAGGGTTCATGATCCAAAAAAGTTTTGGAAAGACTGTTTATAGCTTTGGGAACCGCAAATCCTGGATTTTCTAAGAAAAGTCTAGTTCTAAATATTGTCTTCTATTATCTTCATAGATTTTCAAAATTTTCCCAGAAATGCCAAGCATTTGGCATGCAAGTTCCATCTCATGGACTGCTTTTCACATCCAGAAGTCAGAACCCTCTGTGCTTTCTTAGATCTTGCACTTTTGGCAAGACTGGATCTATGACAACCTGCAGCCAAGCCCACTCTGCTGCCCTCCTGATGGGGCACCAAGAACTCAGAAGGAGGGTCAGTTCCTATAGTCCAATCTCCCTCACCGTGGCCACACTTTGGCCTGGCCTGATTCCCTGACCAGCTGGCCAGTGCACCAGCTCCCTTCCAGAGGCTCTGCCACACAGGGGCCCACAGTCCACTCACTTCTGAGTGCCAAAGTTCCAGCCTCCGATGGCTAGCAGAGTCTTGAGCTTGGGATTTCTGAAAAGACAAGAGATAAGTGAAAATTTGCCCCCACCACCATCCCAGCTTAAAGGGCTCCCTGCTAGGGATGATGGGCTGGAGACAGACTGGGAGAGGAGATGGGTGGCATAAGTCCCTTTGCCCAGAGGCTGTACTGAGCACTCTGAGGAAAGCTGTGAGTGGGAAAGACAAACATTGTCTATGACTTGAAGGACCTCCTATCTAACTGGGAAGACACACTAGGAATTCAGGAAGCAAGAAATCAGAGGTCCTCAGAGAAGCTTTGTAAAGAGGACCTGACCTGAAGGACACATTGATTTCAGGATATTCCCAAGAGGCAGGATTCCTGAGAGAGGGAAGCTATTTCTCAATCCAGATCCTACTTGGACCTAAGCTGGAGGTTGCCCTTTAGGATTCCCTAATGTACCCCCGCCTCTTCCGTATAAGAGCAGGAAAAGTCCAGAGAGGTGATGTGACTTGCCCAGAGCCGCACAACAGGCCTGTGGCAGTGATGGGGTAGGTTTCTGCCTCTGAGAGGAGGTATCTGCCCTTCTCACCACCCATCGCCCCTCTCCCCTAGTGGCTCACATCTTCTTCAGGCCATTGAACTCCTGGTAGAGAATCTCGTCATTCCACCCTACGGAGGTGAGTTGGTGGTTGTTCATGCCAGCGAAGGCATAGATGAGGTGCGTGCACAGGTGGGGGTCCACGTCCCTGGGCAAGAAGCGCGCCGCCCCCTCTCGGTACTGGGCCCAGTTCGTGAAGTAGCACACCAGTTTTTCAGCAGAGCCTGACCAGTTGGGGCAAAGGAAAGAAATAGCTGTCAGAAGGGCCTCTGAGAACAGGACCTCCCACCCGGGTGCAAGCAGTGTTCTGGTGTATCTAGCCGATATGCCCAGAGTGAGGGCCTGGTGGAGATGGTGCCTGCTTTTGTTTGGGCAGCACCTTACAGTTAGGAAAGCATTTTCAGAGGCCAGTCTCAGGCCTTTGGGACATCTCAGTGGATAGGACCATAGCCAACATCCTCATCTCACCATGTGGAAGCTGAGACTCCTGAGCTCAGACCTACCCCAGTCAGCACACTAAGAGAGCACAGTGACTCGCCAGGACCCAAGTCTCCTGACTCCTGACATTCTGAAAAGTCCCCAGGCTCAGAGCCCAAGTCCCCAGAGCTGGGGACTGATAGGCAGGCTTCCCTTCTCCCATTTACATTCTCTCCTCCCGGGCCTGAATTGTCACAGAAGGTAGCCCCAGGCAGTCTCAATGTCCCGCCCAGAGAGAATTAAACTTGGCACATTAATCTGCCAAAAGGAGGAAGGCAGAATGTACCAAATACGGTTCAAAATATTTCTGAGTGTTAATTAAAATGCAAATACGTGGAGTAGCAGAGAGAAAGTCCCAGTTACAGGCCAGAGTTGGTTGGTGTTTTTTTTTAAATTTTGCATTAAAGCCATTTGTGTTTACTTATTTCCCTGGCAGAGAATCTATTATATAAACATCGCTGTGAAGGTTCTAACGAGCTTATTTTATCTGAGAAAAGACAGCTTGTCTCCCTGGCACCCCCTAGAAGGTGTGAGAAGACTTTGCAAGAGAGTTGCTATTCCCGGTGAGGTCGCGCTGCGATAGCACCTTGGAGGCCAGCCCTATGCTGGGTGGACTAGGACTTCAGAAAGCAAGAGTGCTGCTGGGTGCGGTGGCACACACCTGGAATCCCAGCAATTCAGGAGGCTGAGGCAGGAGGATCACAAGCTTGAGGCCAGCCTTGGTACTTCATGAAATATTGTCTCAAAATAAAAAATAAGAAAAGGACTGGGGGTGTGTTTCAGTGGGAAAAGTGCCCCTGGGGTTCCATCCTTGGATATTAAAAAAAAAGTAAGGAAGGAAGACAAAGAGAGTGAGAGAGAGAGAGAGAAGGAGAGAGAGAGAGAAAGAGAAGGAGAGAGAGAGAAAGGAAGGAAAGATGAAGGAAGGGGTGCTTGTGTTCATTCTTGCATCTGCCAATGGACATCTCTTTTGGGGCTTCAGGCCCCTCTGAAATGACGCTGAGGTCCCTTCCTGTCCTGAGCTCCAGGGTGTATGGTTTGTATAGGGGACATTCTATGTCAGGGACTTGGGGGAATGGTGAGTTTGAACAGGAATACATTGGCCACATTTAGACCCAGGGATTTCCCTTTGTCCCAACAGGGTCTCTTAGTTCCCTCTTCAGTCCCCCTGAGACCTGTGACAGGGTGGAGGAGGGATGAGGTGCAAAGTGACTATAAGAGAAAGCTCAGGCCTCAATTGGAACCCTGGGAGCACGAAGCCCTGACCTGACCCTGGACACACGGATGGCCTTGGAAGAGGAGGAGGAGGAGCTTTGGGGTGGTCCCTGGCCTGACACAGGGGACCCAGGAGTGGAGCTTGGTGACAGTGGGGGTGTAGCTTACAGTGATTTAGAAAGAGGACTGATGAATTCCCCCAAGCAAAAGGAAGAAGGAGGGGATGACCCAGACAGCACATCCCCTGGAGCAACTAGGATGGCCAGAGACTCTGTCTACTCTTCCTGCTCTCCCACAGAAAGTGCTGTGGATGGCTTTTTGTAGGTAAGCAGTAAAGTGTGGTGGGCAAGAGCAGGACCCTGGAATGCCAGCCCTGGGCTGAATCCCAGCTCTGCAGTTTTAGTCATGGAACTGGCTTCCTTCTGAGATGGCATCCATTGTATCTCACACACAATGTGCCTCATAGGACATTGGTGTGGCCAAGAGTTCATATATGTGAACCCTTAGATGAACCCCGGGTGGGCTGCATTCAGAGTGCTTTGCATTAATCAACCCCGAGTCTATACAAAGTCCTACTCTTTGGGGGGTAGTGGGGGGTACTAGGGATTGAACTCAGGGGCGCTGCACCACTGTATTTTATTTAGAGACAGGGTCTCACTGAGTTGCTTAGCACCTTGCTATTGCTAAGGCTGGCTTTGAACTCTCAATCCTCCTATGTCAGCCTCCTGAGCTGCTGGGATTACAGATGTGTGCCACCACATACAGCCACAAAGTCCTACTAATATGGTTATAGGGCAGTAAAGCCCAGAAGCAGCTCGAACTCCAACTTTTTGAGAAGTCTCCAACATCCCTACCTCCCCATACTTGTTATTTCTGTGGCCCCTGCTGTTCCCCTCCCATAAGACCAAAAGGGGAAATGTACATCTGATGCCACCAGCAGTATAAGGGGAGCAGTCTCAGGATGGGGGTCTGAGGGCCAGCATTCCTGGGCCACCAATGCCCAGGGAGTAGGTGGGATTAGAAGGAGACCCGAAGCTGGGCACGGTGGCTCATGCCTGTAATCCCAGCACTTAGGGAGGCTGAGACAGGAGAATCGCGAGTTCAAAGCCAACCTCAGCAATGGCGAGGTACTAAGCAACTCAGTGAGACCCTGTCTCTACATAAAACACAAAATAGGGCTGGGGATGTGGCTCAGTGGTTGAGTACCCCTGAGTTCAATCCTTGGTACCAAAAAAAGAAGAAAGAAAGGAGACCCGAGAGCCTGAGTTGCTAAAAATTCCCCTCTCTTCTGTTTGACACAGGAGTCCTCTTCTGCCTCTTCCAAACTCCAGAGCCATCAACAAATACAGAAGCAAGTGTGTCATTCTTGCTGAACTAAGAGACTGAGGAGGCAGAGCTGGGTCAGACCTGGGTTCCTTAGCTCCAGGGGCTCAGAGTTGGAGGGAGACATCTAAACCAATAACCATAGACATTGGTACGTGCTGGAAATCGTGTTCAGGAGCTGAGAATACATGGGTGGGAGCAAGGGACCTCAGGACAGATCTGAGAGGAACGGACATTTAAGCTGGCCTCATGAGGAGCAGGGATTCAGTTAGTGGGTAAAGGAGGCAAGAACCCTTCTAGGAAAAGGAATGGCAGTGCTGTCAGGGGGATAAAGGCTAAGCTTTGGAGGACAGTCCCCCTAAAATCTGGCAAGAGCTCTTGGTGTGTGTGTGTGTGTGTGTGTGTGTGTGTGTGTGTGTGTGTACAGGCTAGGGTGAGGTGCAACAGAATCCAGGAAGGGACTGAGGGGGCCAAGACCTGGCCTCAGGGAAGATGCCACTTACCCCACTGGGCCATCAGCAGAGCCATCACACCTGGAGTGACAAGAGAGAGAAAGCAGAGGTCACACAGTCATTCTCACTGCCCCACATACTGAAAGAAGCCTGGGGTGGGATGGTAGAGGTGGTCAAGAAGGGCTGGTTTCACCCAAATAAAGCTTTCTCCTTTCTGAAAGGACCCGCAAGGGCACTGTGTCCATCCTTTCACACAGGCCAGACAGCAGGAGATCCCTTTCTGGCTAGAACTAGTTCCAGAAGTCAATGGAAGTTCCCCCCCCCCCCCCCAGAGCCTCAAAGCCTCAGTGGAGGACCATGTGGATTTAAGACGCTCCTGGCAAAACTGCTGACATGGGAGGTTTCAGAAAGTAAGAAGAAAGTCTGTCCTGGGGCTGAAAAGAGCCTGCGGGAAGGGCTGGTGGGGAGATCCTCTTTCCCTGTAGACTATGGAAACCCTACTCTCCAGACTCAGGGCTTCCTGTTGCCCTCTCACTTCCTGCCAGCCTATGGCTGATGGCAATAGCAACATTCTTAGAGACCTAGGGCTGGCAGATTCCTCCTAAAGAGGTTTCCTCCACCTTCTTGGTGACCTTGGATTTTCCTATTAACCTAATATAATAACCTGCATGCAAATTCGCAAAGACAAACAGCCTCATGGCCCTCAGGCTTCTCTCTTGCAGGACAACCAAGACTGGGTTGGGGAAGAACCCACCGACAGTGAGTGCTTCCTGGGTAAGGCCAGAAGTAGGCACCTAAGAACATAGGTGTTCCCCAAAACACTCTGCATTCCCAGGACAACAGGAAGAAAGTCATTTATAGCCTATTGAGGAATGACTCCTTGCAACCCAGAGACTCTTGAGCTGAAAGAGAAGCAGCCACAGGAAAGGTAATCAAGATACTACCAGTCAAGAGGCAGGGGGATGAATAGAATGGCCTCCTAAAGTTCTCTGGAGTGCTCCTGCTTCCTGGGAGACAGTAGCAAGGAGTCATGGCTCCTGAGATCCAGTCTACTCTCCCTGTCCGTGCCCACACACCTGCCCAGGTCATGAACCACACCATGATGCTGTCTCAGCGGCAGACCTCCGCAGTGCAAACCAGCATTCCAGGTCTTGCTCTTATCTGACTGCCTCATCCCACACTGGTCAGGAGTGTTGAAATCAAACAGCAGAGGGAGGAAAGAGAGGGGTCATGCGGAGAAGTTGGGTGTCGGGTAGTGTGGATTCAGCAAACCTGACACAATGGCCTTTAGTAATTCTTGCTTTTTCTGGAACAATCACAAGATGTAAGATAAACTCTTAATGTTACCAAACAGGAGACAAAGAGGAAAGTGGGAAGTGTTTGTAAACATCCTGCTGGCTGAGCATGACTCTGATCTTTGTGTGGGTCAGGCCACGTGCAGAGCCAGACCTAATGGGTTTCAGAGAGGAGAAGTGACTCACAAGCAAGGGCAGCTGGGTTCTAGAGAGTTCTCTTGCCTGTCCCAACCCTCTCTTGAACTCAGTTTCTCCATCTGTAAGACAATAGGGTTGCAAAGAGAGTTGACTTTTCATGTTAGTTTTATTTTTACTATCCATATAGTAGTTTTTTTTTTTTTTTTTTGGTACTGGAGATTGAACTCAGGGGCACTCGACCCCTGAGCCACATCCCCAGCCCTATTTTGTGTGTTATGTAGAGACAGGGTCTCACTGAGTTGCTTAGCACCTCGCCATTGCTGAGGCTGGCTTTGAACTCGCGATTCTCCTGTCTCAACCTCCCTAAGTGCTGGAATTACAAGCGTGAGCCACCGCGCCGGCTCATATAGTAGTATTTTATACCCATTGATTGAGAAAATACACAGAAATAGTGACTATGAATTTAGAGATAAATTTACTTAAAATATTTTTTCAAAAAAACTAGGGATTGAACCCAATGGTGGTTTAACTACTGAGCCACATCCTCAACTTTTTACTTTTTTGTTTTGAGACAGGGTCTCGCTAAGTCTCTGAGACTGGCCCTGAATTTGCCATCCTCCTGCTATTATGGCTTCCCGAGACTCTGGGATTACAGGTCTGCGCCACTGGGCCTGGCTTAGAAATAGTTTTAAATGCCCAAGTTTCTTATGAAGAATCGTGGGTGCCTGTACAGTAGTTGTTTCCTAGGGATGTCAGAGCAAATGGCCACAAATGGGGTTGTCTAGAACAAAAGAAATTTATTTTCTCACAATTCTGGAGGAAGGAGTCTGAACTCGAGGGGTGACAGGGCCACAATCCCTCTGGAGGCTCTAGGGGAGAATCTTTCCTTACATCTTCCAGTGTCTGGTGGCTCCTGGCCTGCCATGGCCTGTAGTAACATCCCTCCAACCCTGCCCCCCTCTGCTTCATGTTGCCCTTCCCTGTGTCCATGTATGTCTTCTTTCTGTCTCTTAAAAAGATGCTCTAATCCATGATGACCTCATCTCGAGACCCTTCCTTTTGTGAGACCCTTACTTCAAATAAGTATTTCCACATTCTGAGATTCTAGATAGATATCTTTTGGGGGGTCACCATTCATCTCATCCCAGGACCTGTGTGAATGCATGTTATTCATCCTGTCTATAGACAGTGTCTCTTGAGTGCCCGAACTCCTAGGTCCCCAGCAAACCCTGCAACTTCTGGAGGATCTGGTCCTTGTCGTTGGCCTTTCAATGAGTGGTCTGATGGCCAAGTGGGCTTGTCTGCTGGTAGCAGGCTCTGGAGTAATGTCCCCAGGTATGAATTCCAGCTCTGCCACTGACTACTTGTGTACCCTTAGTGAGTTCTTTAATTTCCCCAAGCCCTAGTTTCTTCACCCGTGAAGGGAACTCCCCAGAGGAGTGCTGTGGAGGCACTGCATGGTGGCTCTCATCCCTGGTTCTGCCCAGGCTGGCACTGCTGACTAGGCTCTGAGTGTCAGAGATCCATCAGACAACCTCCCTGAGAGGGTCGGCCTTGGTACCAGAGGGACAGGCTCTTTGTCTTCCCTTCCCTGCCGCCTTGACCTTTGTTTCAGGGCTTCCTCTTGCTTCGCTAGGGACCCTGTGAACAGGCTGGTGAGGGTTGCCTGCAGTCTGCAATGGTGTCTCAGTTCCTGGGCCATGGGCAGGAGGAGCTGGGGGGATATAGGGAGTGAGGACTGGGAGCTCCTGAGCCCCAGGAACAAGAGGCTTTCTGGAGAACCTAGGAGCCTCCATATCATGAACCAAACCAAAACAAACAAACAAAAATACACCTGAGCACTTCAAGGAGAAATAGACAAATCCACTATTATAGTTGGAGACTTTAACATCCCTATCAGTAATTGATAGACACAATAGGCAGAAAATTAGTAAGAATAGAATTGAACTGAACAGCATCATTAAGCAATTGGATCTAATTGACAGTATAGAATATTTTGTCCAACAAAAGCATAATCCTTAGTCTTCTCAAGCTTACATGGAATATCCACCAAGACAGAGCACATTCTAGAGCATAAAACACCCCTTAACACACACACACACACACACACACACACACACACACACACACACATACACACATGCATAAATATTGTTTTTTTCTTTTGATACCAGGGATTGAACTCAGGGGCACTCAACTACTGAGTCACATCCCCAGCCCTATTTTGTATTTTATTTAGAGACAGGGTCTCATTTAGTTGCTCAGGGCCTCACTGACTTGCTGAAGCTGGCTTTGAACTTGCAGTCCTCCTGCCTCAACTTCCTGAACCTCTGGGATTACAGGTGTGTGCCACCACACCCAGCCAATTAGCATATTTAAAAGTATAATTATCATATGAAGTATACTCTTAGACTACAACCGACTTAACTAGAAATCAATAACAAAGATCACTGGAATTTGGAGATTAAATAGCACATTTATAAATAACACATGAGTCAGTAAGCCTCAAGAGAAGTGAAAAATATATGAAAGCTATGGAAAAATAAAAAACACAACGTATCAAAATTTGTGTGATACAGTGAAAACAGTTCTTAGAGGGAAATTAATAGCGCTGAATGTAATAGAAAGGAAGAATGATTTAAAACCAGTACTCTTGGCATCTACCTTAGGGAAGAAAGAATAATATAGGCCTAAAGCAAGCAGAAGAAACTAGATAAAAGTTATGGCAGAAACCAATGAAATAAAGAAGAGGACATCAGCTGGGCACAGTGGTGGTGCATGCCTATAACCCTAGCACGTTAAGAAACTGAGACAGGAGAATCGTGAGTTCAAAGCCAGCCTCAGCAACACTCAGTGAGACCTTGTCTCTACATAAAACACAAAATAGGGCTGGGGATGTGGCTCAGTGGTCGAGTACCCCTGAATTCAATCCCCAGTACCAAAAAAAAAAAAAGCAAAAGACCAAAGTGCCAGCAGGATCAGTGTTATCTAAGGCTACATTCTGCCTCCAGGGTGCACTTTGCTCTGTGTGCTCACTTGGTGACAGAAATGGAAAGGCAAACAAAAAATTGCTTCCTTCAACTTGAGCCCTTTTATAAGAGTGCTAATCTGCTGTCCACATCCCACGTGGACGATGGGGATGAGGTTCCCTGACCGGTAAAGGGCTGGCTAAAAGAAATAAAACAGTGAATAACCACAGAACACAGAAAATAGCTTCAAAATGCAGGGGCAGGATGGGCCCACAACCAGATGGAAATATCTGGCTTCTGGCTTCTAGCAACTGGCAAAATGGACCCTGCATGTGCTTTATTTATATAGGGGAATTTCAAAGGCCTTCCATGGAACATTCTTTACCAAGGTAGGAAGAGGGTAGAGTCTTGCAGTCAGCAGGTTAATTGGCATCTTGGCAGGTCACACCCATCTCAGAGGGGCTGTGTGGCTACAGTAGGTCAGCCCATCTCTGGTTCTGTATGAACTCTTGCGTGGTGGTCCACACACAGCCCACAGATGGCTCTCTGCTCTAATCCCCTCCCAAAGTTCATGCTTCTTAATACTGGTGCATTGGGATAAAATTTTGATGTGAATTTTGGAGGGAACACATCCTTTGAACTGTAGCAAGAGGTAACCAAGTTCCAAATATTTAACAATGTTGTTTCTTTCTGTGGCAGGTATTTTATGTTCTTTTTCTCTCTTGCCTTCTTTTGGACTAAGCATCATTATTATTGTATTTTTCTATCAGTTTAGATGTTACATAATCCTTTATAATTCTTAAAAACTGTGTTGTTCATACTAAAGTTAATTGACACTTCTGTCCTTTTCCCAGCAATGTGCATGTAACAATTTAATTCAGTTTAAGCTGCATTCAACCCATGAAATTTCTCCATATTTTACATCCTGAAAGTGTTGTTTTGTCATATATACAATATGAATCTAGATTTACCTATGAATGTAGACTTTTTGTTGCTCTAAAATCTTTATCTGTCTTTAGTCTGCCATCTAGGATTATTTTCCTTCTGCGTGAAGAATATCCTTTAGTATTTTCTTTTCTTTTATTAATTTTTAACTATTTAATAGAATCTATGTATATTGTTTAAGAAAAAATGAGTAGAAACAATATAATGTAGATCTGATAAACTATAAACTATTCAATATATAAAACTACTCAATATATGAAAATTATATAAATTATTCTATATAAAGAAATTAGAAACAGTCTACACAAAATGTAGGAATAAGATGAAAATATGAAATAGAATGAATCACATTGGTTTTCTGTATTCAACAAAAGCATTTCCCAAATAAAATGGGTGATAAAATGAAAAGCAAATCAGAGAAGGAAAAAGAATATAGAAATGGAAAGAATGAATAAAATTAAACAAGTTTTTAAACATTTTTTAAAATTAAGAAACTGACTTAATTTTTCATCTATGATATGTTAAGTAATCAAAAGTTATCAATCTTATCCTACAGTAACAAAAATGTCTGAAAATTAAATTACATTTCTTGAACCCAACAATATACTTCTAGAGCTGTCGATTGATATATATAATCTTGAAGACTGGCTGGAGACAGAATATGGGCTCGTTTGAGAATAAGGAAACCTTGTGGTCCTGTAGACTTAGGGAAATGCTCACAGTTTCACAGTTTTCCTTCCAGATACCCTACCAGTTTCCCTCTGAAGATTCCCAAAAAACCTCATGTCTCTGATAGGATTAGGTTGTGAATTAAAAATAAAGTCAATTAAGGACAAAATTTCAAAGAAAAATATTGGGAATATTGCAGTCAGAGATGGGAGTAAGGGTGGCAGTGGGGGTGGTACACATTGCTAAAACACTTGTGAAAGTCATAGTCCTCAGACATAGACCCACTTAAAGATTGGATAAGATAGAAAAAACTTTGTCCCATATCTTCCCTGCACAACAGCAAGGATCTGGTATAATAACAATCAATTATAGCTGAAAGAGTTGGAATACACAGAATCTTTCTCCCCGAAGTAGTGTTTAAGAAAGCTCAGTGAGATAAAAAAAAAAAAAAAAAAAAAGTATAGGATGAAAACTTAAAGCCTCTGGTACCTTTAGCTGCAAGCAAGTATTAAATAACAGACAAGTCCTCACCAGATAAAATAAATACTCATATCAGTGGCCTATTTACCTCATTTTTTATTATTCAATAAAACATGTCTGGCTTTCAACAAAAAATTACAACACAGGCCAGAAGACATGCTAAAATGTAGTCTGAAGATAAAAATCAGACTCAAACATATCATGCATGTTTGAATTGCCAAGTTAAAAAAAAACTAAAGTAATTATGATTAATATGTTAAATACTCTAATGGTAAAAAAGTATACAGCATGCAAAAACTTACAAACTATGTTAGGAAAAATGGAGATTTTAAGAATCAAAACAAAATTCTAGAATTCAAACATGCTGAAATAGAAAGGAAGAATGCCTTCTGGTGCCATCAATTAAATTATGGCCAAGGAAAGAAACCATGATCTTCATGGTAAGTTAATTAAAAATTTCCCAAACAAAAACACAAAGGAAATAAAAGCAACCCAAGAATTGTGGGACAATATCAAAGAATAAAGCATGCATAATTAGAATCCAAAAAGAAGAAAGGAAAACAGCAGAAAAAATATTTGAAGTAAAACTATCTGAAAATTTTTCAAAAAAACTAAGATGAAATAGAAAGCACAGATTTTGAGAGAATAGCAATGAGGATAAGTACCAAATATAAATAGGTGAATAAATAAAATAATACCTAGTCATCTCATATCCAAATTACAGAAAGCTAAAAACAAAAAAATTTGAAGGAAGAAAAATAATTACCTTACTTATACAGCTATAGAGGAATAAGGATAAGAAATTCATTGGATAGCACAATAACCAATTTTTATCTTCAGCTAATGTTCCTAACACAGTCCTCTTTTCCATTGTAGGCATAGCCCTGAGCCAACATCCATGTGAATTCCAAAATTTGAGTCTCTTTTTAAAAAATTCAATCTGCCAGTCTATGTCTTTTAATGATGAGTTTAGGCCATTAATGTTCAGAGTTATTATTGAAATATGGCTTGTATTTCCATTCATTTTATTTTAGTTTTGGTTTTTACCTTGACTTGGTTTCTCCTTTGATTGGCTTTTCCTTTACTATAGTTCCTCCCTTTGCCAGTTTTCATTGTTTTTCATTTCTTCCTCATAGAATATTTTGCAAAGAACACTCTCTAGTGCAGGCTTTCTAACTGTAAATTCTTTTAACTTTTGTTTATCATGGAAGGTTTTTATTTCATCATCCAATCTGAAGCTTAATTTTGCTGAATATAAGATTCTTGGTTGGCACCCCTTTTCTTTCAGAGCTTGGTATATGATGTTCCAGGATCTCCTCACTTTGAGGGTCTGGGTTGAGAAATCTGCTGAAATCCAAATTGGTTTCCCCCTGTATGTAATCTGCTCCTTCTCTCTTGCAGCTTTTAAAATTCTATCCTTATTGTGTATGTTAGGCAGTTTCATTACAATGTGTCTTGGTGTGGATCTGTTGTAGTTTTGTACATTAGGTGTCCTCTAAGCCTTGTATTTGATTTTCCAATTCATTCTTCATGTTTGGGAGATTTTCTGATATTATTTCATTGAGGAGATTTTGCATTCCTTTGGTTTGTACCTCTGTGCCTTCCTCTATCCTAAGAATTCTTAGATTTGGTCTTTTCATGTTATCCCATAGTTCCAGGATGTTCTGTTCATAGTTTCTTACTATCTTCATTGTGCGGTCAACTTTATTTTCAAGATTATATGTTTTATCTTCATTGTCTAAGGTTCTGTCTTCCAAGTTCTCTAGTCTGTTGGTGATGCTTTCTATTGAATTTTTTATTTGGTTTATTGTTTCCTTCATTTCAAGGATTTCTGCTGGGTTCTTTTCAAAGTCTCTATCTCTTTCTTGAAGTAATCTTCTGATCCCTGTATTTGCTCTCTTATCTCTTTGTTGAAGTGATCAATGGTTGCCTGTATTTGCTCTCTAATCTCTTTGTTGGAGTGCTCAATTGTTGCCTGTATTTGTTCTCTATATTATTCTGTGCTTCACAGATCATTTTAATTATGTATATTTTGAACTCCTTCTCTGACTTTTTATCTACTATGCTGTCAATGGGTTCTATTGTTGTAGCATCTTGGTTTGTTTGGGGCATTTTCTTCCCTTGTTTTTTCATGTTGTTCATGTGTCTTCCTCTCTAGCAATGCCAATCTGAGGTATTACAGTTTCTACCCTATAGTCTTATAATGTCCTTGCAAGTTATCAATACCTCACCTCTGGTGGAACCAGGCCTGCAGGGACCTGGGGGATGATCCTCCTGGTCCTGGCTGTTGACTCTAGACAGATGTAGGCAGGGACAGACACTGGTTGGTAGATGGGGGGCCACTGTGCGGTCAGTGTCCTCCTTTAGTATTTTCTTTAGTGCAAGCATGCTAATGAAACACCTTCTCATTTTCTCTTTATCTAAAAATGTCTTAATTTTGTATTCATCCTTAAAACAAATTACTTCCATGTCCCTGTAGAAGCATTGCTAGTCAGTCTCTTTGCTCCTTTGGATAAATTCAAATTCTCAAGATTTTCTCTTTTTTTTTGTTTTACACTATTTTATTCTGATATACAGAACAGGGAATTTCCTTTCATTTGTCTTTTTTTGTTTTTTGTTTTTTCTCTGCTGGAGATCTAACTCAGGGCCTTGCACATGCCAGGTAACTGCTCTACCACTGAGCTATGTCCTCCAGCCCTCACTTATCCTTCTTGAGGTTCATTAAATTCTTGAATCTTTGGACTCATCTTCCAACCATTTTTTAAATTTTCTCATTCATTATCTCCTCACACATTCTTTCCTTCCATTCTCTTATTTCTTTCTCCTAGTCTC
This sequence comes from Geosciurus inauris, assembly GCA_004024805.1. Taxonomy (NCBI): domain Eukaryota; kingdom Metazoa; phylum Chordata; class Mammalia; order Rodentia; family Sciuridae; genus Geosciurus; species Geosciurus inauris. Next base: position 2,750 of record PVHX01001409.1, on the reverse strand, counting down.
CAATTAAATGTATGTTAAAATTTTTCACTTACTATGTTCTCTATTTTTAAAAAATATTATTTAGTTGTAGATGAACACAATACCTTTATTTATTTATTTTATGTGGTGCTGAGGATCGAACCCAGTGCCTCACACATGCAAGGAAAGCACTCTACCACTGAGCCACGACCCCAGCCCTGTTCTCTATTTTTTTGTACCCTCTTCTATTAGTTTCCATTTCTTACACCTCTATGCTCCATTGTGGACATTTGCTTCTGATCTAATTCTCTCTTTAGCTGTACTTAATCTGTGCCTAAATTATTTCTTTGAGTTCTTAAATTCAGTTTTTTACTTTTTCAGTTTTACAACTTATATCTGGGTATTTTTTCAAGTAAGCTTTGTTTCTTTAGATAGTTTCTAGTTCCCTGTAAAATTATCCATCTGGTCTTTTTCTTCCTCAAACATAGTAATTACAGTTATTTTGAGGTGTGTTCTGATTACTCCAATATCCAAAGCCCTTATGGTTCTGTATCTGCTTTTTGTTATTTCTACTGATTCACATTCATGTAGCTTTGCCTCAAGTGCCAATTCAATTTTATATAGATTTTCTTTTTTACTGAAGTAAATTTACCTATAGTACATATATATATATTTAGTGCTGGGGGTCTAACCCAGAACTTCACACATGCCCTTAATGTATTCATCTTAAGTGTACAGTTAAATGAGTTTTGATAATAGCCCACATCTCTATCAAGTTATAGAAAAATTTTATTACTCCATAACATTCCCTTATACAATTCCTTCTCTTTTAAGCTGCAAACTCCCATACCCAAATCACCATAGACTAGTTTTGTGTTTTAGAATCAGATGTAAACAGAGTCATGAAGTCTATGCCCTGTTGTGTCTGGCTTATTTAAGTCAACACAGTGTTTTTGAGACTCATCCACTTTGTTGTGTATCAGTAGGTTGTTTCTTCTCATTTCAAGAAGTGATTCATTTTATAAATATATCACAGTTTATTCATTCTCTTGTTCATGGACTTGAGTTGTTTCCAGTTTGGAGTTTTTATGAATGTAAAATTTCTGTGAATATTCATGTTTAAATCTTTTCATGGACATGTCTCCATTTTCTTTGAATAAATATATAGGTGTGAAATTACAGAGTCGTTGATGAGCTGCACATTTAATTTTGTAAGAAACTGCCAAGATTTCTAAAGTAGTTGTTTGTACCACTTCACACATTTAAGAGTAATGTATGAGGTCTCCAATATGCCAAATGCTTGCCAAGTGTGCTACCAAGTCTTTCTAATTTTAGACCTCCCAGTGTGCATGTGGTCATTTGTCAATGTGGTTGAATTCTTCTTTCCCTGCTGAGTAATGATGGTGAGCATTTTTCATGTGTTTATTGTCCACTCGCATATGACTTATAAATGCCAGTTCAAGTCTGTCATCCACATATTCAATGAGTTGCTAATTGAATTGTGGGCATTGTTATCTGTTCTGGATAGAAGTCCACTTTTAGATATATATGTTAGCTATGTTTTCTACTGATCTGTGGTTTTGCTTATTTGTGTTCTTAGCTGAGTATTTTTTTAAAATTGTGGTTAAAAACAATATAAATTTTACCATGTTAACCATGTTTACAATGTTAATTTTATAAGAATAGTTAATTTTCAGTATAGTTCTAGATCTCTAGAATTTTTCCTTTTTGTATTTATCTTAATTTATTATTTTTCTCTTTTATTGAGACATAGTATTGGTACATCTTTATGAGATACAGTATGATGATCCAATGCCTGTGTACAGTGGATAATAGTAAAATCAGGGTAAGAAGCACTTCCATGTCCTGCAATGCTGATCATTTCCATGTGCCATGAACTTTCATACTCTTCTAGTTATTTTGAAATATATCTTTCCATCCCTCCTACCCAGTGCCCTTATATATCTTTCCATCCCAGTGCCCTAATATATCTTTCCATCCTTCCTACTCAGTCTCTAGTGACCATTATTCCACCCCATTCTATGAGATTGACTTTTTAGTTTCCACAAATAAGGGATAAAATGTTTTTCTGTGTCTGGCTTATTTTGCATAACATAATGACCTCCAGTTCCAAAGGACAGGATTTAATTCTTTTTATGGTTTGATAATATTTCATTATGGAGCTTTTTCTTCTTGCAACACTGAAACTCTATACCCACTAAACACTAATTCTCCCTCCAAATATCTCCCAGCTCTTGACAACCACCTTTCACTTTATGTTTCTGTGATATTTGCTCAGATACTTCATATTTCATTATTGTATAGTATTTGCCCTTCTGTGACTTGCTCACCTCAGTGTACTTGAGGTGCATTCATGTTGTGTCATGTGACAGGATTTCTTTCTTTCTGTGTTTTTGGTACTAAGGATTGAATGCAGGTGTGCTTAACCACTGAGTCACATCTTCAGCCCCTTTTATCTTTTATTTTGAAACAGAGTCTTGCTAAGTTGCTTAGGGCCTCGCTAAATTGCTGAGGCTAGCTTTAAACTTGTGATCTTCCTTTCTCAGCCTCCCAAGCTACTGGGATTACAGATGTCCACCACCACGTCCAGCAATAGGACTTCTTTTTTAAAAGATGTGTATATACCACATTTTCTTTATCTATTTGTTCATTGCTTCATCCTCTTGGCTTTTATGAATAATGCTCTGATGATCATGAATGTACAAATATCTCTTTGAGTTTTGTTTTGGAGAAAGTGAGATTGCTGGGTAATTTTTAATTTTTTGAGAAAT
>PVHX01001408.1:33130-209788 GCA_004024805.1 Geosciurus inauris | reverse complement strand
CCAAAAAAGAAGTTTTACCAAGATTTTTATTGAGGTTTCTTAGAATGTATTTATCAATTTAGAGAGAATCAACATGTTAGCAATATTGAATCTTCTGAATCATGAATATAGTAAATCTCTCCATTTGTTTAGATCTTATTTAATTTTATAAGATGCTGTACATAGATAATCTATAAATAATGGCATTTTTAAAAATCTGAATCCCTTTTTTTATCTTTTCTGACCTGTAACATTAATTAAAAACTCCAGTGTGGTGTTGACTAGAAGTGGTGGCAGCATACATTCGTATCTAGTCCCTTATCTTAAGGGGAAACTTTCAGTCTTTTATCAGTAAGAATGATGTTAGTTGTACGTTTTATGGAGATGCTATTATGGTTTGGATGTGAGGTATCTCCCAAAAGCTTCTGCATTAATGTAAGATGGTCAGAGATGAAATGACTGAATTGTGAGTGCTGTGCCCTAATCCGTCTGTCTTAGTTTGAATGGATTAACTGGGTGATAACTGGAGGTAGGTGGACATGACTGACAGAGGTAGATCGCTGGGGGAGTGCCTTAGAAGGGTACAGCTTCCCTGTACCCACCATACACCCCTTTTCCTGGCCATAATGAGCAGAGCAGCTTTCCTCCAACATGACCTTCTGCCATGATATTCGGCCTCATCTGGGGCCCAGAGTAATGGAATCGACTCACCATGGACTCAACCTCTGAAGCCATGAGATAAAATAACCTTTTTCTCCTCTAAATTTTCTTCTTGGGTATTTTGGTCACAGAGACTAAAAGCTGACTAATACAGATGCCATCTGGAAGGTTGAGAAATACATTTTTTATTTTGCTGAAAAAAAATTTTTTTAAATCAAGAATACATGTTGAGTTTTGTCAAATGCTTTTTATTAATCTATTCAAAAGATTATATTTTCTTTCTTAGTCTATTACTATGATTAATTACATTGATTTATTTTTTAATGTTAAGCCAACCTTTTATTATTGAGTAAACTCCACTTACTTATAATTTATTACTTCTTTATACATTTTTGTATTTGATTTTCTAGGAATATGTCAATCTGCTTATGAGATATAGAGGTCTGCAGTTGCTTTCTTGTGCTGACTTTCTCTGGTTTGGATATCAGAGCAATGGCCCCACAGAATGAGTGAAGAAGTTTCCCTCCTCTTCCATTTTCTAGAAGATTTTGAGTAAAATTCACCTTCCACCAAACTCACTGACCTATTTAACTCCTTCCCAATTTTCTTTTGTCAGATTAAATATCATTTTCCTGGGAAGCCCCACCTTGAAATCTTACATTTTTTCTTTCCTAGGTATAAGTTATAATAAACCATAATATTACCTCATCATTAGCACACATTTATAATTGCTATGTTATAGTTATTTGTTTTCTGTGCCAGACTATAAGCTTCATAAAGTCAGAGTCCTTCTCTGTTTTGCTCACTACTCCTTCACTATTGATAATAAACCTGGCCCATGGTAAGCCTGGAAAATTTCTTTGTTAGATTAATGGTTTATTTAGCCAAATACCTTTTGAAATATCTAATGAGGTCATATTTTTTCTTCAAGGTAAAATGTTATCAATAAATATTGGACAAGTTCCTGAATTTGTATCATTTATACATCCTGAGATGAATTCTACATGGCCATCTGTATAAATTTTATAGAGTGAGAGTGTATACTGCTGGCTTCTCTAGGACTTTTATCAAAATTAACAGTGATATTAATCTCTTGCATGCTTATGTGTGAATGTGTGCGAGTTATAGTTCTTTCACAGTGTATGATAGCTTCTTAAAAGAAACATATTTTTCCTTTTTCTTAAGTACAAAACTTTTTTTAGAACTATAAAATCTATGCTGTTTGAAGATCTGAAACCAGAAACTGTTTTAACCCTTCTGTAAACTGAGATAGTCTCAGTATTCTCAATTTTTCCCATATTTTCGAGCCTTCTGCATGTAATTTACACATTTCTTTTCATATTTAATGATTTGTATTTTTATTAAAAAATTATACATTTTGTCCTTATTGAAAACATTTAGCAATACTTTTGCAACTTATTTAATCTATAGTTACATATCCACTGCCTTGAAACTAATTTTTTTTGGTGAGGGGGTATCGGGAATTGAACTCACGGGTACTTGACCACTGAGCCACATCCCCAGCCCTATTGTGTGTTTTATTTAGAGACAGGGTCTCACTGAGTTGCTTAGTGCCTCACTGTTGCTGAGGCTGGCTTTGAACTCGTGATTCTCCTGTCTCAGCCTCCCAAAGTGCTGAGATTACAGGAAACTAATTTTTTGAATCTGTGATTCTTCCACTTTTACCTTAATTTGACAAGCACAGGATTCATCTATTTGTGTGTGTGTGTGTGTGTGTGTGTGTGTGTGTTGTAAGAAGTAACTAAACGTAACACCAAAAAAACAAACAATCCAATCAATAAATGGGCTAAGGAGCTGAACAGGCACTTATCAGAAGAAGACATACAATCAATCAACAAACATGAAAAAATGTTCAACATCTCTAGCAATTAGAGAAATGCAAATCAAAACTAAGATTTCATCTCATGCCAGTCAGAATGGCAGTTATCATGAATACAAACAACAAGTGTTGGCAAGGATGTGGAGGAAAAAACACACTCATACATTGCTGGTCGGACTGCAAATTGGTGCAACCAATCTGTAAAGCAGTATGGAGATTCCTTAGGAATCTTGGAATGGAACCACCATTTGACCCAGCTATCCCACTCCTCAGTCTATACCCAAAGGACTTAAAAACAGCATACTACAGTGATGCAGCCACTTCAATGTTTATAGCAGCTCAATTCACAATAGCTTAACTGGAACCCACCTAGATGCCCTTCAATAGATGAATGGATAAAGAAACTGGGGTATATATACACAATGGAATATTACTCAGCAATAAAAGAGAATAAAATTATGGCATTTGCAAGTAAATGGATAGAGTTGGAGAATATTATGCTAAGTAAGCCAATTCCAAAAAATCAAAGTCCAAATGTTCTCTCTGATAAGTGGGTGCTGATCCATAATGGGGGAGGAGGCATGGAAAGAATGGATAAACTTTGGTCAAAGGGGAGGGAGGAGGGGGCATGGGGGCAGGAAAGATGGTGGAATGAGATGGACATCATAGCCCTAGCTTCATGTATGACTGCATATATGGTGTGATTCTACATCATGTATAACCAGAGAAATGAAAAGTTGTGCGGCATTTGTGTACAATGAATCAAAATGCATTCTGCTATCATGTATACTTAAGTAGAATAAATAAATTTTTAAAAAGAGGAAGTCATGTTACCAAAAAACCTGATTAGTTAATTGATGGGGCATATCAGAGCACATTATTTAGCTATATAAATCTATACACTAAATAAAAACAATTGTTTTCACAAAAAAATAAAAAGAAGTAACTACTAAATAGCAGTAAACAGCTTAAAAAAGGGAGGGGACTTCTAGATCCCGACACTGGAGTTTCATTCAGGTCTCATAATTTATTACCTATGTAATCTTGGGCAACTTTATTTTCACCTCAATTTAATCATCTGTACAATGATGTTAATTATAAAAATGTAATAAGAGCCTTGCATATTGTAATCAATCAATACTCATTAGTTATAATTAGTGTGTACTGTAGAAATTTTTATCTTCATTATTTTCTACCTTCTTAAAATTTCTCTTTATTAACATTCCTATTTCTTATTTTTATACTTTCTTATGTGGACTGTTTAGTACTTTTTCTCTATTCATAGAAAATCTCTAGGACATGCATTTTTCTGTCGCTAAACGTCATTATCATTTTTACTAGGCTCTTTTAATGTTTCCAGGGTGTGCATTATGTTCCATCCCTTTAAGTTTTTTTAAGATTAATTTTAAATATTAAGGGTTTGTTAAGGTTTGCATTCTGATTTTGTCATTAATGTCAGTATTATGGTATCATGATCAGGATGTATGTCCCCCAGTATTGTTACCATCTTGGAATTCAACACGTTTTTCTTTGTAGCCTAACATCTTAGCTCAAATTCCTCCAAAAGCAGAACCTAGTATCAGAATTTCAGTGGTGAACACAGGAAGCAGAGGCAGGAAGTCAGAGAGAAGACAGAAACTCCTGACAACTTACGTGCCCTGGAGCAGGCTACCTTTGGGGGAACCTGGAGCTCACACTTCTCCAAACCCTTGAGGAACGCTGTAGAGAGCTCCTAGGTGTTGTCTCTTTGAAAGCCAGTAAGGTAGGGTGTTTACCACTGTTTCCCAGCCTTTGTCCCCAGTGTGAATACCCACCCAGTCCTCCTGAGTGGCACCTGTGTGTGGGCAGAGCAATCCTCCCTGATTTCAGAGAAAACTAGGAAACACAAAAGTAGAGTGAGACAGTGTAGCACCTGGGTAGGTGTCTTGGTCAGTGCAGACTGCTATAACATAATGCCACAAACTAGGTGGTGTGTAAACAATAGAATTGTATTTCTCACAGTTATAAAGGCTAAGAAGTCCAATGTCAAGGCAGCAGGGTAAAGAGAGGGCCCACTATCTTTCATAAGGGCACTGATTCCATTCTGAGAGCTCCAGTCTCGTGACCTAATCACGCCAAAAGTTCCCTTCCTAATACTATCTCATTGGGGTTAGGAATTCAACCTATGGATTTGGGGAGGACATTCATTCTGTAGCGGAAGGCCACTGGCCATGCATGTGAGAACTGTCCACCACAACTACAGCTGACACCATCAATGGCCCAAAAGGCATGGGAATTCGTACTGCATGTTACATGTAAAATCACCTCCAATTTCAAGTGTGCCAATTATAATGTTTTATTTTTTTAAGGGTCTTGGGGGTGTGATTTCTAGTCTTTACTTCTAATTCTGTACCAAGGGGAGCTCAGTAAGCCACAAGGTACGTCATTCTGTTTATGCCAAAATAATAATATTGGCATTTCATTATAAATGAAAGTATAATTTTATACCTTCTCTTCATTCAACAAATGGTAAATAATTGTTTGTATTTATTGTTCTAAGATTTTCTTTATGTAAACTGGAACTTGAAGAGTCAGTGTCTCCTTAGTATGAAAACAAGATAATTAAAAATTAATTAAGAATAGAGAGAATAGATGTATTCTGAAATCATGAGCATTAGTAATTTCCTGAAAATTTATTATCTTCTTTTCTATTATTATCAATAATAAAACTGATCTAATAGAGCAACTCAGAGTATTCTGGTAGAAAGAATTATATTTGTAACATATTGAGAGAAGAAAATTTGATTCTCTCCTTAATTAACAGACCTGTAATTTTTTGTGGTTTCAATATAAATTATTACATACCATTCTACTTCTGAAAACCATTCCCAACAGATTTTAGATAGTCTTATAATATGATAAAGCCAGAACAAAATTAATTGTGGCAAGTAGAGAACATAGACTTACAAAAGCAGAAAGGGGAACTAAGTAGAGTATATAAAGAACATCTAAAAATATTTAAGACAGATGATGGATTAACACAGCTACTGGTAATTGGGGATCTTATGTTACATAAGACGTTACAGATGGTAGGAATTATGGATATGAAAGGTCTCACTTTGACAGACTTTGCCAGTGTTTTTAATAAATGTCCCATTCTAGCCTTGGACAGAGTTGTTTGGGAAGCATGGCCTGCTAATTTAAACTACCTGTTATGAACCCATCCCATAGCCTCAGGCCAGTTAGGCTAGGTACCTGTGGGATGGTAGTTCTCTGTGCAATCCCTCTCTGAGGGTTGTCAAATTAGTATCTCTAAATTCCTGTGATTCTAAGTGAAGACTTATGAACTGTCACTGGTACATTCATTGTGCACTTACTGAGTTACTTATCCTCAGCATAAAGCCATATGCTAATTGCAAAGAATATGGTTATGAACGAGAATTCATAGGGAGTGGGGGAGCATAGAATTTGATTCACTTTGATAATTATTGCCATAGAGATAAACATGAAGTTGCATCCTAAGAAGGATGAGAAACCTAACTCAGCTGAGGCAGTTTAGGGGGAAATGAAGGCCTTTGTTCTGTGCCAGCTGAGCTGATCTTTGGAGACTGGAGAGGGGGCATTCAAGGTGAAGAGAACAAGCAGTGACTGTTCCAGACAGAGGCAGCAGCGTGTGCAAAGAAAAACCCTGTACACGAAGACATGAACCTGTAAGGCCTTTTTATGACTGAAGCACACAGTTTTGTTATATGTTTGGGAATATGTCAGAGGATGATTGATGGGGATCCAGTAAGAAGTGAAACATGGTGAAATGAATCTGACCGAACTTTTGCATGTGGATGCAGGGATGTGGAGGGTGTTTCCTGGCATCCAGTGTATCAGAGGCCACTGATTAAAGAACAAGAACAAAAACAAATACAAATAAACTGTAAGTGTATTGAAGCAGGATCGGTGGAGAAGAGGAAGTGCTAGAGACTGATTTGGAGTGGGTGGTGGTCCACACCTTTGTGATTATGTCAGAGTACATCCTGGTGTTATATATAACTAAAAAGGATTTTTTAAAGTATTACACGAAAAGGATATGAGAGTGATAGTATACAGGAAGATTTTAAACCAAAGGAGACATGATCAAACTTAATGCCTTCCATGATTATCTGGCTGCTGGTTTAGTGGCTGATTTGGAAACATGCATTGAAAGAGACATGCACCAATCAGTAACAAAAAACAGGTAAGTATAATGTTTAGGAAGCACTTACAAGGAGTTAGGCCTAGGTACAGGGCCTCTCTACGTGATCCCTACTATCTAATAAATCCCATTTTACAGAGGAGAAAACTGAGGAACCAACAGATTCCCTCCTTGATCAAACTCCACTCGGGCTCCTGAGTTCTCAGTCCAGCTAACCCTGACTTGAAGACTACCGTGTTTGTCTGCATGTTGTCCAATATTGAGAATTCTGCAAAATCTCTTGAACCCTAACCCCACCATCAAGGTCTGATCATGATGTACTTCTGGTTGGGCTCCTGGTCCTCCCTAGCACCCATGTGATGTCTGATTACCCTGGTCTACCTCCAGCGTGTATCCAGTTAGGTCAGTTTAGCCCGAATCCCACCTTCATGTTTCCTTAGTCATTTGCCGTCTGCCAACCCCCGTCCTTCCCCTTGACTATATACATATCCATTGGCTCCATCTTACTCCCCTACTGCAAAATCCCATTGAGGGATCCCTATATTGCAACAGCACCTCCTCCCTTGATAAAATCTGCTTGCCATCTTTAACAAGCATCTCTGAGTTCAATTTTTCTTTAACTGCACAGAAATATTGAGTAAATCCTCCAAGTTCTCAAGCTGTAGGTGGCAATTCTGAGATTCTAAAGCTCCAGAGTTTTTGCTCTCAATCACTTGAATTGACATAGGCAGCTGCCCTTCATAAACATGGTGTTACACACACAACACACGTTTCCCAATCACTCTTCACAACGATGGCTGGCAGTAAGTAATAGTATTAGATCCATTTTACAGAGAGGAAACTGAAGCACAGAGAGGAAACTTGAATGCACTTCCCAAGGGCACATATCTAATAAAGGCCAGAACAAAGATTTGGAGTCCCTGCCCCATTCCAGAGCTCAAGCTTGTGGTCATTCTGTCATACCTACTCCATCAGGAAGCCACAAACATAACTTCACATTGGTCCTAGATACTGAAGCAGAAACTTCTCTGACAAACTGTCATGAATAGAAGGATCCAGAATGAATGGAAATAAGTCTGCTATAATCAGAATCTCTTTTCTGCTTCTGATGGGACAGAATCTTTTTCACGAGGATCTTCCTCACTAGATTTTGAGCTTTATGAGGAAAGGGATAATGAATTCTTGATCTCTGTACTCCCAGATATGTAATAAATATAGAACAAGCATATTAATCAATACCCCTAACCTTAAGAATGGTCCAAAACAGAGAGGTCTTGGAACAAGAAGAGGAAGTGTGTCCACATATTAAGGGTGCTGTGAGTCAGACTTTCACAGAGAAAATGCTGCTCTGCACCATCCAAGATGGCAACCACTAGGCACTTATGTCTATTTAAATTTACATTAGGTGAAGTAAGTGAGATTTTAAATTTATCATGTTAGTCATAATACCCGCATTTCAAGTGCCCATTAGTTACATGGAATGGCTGTCCAGTGGCCAACACAGACAGAGTTTCCACCATGGAACAAAGTTCTATTAGAGGCACTCAGGTCCCCGGGCCATAAAATATCTTTGTTATAGTCTATGAATGACTTTTTGCAGAGCAGATTTCTGGGTCCTATTCTAGGCCTACAGATCAGAAATTTTTTTGCAGGGAGCCAAAGAATTTGCATCTGTAATATTCATCCATATAGTTTATTTTCCAAAATTCTGCTTTATTCCTTTGTTGTTCAACTATTTTGTCTAAAACCCCCCAGAATCACAACAGATGTAATGAAGGAAAGCGGAACTGGCTGAAGTGGTAGACTGGTGGGCCCGGATGCTGACAAGCCACTTCATCTCCACAGAACACGGAAGAGCAAAGATACCTACCGGACTTCACACTGTGAAAACTACTGGCCAGAGTTTACAGGAGCTTCACAGCCAATATGAAGTCTTAGCTCCCTAAAAGAATGTGAGAACTGATGTGTAGACGAAGTTATCAAAGCCATTTTCTGAGAACCCAGGATCCACAGGCTGGGCCTAGAAGCATGTGTCATATTTCGGTGGAGGGGTCTGAACAGTTAATATATACAAAGGTTTAAATGTTATCATGTCCTTCAGTGCTCCAGACCCAGTGACAATGACCCTGGGACAGAGGAGAAGTGAGGGAAGAAGTCATGCTGCTCTCTGCTAGCCCTCCAGTTCTGCATGGTTCTGCTCAACAAGTTAGCTTGGGCAGCTGTTATGGTTCTAACTATCCTCAAATTTGGACCCGGGGTCTGACAATCCAGAGAGTAAAGGAAAAGGCAACTTCATGAGGTGGTGAGGAGACATGATTGGGAAATAGTGACGTCAATCTCCAGCTTTAGAAAATTGGATCCAAAAGTGATTTCAGCTCAGGTGGTATATACAACTATCACTCCAGTCAAAATAAAGTCAGTCTTGCATTGCTTAACAACAGGAGTACAGTCTAGGCAATGCCCTATTTGGTCATTGTGAAAACATCACAAAATGTACTTACATAAACTTAGATGGCATTGTCTACTACACACCTAAGCTATATGAGTCACCATCGTATGTGCAGTCCATGATTGACTGAATGTCATCATACAGTTAATGAATGTTCAGCTTTGCATACATGGAGGAGAAAAGAGAATCCTTTACCAGATGCATCTGCACATACTGTCTGGTTAGCATGGCACACAGCCCACAGTCAGAATGATACCCCTTGCTGGGTTTATGAGGTTGACCAATGTCCAAACAAGAGCCAATGCTATTGTATGCACTTGTGGCAAGCCCTGGGCTAGAATTTTATCAGTCAATGAAGCAATGTTTCTAAACTTACTTTGCAATCTCTGAGAAAGGATTTCCACTCAGTTGTGGGGGAGATAGGCCCCAAGAATCAAAATCCTTAGACCTTTGGCTCATTCTAACACAGAGTCATTGGCAGCTTAATCTGACTGAACAATTCATCCAGACATGCAGATGAGATCTATAATGCCCACTATGGCAATCTTTGTAGATGATATCTTTTATCCTTAGTGAAATGCAGGTGCTTTTGGCACAGAGTATTTCTTCCTCTGGGTGTGCTATGGTTGAGCACAGAAGTAGATGATCATCAATACATGCAATGATGTTTATTGAGGTCCATCCACTGTCCTGGATCCCTCTGGCTCTTACATTTGATAGCATGTATGTGATATAAAACTATAGTGATGGCACTGAAATGAATGAAAGAACAAAATAAAGAAAGAGTGTCATTCTTTTAAATCATTTTTATTTGGGATATTTCATTTATAAACCACAAGGCATACCATATTTACTTAATCTATCAGAATGACACTTCATTAAATTAAGAAATTTTAATTAACTAATGAAAACTTCATGGGTCTTCATCTTTTTATGTTCATATTGGGGGAGGCCATTTTGATGACAATTTTTATAGTTATAATTAAATACTTCTGATAGATTTAGAAAACTCGCAAATAGTAAGAATATTTCATCTTTTATTTTATCTTCCATGACATATCCAATTTAGCCTGGAGGCAGTTACCCCAGGCTTTCTGTGTCTTCTCTTATTTCAACTATCTATAGTTAAGAAAAAACTTGAGGTTCTGATAAAACAGAATTACAATACCTATGAAATTCAGAATTAGGCCAATAAAAGAAATGCTTCTTTCTTTGCTTGGATATTTGGGATGACTATCCCAAGTGGCCACCACTCATACATATTACAGCCTAAATCCAAATAGTGACAGCTTGGCATATGTTCCAAGCACAGAAGTTATGGCATTTTGATGACATTCCTAGTAGAAGATCATTCTGCTAATATCTCCTCATCATATTCATCTAAAGAGATACTAGCTTATTAACTGATACTTATTTTTAATGTTTGTATTCAGCCAAATATATATCTTGTTCTTGCTTTACATTTGTTTGATTCTGGATCTGCCATTTGGATGCATTCACTCATTCATTCATCCAAGCAAACCTTCATTTACTCTCTGTTAACATCCCAAGCCTTGGAGTGGATATAACTTAGAACTAAACAAAGCAAGATTATCCTGTTCCCAGGGATCTGAGAGCAGAGACTAAGACCCTTCCACATTTCTTTTCTTTCCTTTGTGTCTCCAGTTCTCCCTCACATGGCATGTAGTCTAGCTAGATCACATCAGGTCTTTCTCCTCCAGTGTGAGATGGAGACCTACCTACTGCAGAAAGCCAGGTCCCGTGTCTGCTTTCTATAGTCTTCACAATAACATTTCTCATCAAGGAACTTTCTTTATCATTAACAATATAAATCAGATCCTTGGAGGCAAGAATGAAAGGAGAATCTCCTTGTGGGAAAGGTCAGCTGGACTGTTCAGTCCCAATCTGTCCCGCTGAGCTACTGCTGAGCTACTCTCCATTAAAGCTTGTTTGACACAGTCCAGCTGGAGAGCCGCTTGGTTTCCATAGACAGACCTGGAACCATATTACAACCAATGTTAATATTCTTCAGTCCAGATACAGACATAAAGTATATCCTCTTCTACCCAAGCACGTTGCCCTGGGAGGTCTGTAGTTCTGTTCATGTTGGTTTTGGGGTTTTGTTTTGTTTGTTTGTTTGTTTGTTTTGTACTGGGGATTGAACTCAGAAATGCTTGGCCACTGAGGTACATCCCCAGCTCTTTTTATTTTTCATTTTGACACAGGGTCTCACTGAGTTGCTTAGGGCTTAAGCAACAGCCTAAGCATGCTGTTGGTGGCATTTTTTTTTTTTTTTTTTTACCAACTTGCTGCTACAAATGCTCAGAAACCTAAAGTGAGTGCATGTTACAAATACCAGAGTCCAAATGAAGGATAAATAGAGCCCCTGATTTCTCTTTGCAAGCTAATTTGCACATGGGTCACCTCTTCTGAGACAGCTGGGCAGACCTATCCCTAGCTCACTGTTTCCCAAACCCCCCAACAGGGTATTTGTATGGGAACTAGAATCCTAAACTCCCAGAACTATAAGGATACTTCAGGTTGCCTAGGGCAAGCCCCTCATCCTGAAGGAAGGAAGGCAAGGTCCCCAAGGGGAAATGATGGCCAAGGTTCAGCCATGTGGACAGCAATCCCTAGTCAAGAGTCAATTGTATCTTGTCAAAATACTGCCTCAGTGAGTTTAAGCCATGGCTGTGCATGTAGGCCACACCCCATGTGTGGGCAGACATTCCACTCAGTCACCTCAGACAAGAAGTCTGCTCTTCAGACTGGACACCAGGGTGGACTGGGAGGAGCTTGTCTTGATGGTGACTTCTTGTCTTCTGAAGCTTCATTTTCCTGAATCTAAACACTGATATAAGTGAATGCCCAGAGGTGTGGACCACTGAGAACAATGTGCAAGATGGATGTTTCGGACCTCTCTGATCCATCAGGAGCAGAAAGGAGGCAGCCTTGTCCTGAGATGACAAGGTCACACTTGCACATTGGGAGCCAGGGTCCTGCCAGGCCCTGGAACTGCCCTGGGTCTCTGTGGGGCATGTGTCAAGTTTCATGGACTCACAATCCCTAACTTCACAGCCTTGCTTTCACCCTGGACCAAAAGCTGGCTCTCGGCCAGGCATGGTGGCTCATATTTGTAATCCCAGCTAGTCAGAGGGCTGAGGCAGGAGGATTGCAAGTTTGAAAACAGCCTGGGCAATTTAACAAGTCTCTGCCTTAAAATAAAAGGTCTAGGGGTGTAGAAAGTTTAAAGTTCAGATGTGCTGGCTCCTGGGAACAAGGTGCAAAGTGGATGCTTGGGACCCCTTCCTGCTGCATCAGGAGGAAAGTAGGTGAGAAAGGACCTCTCTCTCCCTTAACATACATCAGAAAGAGAGAGAGAGGAGAGAGGGAGAGAGGGAGGAAGAGAGGAGGCAGGGAAGGAGACAGGCCTGCCTCTCCTTATCACTAACCCAGCACCTCCTCAAACCTAGGCATCCTTCCAGTTTTAATGAAAGCCAGTTTTTCCCATCCAGGAGCATTTTCTCACTGCTCCAGCTCATGAGAATTTCTTTCCCCTGAGCACCACAGTTCTGGGTCTGTATGCCACCTATGTTCCTACTATTGCAAGGCAGCTTCCTAAGGAATTGTTTTTGGATTTGGTTTCACATGAATTGGTGTGACTTTCTCCCCAGCAGAATTAGAATCTTCTGCGGCAGAGGGAGGTGGGGCGAGCTCCAGGATTCTCAGTATCTCCTCAATGTACAAACCCTCTCTCCTCCCACTCACAGCTCCCAGGCTGAGAACTGTATAAGCAGGAGCTTGAAAACACAGACGCAACAACTGGAGCATTAAAACCTGAGCCTTGTGCCTACACAAATGTGACAAAATTGACAAAATGAGGCTGGCAAGGGTGCACCCCTTCCAAGACTTCCCACGGTGCTCCTGACTTTCCTGGGTGGCAGAGAACTCTTCAAAACGTGGAAACCAAATTGCTTTTCTTGCAGAATAGTGTTCCCTTCCCAGCTATTATTAAAAGCCTCCTCTGCGGTGGATGCTCCTCCTGGGTATTCAAGTGGGAAATGAACCATTCCACAGGCCTCTTGGTTCTGAGCCTTCCACAGGCCTCTTCTTCCCACTTCATCCTCACTGATCAGTCAGTTCTGTTCCTTCCAAATTATTGGCAGCTGTTGATAAACGAGTATTGTTCTCACTTCCGGCATAGTGGACAGACTACTCCCAGTTCTGGCCACTGGGAAGATCTCCTTCACTACATCCATCAGGTCACCCCGTGAGGCCCCAGTTGTCCACTTTTGAGTGGTTCCACTCAAACATGCAGACATGCTTATGAACCTGTCATGAATTTTCTCTTCCTTAGTTAATGATTAAAGACACACCCCAAGCCATGGCCATGTACTGACGGAGAGAAGACAAGGCAACAGAAGTCCGTTTGAAAGAGTCTGATATACTTGGTCATGCACCTCTCATGCCTTCTGGACTTATCCAAGCAATCTCCATTTGTGGTTATGTTTCTGCTGTGGTCTGATCAACATTACAGCTAGAGATATCAGATAATGCTCAGCTGTCATCAGCAAGCTTAGATGTCATGCTTGCCTCTAGGAATATTCAAACTCCAGTGGCAAGCCAGAAGATATTTTTAAAAAACAATAATTGCATCTAGACTAGGGCAAAGATTTGTTCCCAAATTCTAGAAGTCTGTGCTGTGGTTCTGCTGTAGGTGCTTTCCAGAAGCTCCTAGTAGCTCTCCTATTTTTCATGGGAATTTCAAATATTCTTGGATCTGTTCGATCATAAGGGACAAGTAGTAAAGCAACTTCCAATACAACTTGACCTTGCTGATGAGTCTTCTAATGCCCTCCCCCCCCCCTTGAACGTGGTAGCTTCACAGGTGACTCAGAAGATAGGTCAAATCTGCCATAGATTGAAACCCAAATCCAAAGTGGACCATCAAATTTTGCAACTATCTTTTTCCTAATCATAGGTAGTATGAAGTACATCAACTTCTCTTACTAAGGAGATATATTTGCATGGTCCATAATAGTTTTAAAATTTTGTTGAGTCTGAAGTGTTGGTGGCACTCGCCTGTAAACCTAGTGGCTTGGGAAGTTGAGGCAGGAGGATCGCAAGTTCAAAGCCAGCCTCAGCACAAGCAAGGCACTAACCAACTCAGTGAGACTCTGTCTCTAAAAAATGCGTAAAATAAAACTGGGATGTGGCTCAGTGGTAGAGTGCCCCTGAGTTCAATCTCTGGTACCCAAATAAATAAAGTGGTAGGCTCATGAATTTTTATGGAGTTTGCCCCTGTCCACTATTTTATGCATGTCTTCCTAAGGCATCCAAAATACTACTTTCTTCTCATAAGATCTAATCAATGCAAGACCATCAATATAAGTAGACCTGTGTGTTTTGTGGAATGTCAAATGACTCTGTGGACTAGAGAACAGGTGCAAGACTGTGATGGCATATTTTTGGCCATGCTAAATAAAAATCAATGGTTGTAGTAGTGCTTGCAAACTGACATGGAGAGAAAGGAATTATCTGTGTGAAAAGCTTTATGCCAAATGTTAGGAGCTGTGTTAATTTGCCGCAATAACGATGCCACATGTGGGACAGCAGCTGAAATTGCAGTTAACATTTGATTAAATTTACATAATCCTGTTATTCTCTAAGATCCATCTGATTGAGGACAAATTGCTGAGTTAAATTGAAATATGGTAGCTAATCTTTTGGCTGCTAATAGTTTGGCGGGGTTAAGTGGATATACCGTAGGTAACACCTCTCCTGCTTCTTTCAAGTCTTTAATGGTATCATTAATCTCTGCAGTTATGCGGTATTGCTTCTCATTTACTATCTTGATAGGGAGGGAAAGTTCCAGGGGTGCCCACTTAGTTTCTTCTACCATATTTTCCCTCCCTCTTTGGGATAGAGAGCAAATGAGGGGGAGATTCTGGCAGTTTCCAAGTATGTCTAATCCAACTTTAAATTTAAGAAAGGAAGAATAACCAGAGGGCAGATCAAGAACCAACTGAGCCCCCTGAAAATTAGACTTAAGACTTCATCTGTTACGTGTCCACCGTAAGCACCCTTTTTAACTGATAGGACACAGTGGGTGTTGGTGTCACCAGGAATTAGCATTCATTGAAAATCAGTGTTTAATAATTGTCAAAATGTCTACATATCCTAATGCATTGTCACCCTAGCAAGTGACAACAGTTCCTTTTGGAAATGCATGGACAATTTATGGTATGTATTTGAAGCAATGGCTCAGGGTCCTTCTCAAGGAGACCTGGTCTCTCTCCAACCAGTGTTTTCTGGGTCTGTGAATCGACAAGTTTGGAAACAAGGAGAGTCTATGACTTCTTGTTGTATCAATGAAATTTAAGGGTTTTTGTTTTGTTTTGCTTCATTTTGTTTTTGGCTTTGGGGCATTATAGTCTTTTCTGTTTTATACATCAAATAACACTTGGTCCCTACTAGGTGTTTGCCTCCACCAAAAATGTCTTTAGGCCAAAGCATTCCAATCATGGAAACTTCTCTGCTGCCCCTGACACTTAACTGTGACCCTTTGGTTATGTTTCCTCAAGAGTCCTCTATCCTCCACACCCTCGCCAACACTTATTGTTGTTTGTATTCTGGATAACTGCCATTCTGACTGGTGTGAGATGAAATCTTAGAACAGTTTTGATTTGCATTTCTCTAATTACTAGAGAAGTTGAACAATTTTTCATATAGTTGTAGATCAATTGTATTTCTTCTTCTGAGAAGTATCTGTTCAGCTCCTTAGTCCATTTATTGATTGGGTTGTTTGTCTTTGGGGTGTTAAGTTTTTTGAGTTCTTTATATATCCTGGAGATTAGTGCTCTAGCTGATGTATAACTGATTAGAACTAATTTTTTAAAAAAAGAATCCTCTATTCTCACTCAACCCAGTGAGCCTATCCCAGTGGTCACATTTATTCCATTCATAACTGGTCTACAAATGACGGTAACCACAATTTTTCAAGAGTGGAAGTGCTCCCCTTACTGTCCCTCATCAGTTTCTTAGCAGAGGAATTATATTCTAAACTTCATCATGAAACACAGTTGGAAATGAGTATGCAGATTATGCATAATAAGTTTGGTCCAAAGTTCCATCTCCCTAAGCATACAGAGAAACTGGAATCTTGGAATCTTGTGCTCTTTCAACACAGCCCTAGGACTGGCAAACTTTTTCGTAAGTGTCACATAGTGAAAGCTTCAGGCTTGCAGACTATTTGGGCTCTATCACAACTGCTCAACTCTTATAGCACAAAAACTTCCACAGATGATACTTAAATGATGAAGGGTTGCTAGTTTCCAATCAAATTTTTTTCTTACAAAAGCAGGAAGTTCTTCCACAAACTGAAGTTTAGCAACTTCTAATGTAGACCTCTATGGAAATACAGCTTCAGCCAACTGCATTAAAGTCACATTTAGATGCTAACACATTAGCATGTGTGGGCTAACACATTATCTGAAATATCTAGTAATATCAATGAATCTGTCACAGGCTATTGTTATATTCTACCCTTGTTGATCAAACACCCATGAAATCCACCACCACCATTCATGTTCTCCAAGTTTCTGCATATATGCTGGCACAATTTCAATCCATTTTGGTGTAAACTATTTCTATCTGGGACTTAGTGTCCACCTATATGGAGTATATAGATAAATGACCATAGCTAAGGGTCTAGTGGCAACAGGGGTTGGTTTGGATGGTTTTGAAGAGAGCGATAATCCACTATCAAGATCTCTACTCCAGGCAAGGTAATGACAAGGTTTTCAGATAAAGGAAGGCTAGTCTTGTAAGGCACTTCTAAACCAATTTCAGTGGCAAGAGAAACTCAGAATAATGTGGAAGTTCAAGATTGTCAGTTCATTCAGGGTCCAATCATATGTGCTTATTCCAAGTGTTAGTAGCCTAATCTTTCCCCATTAAATGTCCCAACTTTCACATGAAAGAGTTGAAAAGACTCTGAACCCAAGTATCATTGTAATTCAGGAACTTACACAATAAATTTTATTTTGAGTTTTAGCCATATCAGCCCTGAGGCTGTGAGAAGAACATATTGTAGAGCCATCTTGGAAGATATCTGATCCGTAATCTGTGACTTAACCTGATAGCTAGAGGACCAGAACTTGACATTTTCTTTCTGTAATTGCTCAAATGAACTCAGACAGATTTGTCCTATGTTGCAGTCCCTATAGTCATCTTTATGCCATAGTGGTCAAGTACAGTGACTGCTTGAGCTCCCAAGGCACATCTGTCGGTGGCACTTCATCACATTTCAACCACAGGTGAGAGCTCTATTAATCGTGATGCCACTGCCTGCCATAGAGTACTAGCATCTCACTTTCTATTGGCAAACAACAATGACAGAGCACTACACTCAAGGTCAAAAACAACCAAACACAGCCTAAATTCCATCTTTGTGTCTCTATCTCCTGAGACTATTCTCATTAACATTCTGTCTCAGTCAAGGTCCAATCAATAGATAGAAACTGTACAGTTATTTGAACAGAGAAAATATAAGGAATTGTTTGCTATTGCAAAAGTTATTATTAATCTCTGCAGGAGTAAAATAATATTCTAAAGAATTCCCTAAAGTCAATGGAGAGCATCTAAAGAAACGTCAGACTCAGAGACCCAGGGTCCTTTCCAAGGATAGACTGTTCTGTTTGGAGAAGGTGCGCTTTACACTCTGCTGAGTGACAAGGAAGTGGAGTGGGTTTCCCCAGGCCAGAGCAGGTCCACGGACAGGCTGAGGCTGGTGGGCAGAAATTGTGGTTGAAAGTGGTGAAAAGGAAATAGCTCTCCAGGTACAGGAGAGAGTTGGGCAGAACCCAGAAACAGAATTGGCAGGCATCAAATGCTCCTCTGTGCTTGTGGACAAAGCCTGCAAGCCGACAACCACAGCCGTGATTGGCAAGCTGGAAACCCACTGTGACAAGCATGGAAAGTTGGCCACTGGAGTGACTGTGAGACCTGCTGTGAATCTGCCACAGGGTTACCACTGAAAATCAATAGGAAATTGTCCAAATGGGGGCCACCAAAACTTTATGGAGGTGAGTACCAGTGGGTGTCCCGAGATGTGGCATTGGCTACCGCAGGGCAGGAGCAAGAAGCAAAAAGCCAGAATCAAGAACAGCACTTCCTCCCGACATGTTCCTTTAGCGCCCTCTACTGAGAGAGACTGAACATTGCACAAGCTGTCCAAAGGGACAGGAGCCCAGCTCCAGGATCACAGAGCAAGTATAAAAGATAGATTTGGAGCTGAGGGGCAATATATTGCTGTTTGGTACAACAGTATTAATTATTATAGTAATAATTACCATGTGGTCTTTACTTTTGTCAAGTCATCAGCATATTCATTACTATATTTCATCCTACAGTTACTAACTTTATTTAAAAGATAAAGATGTTAAGATTCAAAAAAGTTGACTTATTCTGAGTCCCATAGCTATTAACAGAATAGGAGTTCAAATGAAAGCCTTAATTGCAACAAGAATTCTCCCTATTGAAATTATTGCCCTTTCCTAGGGGAACTAGAAGAAATAAGAATTTATTGATTATTTCAGTAGATCCACCACGTGATCAGGTACAGTTGGTTTTTTACTTTTATTTCTTTGTGTGTGTGTGTGTGTGTATGTGTGTGTACTCAGGAGATTGACTTCAGAAACCATGCAGATACCAAAATTCCACAGATGCTCAAGTCCCTTGTATAAAATGGCCTAGTATTTGCATATAACATACATGTAGCCACTCAATTTTAAATCATCTCTAGTTTACTATTTAAAATAACAAAAATTAAATGACCAGTGACTTGGGAGGCTGAGGCAGGAGGACTATTAAGTTCAAGGCCAGCATGGGCAATATAGTGAGACCTTGTCTCAAAATGAAAAGGGCCGTGGATGTAGCTCAGTGGTAGAGTGCCCCAGTTTCAATCCCCAGTACCACATACAAACATAAAAACCATGTGAATAGTTGTTATAATACATTGCTTAGGAAATAATGATAAGAAAAAAATCTGTACATGTTCAGGATAGATGCAATTTTTTTCAAGTATTTTCAGTTTGTGGTTGGTTGATTTGATGGACACAAAACTGTAGACCTAGACAGCCAACCAGACTGCTAAATAGAAGAGTCAATAGAAGGAACCAGGCTGCTGCTCTCACGGAGCTACAGCCTCGAGCAGGGTCAACAAATTGTCTTAAAAGATAAATAGTAATATTTTAATATTAATATTTTGCAGGACCAAGAAACAAAATTGAGGATATTATAGATACTTATGTATCCATCTGAAATGTGAAGGTTTAAAATGTAAAAGCTATTCTTAAACTCTCGGGCAATGCAGACTATAATAAACAGTTTATTACAGTAGTAAATTGTTGAGCTCTTGTCTAGATAAAGAGAGATTGAAAAAAGAGAACCTCATACATATGTGAGGGCCAACTATACAAAGGGTAAAAGCCAAATGGCAGGGGGGAGACTGAGACTGAGAATCAAGGAGGTTGCCAGGGGAAGAACGCTTGCCTGCATCCCGCCCTGAGGGCTGAGCTGTTGCTGGCTGAGTGGAGGATGGGCAGAAGCCACAGTCCTGGGGGGCAAGAGCCATGTGCATTCAAGGAAGAGGACAAACGCAACACCAGCGACCGCAGCTCACACCACAGTGGAGCTGGAGACGCGGCCGAAGGGAGCAGACAGAGAGCTGAAGAGGAAGGTGGGCCCCACCATCCAGGGTCTTGTGAAGAGGCCAGCCTGGGGCAGCCATGCCTGGGAACAATCCAAGTTGAAGGGGAAGGAGAAGAAGGGGAGGGGGTACATGGGCCTCGCCAGCCCTCAGCCGTGCCCGTGAAATGCCGTTATGCGTGTCCACCTGCAGGCTAGGCCCTGCCTCCTGCTCTCGACCCTGGCTAGCACATATTCCTTTCAGGTCTGCACTTTGATGCACTCAGAGAGAATTCAAACCATCTTTCCATGTCATAATTTAATCTATGGCCCCCCGGCTGACAGAAAGGGCAGGAAAGCAGTCTGATGGCTTCTTCCCACAGAGGTTGGGATCCACGGGCCTAGAAAACTACCCGAAGCAGCAGTCAGGGTCCCAGGAGGCCGGGGTCTCTGTTCCGCCTCAGTCCTGCATCTCACCTTTCACCTTTGCATCTGGGTTCTGATTTAATTTTACAGAGATGGGGTAACTTCCTGGCTAATTATCGGACTCTGGTGTCAGACACTGCAGGTTCCGGTCAAGTACCTATTAGCCTCCAGCTGTACAGCTTCCTTCTTGTTATTTAACTTCTTTGCGCTTTGTTCAGCCCTTTCGTCCTCAGATAGGGGTCGTTATTGTGCGGCACTGGCAGGAGAGCTAGGAGTGCCAGAGGAGTTGTGTGAAGCTTAGAATGGGAGGTAGCAGAAGCTGGTCATGGAGGTGCATATTGGAAATCCCAGTGACTCAGGAGGCTGGGGCAGGAGGATGGAAAGTTTGAGGCCAGCCTGTGCAGCTTAGTGAGACCCTGTCTCAAAATAAAAGATAAAACTGGCTGGGGGATGGAGGCAGTGATAGAGCACTTGCCTGGCATACATGAGGTCCTCAGTGCCATTCCCAGCACAGAAAGACCTTCAATAAATCTCTGCTCTGCCGTCTGCTTCCTCTTTGGACCCTACCATAACTGTATGCTTGTGCAGGACAGAGATTATTGTCCCATTTTATAGACAACACACCAGAGGCACCATAAGATCAATTCTCTTGCCTGAGATCATGTGGTAGCGCAGGTTCTCACACTTGCATCCCCCACCTCCTTACACCACTGTCCTGCAGTTAGCCTGTACAGGTCACAGCAGCCTGTGGGCCTCACTTTACCGACAGTAAGTTAGTGGGGGTGAGGGTGGACTGCATCTCCAGTCCTCCTCCTGATCTGACCATCCAGATGCCTCTGCTACAATCCACTGGGGCGCTGTTCCCAGCTTCCAGGGGGATTGCTTGGGATCCAGGCTCAGCCTTGAAAGAACCCGCACCTTCCCAAGAAAGATCTGTGTGAGCTGCCAGCCCCACTCTGCATCACAGGCTCTCTCGTCACATAAAATTCTCCTCCTGACACTATTTCCCTTTAGAAGGAAAGTAAATCATAACTTTTCACTTAAGCATTTCTGTTGCTAGTCAGACCTGCTTTAGCCTGGAGTTGAAAAAGAGCCTATTTGGTTGGATCACATTTCAACTCGGTCTAATAGATATTTGCTTAAGGGGGAAGAAGGTTGAAGAAAAAAGGGAAATGTCAAAACGGAATAATAAAATGGTCTATAAACAGAAGCAGGTTTTCTGCGATACGTTACCCCGATAAACCCGATAATGGTTCCCAAATGTCCCTCACTGGGTTGATGCCAGGCTGGGCGGCGGGGGGTTCTGGGTTATTTTTAATTTTACTGTAGCCAAATCATGACCTCATTCTGATGGAATTCTCTCTCACCAAAGAGCTGTATCAAGTTATTTGTCGGCAGAAATTCATTTGAATGTGGATTCATCGGAAACATGTGTGGCCACAGAAGCAGCCGAGAGGGAAATCTGAGGCAGGAAAAAGGAGGATTTTCAAGGAAACCCTTCCCTTTGTTTTAACAAAACAGCCTGGTCCTTCTGGGGCCTCAGCCCTTTGATGATGTTGATCCTGGGTCTGCTATGCTCTGTGACCATTCTGTGCCCTTGGCAGTCCGAGAGCAGACCTCCACCACAGGGCACAGGAAATTCAGCTGTCACCCATTGCCCCCAGGGGCGGTTTCAGTGGCAGCTTCTGTGTGACGTGGACAGGAGCCTTGGCTGATACCTACTAACTCCAAGATAGAACATAATGACCGACATGAATAATAACCACCATCCTGCTCTTTATCAAGCACCTACCGTGTGTATTGTGGAAGTGCTTTGCATATATTTTCTTTGATCTTCACAATGAATGTAAGAGTCTGATCATTTTCCATTTCACAGATAAAAATACTGAGGCTGAGAAAGTTAACTTCTTAGGAGCACATGGCTATTTAGTAGTTTAATCAATTTTCAAGCCCCAGTCTGTTTTATATAAAGCTTCCCCTCCAGCTACAAACTTCTGCAAGCAGAAGTCTTAAAGTGATTTAGAGAAAGGGAAGACACTTCCAGACTGGTAGATCAGGGGATGCTTCAAGGAGGAGGTAGCATTTGAGCTTTATGTATAGTACAGAAGGCATATGGACACCCATCTCAGAGTCAAGTCAGGAAGAAAGGGGTAGTATCAGGCATACACACACTGGATAAAGAACCTGGCTTGAGTCCCAAAGGGAGTTGTGGAGAGTGGGATGGGACCCTGGAGAGTATCTGACTGACAGGCCTTGCCTAAAGGGACCAGAGGGTCATTGGCAAGTTTGGTAAAGAAACATACCATGAGCGATCAAGTGGCCACAGAGTGAAGAAGGAATGTCCTGGGAAGCCCAGGGAAGGAAGTTAGGAGAAGGCAAGGGCTGGATGGGGCGGAGCTCCCACAGAGGACAGAGAAATTATCTGGAGGCTGTAATGATCAATTATATGTGAGGGAAAAGGTGGGGGAACCATCTGGATGCATCTGGGTCTCTTTCAGGAGTGACGGGTGGGGTGGGGTTCACTCCCTGAAATAGCGTTTGTGTGCAGCACAAGGGAATCCAGCTTCTGAATGTGTTCAGCTTGAGTTACCTCTACTGTCTCCTCAGTTTCCACATGGACACACTAACATGCCTTGCTCGTTTCCCCAGGTTCCCGGCACGAGCCCTGTGGAAAAGCACTGAACTGGTGGACTGGAACAATCTTGCATTCCCTACAGTACGAAGAATGACCCATCCAAAGAGGTGCGTTTGGCCAAACTCAGCATTCAAATCATGTAGGCAGCAGAAGCACCAGGCCAGTGATAGCGCCACGTTGTACATCAAGGTCCAGCCATGGGACAGCTTCCTGAGACTGTCACATGAAGGCCTTTTGGGTGGGAGAAGATCTGCTTCTTGCTTTTACCCTCTCTCAGGAGGGGGATGGACTCACCCTACCAACCAGCCATTAGGGTCAACCATGTCAAAGGACCAGGAAGGAAAGCTCAGAGCAGATGGGAGGTAGAATCATCTGTTTTGGTTTTCACTCAAGCTCTTTTCCTATGCAAAACATTGTAGGAAATTGATCATTCAACTACCTTTTCAGAAATGGAGTCTCCAATATCAGGGAGAATAGTTTCCTATAATCCCCGTGTGTTGGGGATTATCCTAATTTTTTCTAGTGTCTTTTAAAATAATCACCATGAAAGTGCCTATAACATAGAAAGCTAGGGAAATAGACCACGTACCTCATAATGTCCCATTTGGACAGACCTCTTGTTTCATGTGACTCTCCTGTCTATCCTCAAGCAGATGGAGTATGTGTCACTAATGACATGATCTCCTCCTTTCTCCAGGGCCATGTTCACCCTAGGAACCCATGCAGAAAGTAAGTAGAAACAGGGCTCATAGGGACATGGCTGTCTGGGTTCTAGACATCTTAATGTCTGGGAAGGAATCTAAGTAAAAAAGAACGAGTGAGCAGTCAGCTACCTACCATTCAGTTTCAAAATTTAGGGTATTTCCCATGATGTTTTTCTCCAAATCTCCCTGCACACTTGTACTAGCAACATTTCTCTCTGCATTGTGACTTGGCTGTGCCAAGCAGCTACACAGGAGTCACAGTAGTCACAGGGGGATCCGATTCTGGGTTAGGAAACTGTGATGGCAAAAGTCATGGTCATCTTTTTACCCCAAGGCTTACACAGGACCTTTCAGAGTGGCATGACTGTCCCTCACTAGGTATGTGGTTTTGGAGACATCCTTTGATTTCTTGTCTGCAAAGTGGGATCCAGAAAATCTGTCAGCCAGAGTGGTGGTGATCAGTAGATCAGAACACAAATGCAAACCACCAGGCAGCATGGTGAGCCACAGTGAGCTCAAGGAGGCTGTGTCTTCTTTCTCTTCAGTTTCTGCACGAGTCCAGAGCTTCCTACACATAGAGGAACTAAAAAGCATAGGCAGAAAGAAAGTGGGATAAAAAAATGGGAAAAGTGACTGATACATGAAAAGGAGGGAGGAAAAAGAAAAACAGAAAGCCATGCAGTTAATAGAGGAGCCATGAGAGAGAGCTCTTGCACGCACCGCAAATTCAGCTTCATGACATCTACCCATGCTTCCATGAATGCTTCCAATGACACACGTCAGAATGTCCCTCTGTGTCCCCCACTACCCCTGTTAAATGAGGGCCAAAGGTTTTGGTCCTATTTCCCACAGATAATGCCCCCGCCAGACACCCAGGGTCTCTATGTCCCTTCCCTAATTGTCCCTTCAGGACTTGCTCCCTACAGAGTATCTGGAGAAGCCTCCATGTTGGAATGTGAAGGGTAGGAGAGCTCAGGTGTCCAGGGATGGGGCAGGGGACGTAACTATGGTGGAGCATGGGCTGGTAGGTGGAGCCATGGAGAGGTAAAAGCAGTCCAGGCATCCATGGTCAGAGAAGACCTCTCCAGAAGAGTGGAGAAGGTTAAATTGGTAAGAATAGCCTTCCCCACACCATGGACCTTAAACTCTTTACCTCACTATAACCCCAGCTATGAACAACCCAAGAACATTCCTTCCCATTCTAGAGATTAGACAACTGGCGCATAGACGGCTCCTTGCCTTGGCAGACTAGGAGGTCCAGAGTGCACTGGTTCTTAGGACTTAGCTGTCAAGCTGCTCAAGAGCTGTTCTAGAGCTTTCGCATCATCTTTTGGCCCTGGAAAGATCGATCTGTGACCTTGTCACCCACTCCTCCAGCCCTGAGTTCCTCCGGTTTGAGATCCTTAAACTCTGTGTCTCTAGCCACCTGCACAGGGCCCAGCAAAATGTTGCTGTAAACAAATGTTTGTGGAATGTTTTTAGAGCAACTGAACATGAATTCAAACATAGAAAGTGAAAAGGCGACAGCCTGCAGATGACCTCTGTGCTGCTGCAAACCCAGGCACGTGAGGAACGCCCAGATACATGGTCTCGCTTTCGCATATTTCATCCAGATGTTTGGCTTCAGGTAGAAGCAGACCAGGAAACCCTTAATGACCAGACGAGTGTTTCTTAACATGTCTAACGTCTAGACAGCCCTGTTTTTTGCTGTACAAAGATGCAGCTCACTCAGCGTTCTTCAATGGACTGTAAGATACAGAGTGCCCTGAGTTGGAATTGAGAGAAGTGAGAGAAGGGGAGGAGAGAGGCGACATCCCCAAGCCCCTGGTCAGGAGCAGGCCTGTGGGGCAGGAGGAGAGCAAGGAGCCCAGTGGCTGGCAAGTGTGAACACAGGGACCTACAGCCAGTGACTATGAGGGTCCAGCCCAGGGTCAGAGTCCTCACTGCTTTTTGGTGATAGTAAAGACTGGGGCTTTCACTTGGAGTGAAATGGTGAGTCACTGTAGAATTTGGAGCTAAGCTGTGTCTTGGTATAAATTATATCTTCAAAAGAAGACTCTGACATCATTGAGACTAACCGGTGAAATGGTACATGGAAAAGAGGGAGTGGGAAGAAAATTCAGGAGGCTACCATTACATTGGTTAGATTTTTATTACTGTGATGAAATACCTGTGACAGGCTATTTTATTTTTTAAAAGGTTTTTTTTTTTTCCTTTCTTTTTTTTAGCTTGCAGTTTTGGAGGCTGCAAGTCCAAGCAGCAGGGTGCAATCTCTGGTGTCATATTGCAAGGTAGCTTGTGTCTATATCTGTTTCTGTGGTTTTTCTCCCTCTCCTTATAAAGGCACCAGGAGCTCCACCCTATGACTCCACCTCTGAGTACCATAGCTAGACTGAATTTCCACCCTCTTAATACTATTAACATCAGTCTTTGTGGATTAAACTCCTGTGTGAGTTTGTAGAGACAAACCATAGTCAAATAATAGCCACCACGTTCAACCAGGTAAAAGATGTTGGTGGGGGCTGATGAGGGGCTTTGTGGGTGATTGGGCATGAGTGTGATGACATGGGAATGTCCAAGAGCTGAGTCCCTTGGCCATGAGGGTGGCAGTTCTGGTCACTCCCAGCCACAAGGGCCCTGAAGAGAGTAGATGCATATTCTTCCTCTTGCTGCTCTTTCTGGAGAATATGAATTAGATGCATTTTAATAAGCATTGTGATGACTACGGAACTTGTTCTAGAACAATAGCTCCTTGGCTGTGCATAGAAATCACCTGGGTAGCTTGAAAGACACTGATATCCATGTTTCTCCCCAGAGTTTCTCATTTTGTTGATCTAAGGCATGTTAGGGGGAGTGAAGTGAAGAGGTTCCACTGTAGAAAGTCTCCTCTTAGGGTCTATACACATGTTGCTGAGCAAGAGTTTGGGCAACTAAAACTCTTAGTTATGCATACATTCGTTAATATGTAGTACGTAGGTACCAAAGCAATTTTCACATCTAAAAATACAGCACTTCCCCCACTATTTTGGATTCTTTTGGTAGCATGGATTTCCGAGAAGAGAATTAGCTGTTTGAAAAGGATGAAAAACTTTAAAGCTCTTGATATATATTGATAAATTTTCCTCCAGAAAGCATGATTTATGATCCTTTAATTTTTTTTTTTGTAGAAACAATTGTGCCCAATTTTTAAACCACCAGCGCTTTGAGTCAAGGAATGAGCTTCTTTGGGTTGTACTGAGCTTCCTGTGATTGGAAGATTCAAGTGTATGTAACTAAAGGACACTTGGCTCAGTGTGAGTTGATGTGCAGTGACTCCCTGAGCACAGGACCTGCAGAAGGCACCTCTGCCATTCCTTGGTTCTGATCCCAGCTATTTCCTACTGCAGGGGAGCCTGCACCCACAAGGCTCCTTTCTGGCAACTGGCAGATAGGTCTCGGGAGAAGGCAGATTTACAGAGTAAAGCACTTAGAAGTAACTGGCACAGTGACCACTGATGCTTAGGAAATACGGCTGGAACCGGCGTACATGAGAATGGCAATGATCTGGACAATGAGGTAACCAAATAGGGAAGGACCTCTTCTGAGGTCTTCTCTTGACTTGCAATATCTCTCAGAGAGAAGGCCAATGGTTTGGTCCTTGGCTGTGAACGTGGTACTTTTCACAGAGCAGGGAAATAACTTGAAACAATTCTGACACACGTTGATAATCTCTCCAAAGCAGACAGCACAGGGTGGTAGAAAGAGCATGATATGGAGAGTCACAGACTTGGTGTTGACCAAAGTTTCTCGAGAAGACCATCTCTGAGCCCTAGTAAAATCATGGCCATAATGTTCTCTCCAATGACACATGAAGGATCTAGCATGGGACTTGGCACAGAGATTACCCTTAGGAAGAAGTGCCTACGATTGTACTACTCACAGAACATACTTACATTGTACATTGTATTCAGAGATCATTAAATGGTGAGACTAAGGACAATCATGAACATTAGAACAGTCATAAGAATGGACATCTCTTGGGGACCCACTGAGTGCTAGAGTTTGGATAATTTGCCTGGAACTTTACAATCTTCTAGGCGGTCTTATCTTCATCAAAATTAAAGGAGAGTTAAACAAACCTTATAAAGTAGATAGAGAATATATTATAAATGACAAATCAAGAGGTTCTAATGATTTGTCAAAGGGCAAAGGAAAGTTATTTTGTTTTTTTGTTTTATAACTTAATTAAATCTTACTCTGTTCTCAGTAGGTCCTGTGATTTAAAATATTGTTGTATTGATGGCTGTTGGGATAAAATTAAGATGAGCTTCTTAATTTTTAAGCAATATGGCTTACCTCTTCCTGATTTAATTCTGTCTTTCCCATTTTTAGAGTAAGATCTGATGCTGAGGAACCAATGGAGCACTGGGTCTCTGGTGTTTGGCTCTCCTGGTGCTCCAGGAAGTTTGTTATTGACTCCAGACTCCAGCAAATCCCCAGAGCCCAGCATTTCACATGTCTGTGGTAGGGAAAGACAAAGAGCCCGTTTTCCAGGCCAGGGTCTGTTTACACTTCCTTGATCAGGGATAATGATCTGTTTACGGGAGACATTCTATCTTCATTAAACTCACTTCTGGACAATCAATAAGGGACTAAGACGATGGCACATGTGTGTTTGAAGTTAACACATCCTGCCTTGTTAGAGAGGGACCAAGGCTCAGCCAAGACTTTCTTGAACTGACATCGAGGACCAGGATATCACATGTGCTACTTGAATTAAGAAAAGGCAACCCTTTCCCAGAGGAACATAAATAAAGTCTAATCAAATAATTTTGCCAATTATCCTTCTCTGGTTTCTCTAACTCAGCATGGGCCAGGCTAGGCCTAGCATATTTTGTATTCTGTCCAGTCTGTCTTTCGTCCTATTAAAAAGTCATAATTTAAGGTATCTAATAAACAGGTAAGTAGCATTTATGTAATTAGCTTAGGCATTTATCTTTATAAGCGCAATGCAGAGACGCATTCACCAATCTTTGCTGGTTGATATATCTTTTAAACTGCAAAGTTTATGCCTTGATTTGAGAATAAATCAGAATAGAATAATTGACATTTGTCCTTCCTTCAGAAGAAGGGTAATATGTTTAATTGGCTATGTATAACACTTGTTGAACCCTCTCATTTAAGGAGCTACTTTACAGTGTAATTCCTTTGTATGAATTGATACTTATTAATCACTACTTGGTCTCACCCGGGTTTCCTTCTCCAAGCTAAAGTACAGTTCTTCCTTCTAATTTGCCTTGTTCTCTTTGTTGTCTACCTTATTAATTATAAGTGACTGTGTAGTGGGATCTCATCGTGGTTTTACTTTGTACTGCTCTAATAACTATTTATGTTAAGTGTCTGTTCATGGGATTATCAACAATTCATACATCTTCTTTGGCAAAATGTCTATCTGTATATTTTCCCTGTTTAAAAAATATATTTTTTCTTATTATTAAGTTCTTTGTAAATTCTTGATGTATACCTTTTTTTGAATGTAGAATTTGCAAATATCTTCTCTCAGTATGTTGCTTTTTAAGCTTTTCTTAATACATATTTTGATTTGCAAAAGTGTTAAATTTTGATGAGTTTAATTTATTCCTTTTTCTCTTATAAGCCATGGTTTTGATATCATAGCTAGGAAACGTTGAACTCAATGTTTCAAAGATCTTCTCCTGTTTTCTTCTAAAAGTTTTTTACTGTTTTAGCTCTGACCTTTGAACCTATGGTCCATTTAAGGTCATGTTTGTGTATGGTTTGAGGCAAAGGTCTAAACTCATTTTGCAACAAGTAGATATTCAACTACTCTAGCAACATTTGTTGAACAGATTACCTCTTCCCCAAGAATTTCCTTGGCATCTTGGTCAAAAATCAGCTGACTTAAAACACACTACCTTTTTTTCTGGACCCTCAATTGTACTCCATTGATCTGAAAGTCTAACTTTATGCCTGGGCCATATCATCTTGATTACTGCAGCTTTATAAGTTTTGGAATTGAAAAGTGAAAGTCCCCCTACTCTGGTCTTCACATTTAGAAATTTTTTTATGTATTTTAGTTTCTGCAAAAACGTCTATGGAATTTTGACAGGAATCACATTTAAGCTAGAAGCCAATTTAGGCAGATTGTTGTTATGAATGAATGTGTACCCCAGAAGATTTTATGTTGGAAACTAAATCCCCAAATTCATATGTTGATGGTACTTAGAGGTGAGACTATTGGGAGTTATAATTAAAGGTAAATAAAATCAAAAGGGATTAATGACTTTGTAAGAAGAGACAGTGACCTAAGCTGGTCCATTTTCTCTTTCACACCACGTGATGTCTTCTGCCATGTTATGATAAAGCAAGAAGATCTCTACCAGTGTCACTCCCCTCCCCCAGAAAGCCTCCCCAGCCTCCAGAACTATAAGAAATAAATTTATTTTCTTTATAAATTACCTAGTCTGTGGTATTCTGTGATAACAACAGAAAACAGGTTTAGATTATTGTCAACAATGTTAATTCTCCCAATCCATGAACATGGAATTCAAATCTTCAATTTCCCTCAGTGGAAAAAAAAAATGAAATTTTCATTGTACTTGTCTCACACTCCTTTTGTCAAACTTATTCTTTATTTGATGTCTTTTTTTGTAGCTACCAAACAGGATCTTTTCTTTACTTGACTTTCATAATGGTCCTCAGCTCTGTGTCCTTCTCTCTAAATCTCAACTAATGGAAGTAAGCAATGGCCAGAGCAGAACCAAGGTGGTGTCTCCCTCTTTATGCTCCAAGATTTTCTGCCTCCCCATTCATAAGGCAGAAGCAGAAAGAACAACAAAAACAAAAAGTTCTGTTGTATGTGATCCCTTGAGTCTATTGGAAATATGATTTGTGTTTGTCCTCTCTCCCTCTGGTTTTGTAATGCACTCATGAGCAGAGGACCAACAAGTCAGTGGCAGAGGGCAACTGGTATAAACCAAAGCCTTGACTGGGCCTCACTTCTTAGAGAGGCCAGCTCTTCACAACTCTGCAAAGTCACTGTTTCAGACATTTTACTAATTGATGCAAGCTTCTCTCTTGTTCTGTTCAGTATTTTGTTTTTATCAATAGGGCTTGTGATGCTCTGTTGATTTCCTTCCCTCTAGTGAGCTTTGGAGAAGAAAGCATTAATCAGAACCAGGATGCCAGCCAGGAGCCTTGACTGAGCTCTCAGGCAAGTTGCTACCCCTCTCTGGGCTTTATTTGCCTTGTGCAGAATGGTGAGCTTTCATTACTTTAATTGGAGGGTGTTCTTAGGCCTGGTATCTTTGGACCCAACTGCCTGGTAGATGAACTGAGGGATGCACTAAAAATGGGGAGAGCCTTGTTCATGACAGGAAGTGGAAAGAAAGGATTTGAAGTGGGTGATTGGGCCATAATAACCTGGAGACAAAAGGACAGAGATTCCCTTGACCTTGAAAGCCCTGTTGAAGCAATTCTCTGGGCTCTTTCCTCTTCACGCACAGATTCGTGATGTTGATTTGAAAAGTTTTTTTGTTTGTTTGTATTTTGTTTTTTTTTAATATTTATTTTTTAGTTGTAGGTGGACACAATATCTTTATTTTATTTTTATGTGGTGCTGAGGATCGAACCCAGTGCCTCCTGCGTGCTAGGCGAGCACGCTACCACTGCGCCACAACCCCAGCCCTGTATTTTGTTTTTTAAGGATGTTTGTGAGAGACAGGTGATGTGATGACCTAGTGCTGAATGAGCATCCTGAGTGATCTCTCAACCCCATCTGGGTCAAGCATCTGGTAGCTGCAGTCGAGGATCAACGCCAGCAAAGGTCACTTAAGTTTAGACCAAGATCTGTTAAATTAATCAGGGCTTCATCCACTTGTTAGCAGCCAGGAAGATGACCCCATGCCCAGTGATAACTAGGCAAGACCACCACCAACCTAGGCTCTGTGCCTGCTGGGCTCTAAATGCCACACTCAGAGGAGGGCAACTTGGGAGTTCTAACGAAACCAAAGGCACAGACAGAGATGCTCAGCTCCTACTTCAGAGACATGGACAATGCAGAAGGGATCAGCAGCAAAAGCTGAGAACTGGAAACAATTCCCTAGATTAAAGAAATAAGGCCCAGAGCACATGGGTTGTGAAACATGGAGCCTGGACTTTCAGTCTTTATGACCCCAAACTGAGTCCTTTGCTGCAGTGTATAATCAAACATGGGCATGGGATATGGGATAAGTTGGTTTCTGCTGAGCCTTTCCCCAGAAGTCTAAGCTCCTTTGAAGTAGAACCAAAGTATCACTCCTTTCTCTCTAGAAAGAGTCAGAAGGCGGTCTCATACACAAGACTGTAGCATCTCAGCCCTTTTCTTCTAGCTAGAGAAGCCGGGGAAGTAAAGGTCTCCCTGCTGAGAGATCTGGATTCCAGTTCTGGCTCTACTAGCAACCAGGTGACCTTGAGCAAGACATCTCTACTTCCTGGACCCGTCTCCTTTTTTACAAATTAATGACATTAAATTTTGCCTCAGTGATAATGTGTTTAAAAGACAACATGCGGAGAGGGCATTTGATGGAGCAAAGTGACTCCATTATACACACAACCTCTTCTTTCTTAATCCCAGCTCCATCAACATTTCTGGGTGTATGCAGGAAAAATGTCTCTCTACCTTTGTCTCCATGTCTTTTCACCTGTACAATGAAGGCATGATTCAAATGCCTTTTGGAGTCATTTAATTGTGAGAGCTCACAACCCCTGGCTTCTGCTGTATCCTGGTTTCTTGGAAGGCCCTGCTCATTTTGCCCATTCACTCTATGAAATATGGACACCCTTCAAAGAAGAGATTGGACAGGTTCCTCCACTGGATCTGTCAGTACATAGAGAAGGGAGGTCCAGAGCCAGGGGTGCTGCCTCAGGCCTGACCAAGGGTACCTTTTGGGCATACTTGATCACTAGTGTGAAGCAATGCAGTGCCCGCCAGATGCCGCAGACTCTGCTTGCGGATCAGAGAAGGAAACCAGGCCCACTGACTCCAGCATAATTTTATCAGAGGTTAAGGAAATGAAGTGGGGCAGGGAGCTGTCCTTTAAATAGTACTGGAAGTAAAAATAGCAGATCTCCAACAGGCTGCCAATGTGGGTCACACATAGGATAGCAAAATACTCCTACAAGAAAGAATAGTAATGGACAGAACACAGGTTTTAGAGCTAGGCAGAGCTGCACTGGACCCAGCTCTCCCCACAGGAGCTGTGGCACTTTACAGAAGACTCAGCCTGGCCACCTTTCAGCTTCCCTATCTACTGCGACAGGGTGACTGGGAGGCAGAGTTCACAGTTTTCGTGAGAGGAATGGCAGGACTTCTCCATCTACATGGCCTGGCAGAGCTTCTCTTCTCATCAGCCAACTAACTTCCTTTCCTTTGAGTTGAAAACTAAGTTGCCCATGATTTCTATGGGGAAAGAGGACTTGGGGACTTCTTCTGGCCTAACAAAGTCAATACCTCTTGGTGCCCTTGATCAGTAGAATTAATTAATGAAAAAGTAGTGGTACATTTTCTTGAAGGCCAAAGAACCTTCTGAAAAGAAAGAGGCTGGGATTCTAACCCTCCTTTTGAGATTCACTGCTACAGGGTCCTCTTAGGAGCCATGAAACTGTCTCCATTGAAGTCCATCCTCAGGAGGGAGAAGGGATCTTGGTGGCCCAGGCTCAATGCCAGGTGCAGCGTGAGGGAAAGGTGGTGCTGAGGTGGAAGAGAGCCCTCCAGACTCAGCCTCAGAGGCCCAGTCAGTCACGGAGTCTGAAGTGAGAGCAGAAACCACAAGAACAGTAACCATGGCAGCATGGGGGCTAGGCAGGACCCAGGCCTGCAAGGGCTCCAGAGAAGCAGTGAAGTTGGCTTTCTGATTAGGCCTGTTTCCCAGGAAGTCCACCCTGGTACCCATCACACTCCAGTGCTCTCTTCGTCTGGCACTGAGAGGCATGGCTGATCCCTTTGGCCTTGGGAGGGGTGGGAGGCGAGTTTGCAGTGTTGCACAGGCTTAGCACCAGGATGCCTTCAAGAATAAGGCAAACAGGAAGCCTAAGACACGGAGGAACAGATAGGCAGCTGGCCTCTAGGAGACAGGAGGGATGGAGGGCGGCTGTGGGGAGAGACCATCACAAGTGCCGTGGGGCGGCAGGTGTCTTTATCTGCCTCAGTTTCTGTTGCTCATTGTGATCCTGAGCGTCCTACATTGGCTCTGTCCCAGCCCAGCCCTTCCTTGCCCTGAGCTCCACTTACCCACCCCTGTCTCTGTCTACACTAGAGGCAGCCTTCACATTCCTCTGGGTCGCCTCTTTTCCAGGTCACACCCTTCGGCTTTCTCCTTCCTGAGGTGGAGAATCCCCAGGGCAGCGCCTTTTATGCTTCCAGATCATTCTAGAATCCCCTCGCAGGGCCCTCAGCTGGCAGCAGGCCATGAGGTTAGTCTTGCTCCCTGAGGAACACAACTCTGAGAATACATCTTTGTTTCTCTGTGCCTTCATTTTCTGTAAAATGGAGATAATGACACAGGCTGCGGACCTCAAAGCCAGGGTCTAAAGGAAGTTGCCCCTGCCTGGAGGGTTCTGGAGCGCTGCCTTTGTGGAAAGGATAATTTGGAGAGTTTATGGAGCTGGCTCTTTTCTCCCAAGTCCTTTCTTCTTGATCTTCTCCGTGACTCACATCATCGGATTCACCTGCTTGGACTGATTTTGACTTAGGAACCTTTCCATGGTGGGAGCTGCTTTCGGGTGGCTAGGCCAAAGGCAGGCCTTGGGATGATCCCTAAGGTTGAGCTGCCCGGTGGAGTCTCAGGGAGGTCACCTGACTTGGCTAAGAGAGGAAGTAGCTAGCAAAGAGGATGAAGAAAGGCGGTAATAAGCTTCCCTCTGCCCCGTACATCAGGAGAAACTGTGCCACCACGCCACCCCGCGAAATGCAGCCGAGAGGTAAATGCACAGATTCTGGACTCACACGTGTCTATTTCTGATTATTCGTTCTGTCCTGGGCCTGTTTTACCCCTTGGAACAAGTCATTTAACCCCCAGAGCCTCAGTTTCCCTCCTTGTCGGTTAAGGACTGTTAGAATGTTCAAATTTGATTAGAGATTACAGTGGCATCGCAGGTGAGGAGCGCGGAGTGTGAACGTGATTATCACCTCCACACTGACCTGGGAACCCAAGCCCAAGGCCAGGGCTGGAGCAGCGACTTGTCCCAGGCCATGCAGTGGCCTGGAGTCCCCGCGGAGCCATCTCTGGGCTTTAGAGGCGCACCGGGCCGCCTCTAGATGGTGCTGGTGCACCGGGCAGCGCCCGCGCCCCGACTGGCAGTCCTGCTTCGAGGTTGCGGCAGACGCCGCTGCGGCGACGTCGGGACAAAGAAGGGGCGACGGGGGCGCGGCGATCTGGCGGTAATCGGGGACCCCTGCAATGCGGGGATCTGGCTTCTCTACAGAGGGAGCCGCGGATCCCAGCGAGAGAGGCAGGCCGGGCGCCAGGTCAGTCTGCGCTGTGCCCTGCCACCCACCTTTGCTCTAGTTCTTGGCAGGAGTGATGTCTTGGAGAGCCGCTTCCTGCCCCTCGCCAACCTGGGTTCCTCTAACTTTTACCGTTTCGGTGATTATTGACCCACAGATTTAGGGCTTCAAGGGACAGCATCAGTGGCTGCGCGGAGAAGCCCTAGCCAGCGGTGGAGTCTCCTCATTGCCATCAATCTTCCCGTCTGTAAAATGGGGATGACAGTGCCGGCCGGCCTTGTTCACCTTGGTCTCTTCTGGAGCTCACCTTTCCTGCCTACCAAAAGCGGAGCTTCTGCACCTTCCTTGGGGAGTGAGACACAGCCCTTACCCAGAAGGAGGCTCAAAGCCTGTGCCGCACAGGCACATGAGCTTCAAAGGCGTCACCCAGATAGAGTGGACGGTGAGAGGAACTCCAGAGAGGATGAATAAAGCTAGTGGGGATGCCCTGGAAAACCACAGGGGCTGAGAGCCCTGAATCGACCTCCAAATGAACACAGTGCCCTTCTGTGACTTAACATTTTTTTGTTTTTGTTTTTGCTTTGGATTATAGGGTCCATATTTCCAGCTCCCATTCCCCACTGCTTCCCTCAGGTGGAGCACTATTTGGGGCTGGTCTGATGGATTTCAACCCTGGCTCCCAATGGCTGGCCTGGGGCAGGTAAATCACCTCCCCTCTCCAGCATGTTCTCTATGTAAAAAATGGGGGTCAAAAAAGGCTGAGCTGCAGAGTTGTAGGAATCTGTGTTGAGCAGCCAAGCTAAATGATGGAGAGAAGGGAATGGGGAAAGCTCCTTGTCCAAGAGTACATCCAGTTGGATGTACTCTTCCCTCTGGACATACAACTAGGGGCAGGAGACAGCCTGGTGGCCAGTGTCACCTCCACCCTCCACAGTGTGTTTTTACTGACCACTTTTTCTACTCCATAGGGACATAGAGTGTATCAGCACTCTGGGGCAGCCTGCCTGGTTTAAAGCCCAGCTGCACCTCGTTCTAGGTGTGAG
This sequence comes from Geosciurus inauris, assembly GCA_004024805.1. Taxonomy (NCBI): domain Eukaryota; kingdom Metazoa; phylum Chordata; class Mammalia; order Rodentia; family Sciuridae; genus Geosciurus; species Geosciurus inauris. Next base: position 173,716 of record PVHX01001408.1, on the reverse strand, counting down.
ACCTTGGGCAAGTTACATGTATTTGGGTTTTCTTACCAGTAAAATAGAAATGATAATGATAAAAACATAGCATCGAATTTAACTAGAGTTGGCTAGGTAGTAGTGACTAATTCAAACACACATTAGCTCAACATAAATCAAGTTTATTTCTCATTCACAAAATAGCCCAAGGTACTTTCAGATGAGCAAGGGATTCTACTCTAGTCATTGGGGGAACTCAATCTGATAGTGGTTCTATCAATTGTAACAGTTGATGACCAAAGACCCCAGGAGGGAACTGGAGGGAACCCGGAAGAGGCACATGTGTCTTCTACTCCATTTCACTGGCTATGTCTATTTCTAGTCCTGGGGAGGCTGGGAAGTGGACTCTTACCTATGTGCCCAGAAACCGCTGCCTCTGTCCCAAGGACCTATGTTGTAGGGTTATTTTGAGGGTGAGATCAGTTTCATATATAGTGAAATACTCAAAAACAATGCCTGGCATGTGGTAGACTACGTTCATATTAGCTTTTTTTATATCTATTGTTATTTTTTTCCCTTAAAGATTCATTGAAGATGTAAACTGGAATCCCACCAAGAATCTCCAGCCGGTGTTGAGCTGGATTGTTTAGGGAGCTTGGGGACACCACCTCTTGTCAAAGCGCAGTAAATTCAGGCACATCACATCTTCATTTCTGTGCCAATAGGGAAGCTTGCTGGGAAGCCACTCCTCTCAGAGTTCTGATGTTTTCCATCTTATACGCTCCCAAGACTACATGGTGTGGGTGTATACACACCATCTTCCCTCCCCACGTTCCAGGTCTCCTGTGCTACCTCCCTCACAGTAGAACCGGGCAAGAAGACAGGTGTTAGAATTGGAAAGGCCTATGAACAAAGACCAGCTAAACTGTGTTTCCATCTGGCAATTGGATTTGACCAATGTTGGTTATTAGAAGTTCTTTCACATATTTGCCCCTCGGTTTACTCATCTGTAACATGGAGTCAGAAAATAATAATGGCAGTAGAGAGCTATTTATGGGTGAAAGTTTTAATATACTTGAAGCCCTAAGCACTAAGACCTAGAGCATGAGCTCAATAAATAGTAGTTACTTTTGATAAATCAGTCTTGTGTTGACTTGCTGTTGACTGCATTTATAGAGTGTTTAATGTGTATCACATAGAGGTAAAATAAAGTGGTGCAAGTGGGTTGTTTGGAGCCCAGTCTTTAAAAATGTCCACCTACTTGTTCTGGCACAGAACCTCACTCCTAGGACACCCAAGCTTTCAAGTGAGAAGGTGAGAGCTTGGCTCACAAGGCCTTTCTCCCAGCTTACTCCCTCCTCTCCCGTCTCTGCCCTGGGCTCCAGCACATGCCCTGTTTCTACCCTGCTAGGAATCCTCAGTGTCGAAGACCACTGTCAGGAATTTTTATTTGGAAATAAGGAATGGATGATGGTACTAAGAAGTCAATAAAAAGCATTGGAGATAAAAATGATAAAGTACTTTAATATAATCTAATAATACTATGAAATCTTGATACAGTCTTTAAATCATTTGACTACAGTATTTACTATGGGCCCAATGCTGTCCAGCCTGAGTGTCATAAACAATGATATTATATATAGACCTTCATTGTCCTGTCAGGCAGATGATGACTCCAAGAACCAGTGTGTGCTGGTAAATATTTACCAACTAGCTCCACAAGGAAAAAGAAATACACATATATATGCACATAAATATGTGTGTATGTGTAAGTTGCATGTAGATAGATTGGTACATGAATTGAATATGAAAATATGAACTTTACTAATTTAAAGTATATGAAGTGTATAATTTATAAGTAATAAAAACGTAATATTTTTATTGTAAGTTCCATATAGCCAATTTAGTCCCACAGAATGCTTTCATTGACTTTTGGCTAACTCTTGTACCTGTTGCCTAGCCCTGAGAGCCACTGATATGCAATGCATGTGGTTTGGACATGAATGTTGGTTGATTTTCACTTTAGTTCATGAGTAAGTTGGGCGTGAAACTGTGAGGATGTGTGTTGGAGTCTCATTTGTTCATCAATGACATGAACAGTTCCTTTGTTGATTCAGATGATTGCTCTGAAATACTAAAATAATATTTTCTCACATTTCAGGTGGTATTCACTAGGTAATCCCTATAGATGCAGGACACTTTCAAGTATAATTTGCATTTGTTGACATTTTATCTATAACTCTTTTGTCTAGACAATTTTTTTAAAAAATCAATAAATCAAGTCTTGATTTGTAATGATTACATGTTTGCAAGTTGTAAATGCTTCCAACCATGACCAATTTAAAACTACCAGGACAACTTCACTGAACATGGAGTTGGAAAAATATATTTGCACCATTATATAGTGTAAGTAACCTCAAGACCGTAGAAAATAAATTAGAAACTGTTGTAAATAATTAGGGAGTGATGATCTTGAGTATTTATTACATTTATTTTCACTATTACATAATTGTAAATTATATAATTTACTTTTTGATAATGGCTGTGTTTAACAACCAACTGACAAAATTTCTAAAAATTTAATGATCAGCTCCTTAGCTGGCCAGAGCATACCACCACCAAGAGTCTAATGTATTTTTATTGGGAACTAACAAATATGTATCATCTCTTGATATGGTTCTATTGTTGAGCAAAATAGGAGGAGGAGAGACAGAAATCAGGCAGGAGGAACAGGAATTTATGGAGAGGTTCAGTTTCAACTGAATAGGGCTCATTTGTGCCAACCGAAACTATCAGCGTAGGCACCAAACCCTTTGAAAATCCTGCCTCGACACAAGTCCGTTCTGTGCCCTGACTTTGCTTTTGCCCAGGCGTGTGTGGTGGCTCAGCCTCTGGCTCTGGCTGGCATTCTGCTATCCTGTTCTCCAGCGTGGCGCACAGGCTAAGAGGACCAGAGTGTCAGCTGGGAGAAGCGGGCGCTTCTCCACAACCAACTCTCCTCCTCCAGCTCCCGCTGCTCATCCATCCTCATTCCCAGACTGACAATAGAGGGCCAGGCTGCTGTTCTTAATGCACAGCGCTGTGGTTTGAATGTTTGCATTTCCTCATAAATTCATGTTGAAGCTTAACCCAACGCAACACAGCTGGGTCCTCCAGGAGGTGACTGGAGCCGGAGAACTGCACTCTCATGAATGGTACTAATGCCTTATGAAAGGTCCAGAGAGCTCCAGAGGAATCTAGTTTAAGCTTCTTTTGCCCTTCTGTTCCTTCTGGCAAGTGAGGACATCTATATGGTGTCATCTATGAAAAGGGAGCTTGGTCCAGGCACCGGAACCTTGATTTAGGATTTCTCAACCTGTGGAACTAGAAGAAATAAATTTCTATTGTTTGTAAATTATGTTGTTTATACATTGGATTTTTTATTACAGCAGCACAAACAACCTAAAACACATGGCATTCTGTCATGTACAATGGTGCCTCTTTCTGTTCAGTTAATGGTTTCTCAAACTCCAGGTATATGAAAACGAGGTCATGGGACTCAGAGAAGAAGGACCGGTGTAGGCTTACTTGGCTCACCACTGAGATTCCCCACAGACATCCTTCCAGGACTCCTGCCTTTTGATGGTGTATTTCACACTTCAAACATCAATGAGAAAGCAATGGAAGAAACATCTAACGAAGAAGAGATAAAAGATCCTCCCCCGAAAAAACAATGGAATCTTCTATGCATATCTCACTGTTAATCCGCCCACCAGAATTTGGCTCCCCTGTTTTACCACCTGATGAGGAATGAAAAGGCCTTTGGGTACTACTTGATTCAATACTGCTGGCAGATGAGAAAACCCAAACCCTGTGAGGGACGATCAGTTTCCCAAGGTCATGTACCAAGGAAAGAGGAGAGCCAGAATGAACCCCCCACATTGTGGAAGCATAGGCTGAACTCTCTCCAAAGGGCCCAGGCCTTCTCATGGAGTTGGGAGCAAGAACTCCTTCAGAGTCAATTGTTTCAACATCCTGGGATTTTTCTTCTCACCCTCTTCCTTCCATTTCTGGAAGTTCTGGGGGATACCTGCTACAACTGTCCATCATGCCTGTCTTCCACTTTACCTCATTAGACTCTGACCCCTTCAGTGATAGAAACCATGCCCCAGGCATCTCTGATGCAGTGGAGCTACACAGGCTCAGAGTACACAAACCTGGAATTTTAACCCAGCTCAGCCTGAGTGGCTTGTGCAAGCTGTTTACCCTCTGTCTTGGAGTTCCAGTTTCTATAACCACAGAGTAGAAGTGGCAATACCTACTTACAGGGAACTTCTGAACATTAAATGCAGTATCTTCTGTAGACTTCCTAATACTATGTCTGGCTCCTGGGAACCACAAAACAAATGCAGCTTATCATTATGCTCAGATCCTAAAGCTTGCAGTGGATGTGGAGGTGCCCAGCAGGAACAGCTCAGGGAAGGGAATGGAATAAATGAAGTTAATAAGCAATGAAAACTTTTCACTACACTCCTATCATGTGTTCCTTCAAAGAGTCCCTGTGCTTTTTCCTGTCCCTCCTGAGACCACTGTCTTGAGTCCCCCTTCCCCCATTTTTCACCTAAACTGCTGCTATTAACACATGTCTAGTTTCTTCCTTCAGCCTATCCCTGGTCTAATCTATCTTAGATACACATCAATTACTTTTCCTAAAGCATAGCTCAAGGTCAGAATCTGAATCTTACACATCATCTCTATGATTCCCAAAGGTGCTCAGTAAACACTTGATTAATTAAATACACAAAGTACATGTGGCTTTGTAGGTGGAACAAACAACTATATTTTTATTCTCTTCTTCTGTCCTTTGTCTTCTGGCTTTCTGAGTACTTTCTGTTACCACTTAAATATCATTTTCTCCACCTTCAGTAAGAGTTCAGGAAATTGTTGGGCAGGGTGGTGCACACCAGTAATCCCAGTGCCTTGGAAGACTGAGGCAAGAGGTTTACAAGTTTGAGGCCAACCTGGGCAACTTAGCAAGATCCTGTCTCAAAATAAAAAATAAAAAGGGATGAGAATGTAGCCCAGTGGAGGAGCATCCCTCTATTCAATCTCAAGTAGTGAAAAAAAAAATGTTTAGGAGTTTACACTAACAATAATAGTTGTATTTCTGCTATTACACTAAGCCCTGTTCAGGAATTATCTCACTTAATTCATATAACAACTTTATAAGGTACATTTGGAGAACAAGCTGCCAGATGTGTTTTAGGCATGTAAACACTTCACCAAAGGACATCTAAGTCCTGGGCAACAGTGGCAAGTGCTACTTTAGTTCCTAATTAGGCACCTGAAAATGCCAACTAGAACAAGGAGAATTAGGGGTAGGGATGGGTGAGAAGGATCCTTCATGGAAAGTCTCTTCCTAGTTTAATGATCTTAGGGAAAAACACCCACATTGGATCCCATCAGCATCTCACAGTTGGCACAATTTACCACCGTTCCCCATACACTATTTTTCTGAACTTTGACTTTCTTGAGACTGGAGGGGTGGACCACAGCAATATACACCGGGAGGTCTCAACAACTTTGATCTTGCCAAATGTAACAGAAATGAGATAGTTGCACCCATTTTATAGATGAAAGGAAAAGAGCCTCAGGTAGGGAAAACCCCACAGCCAGACTAAACACAGGACTCCTAGTACCTATTCAGAACTGTATTTTTTTTCAAATTATTGATTAAAGATTCTTTAGGAAATCTGATGATAATTTTGGAAATCATTTGGAAAATTATGACATGACTTTGGATATAATTTCATGTACCTCCTGAAGCCTCTTGTAAGTTAATCACTCATTCATTCATTCCTTCAATAACTATTAATGCTTTTTTTGGGTGGTGAGGATTAAATTCAGGGCCTCATGCATGCTAAGCACATTCTCCACCACTGAGCTGTGCTCCTAGCCCCTATCAAGCTCTTCTTATGTGCCAGGCATGATGTAAAGTGCTAAGGATACAGTGTTAAAAAGCAGAATCTCTCAGCACCTAAAAAATTAACATTCTGGAGGCTGGGAGGTGGGAGAGTAGATAGTGAAGAGATAATCAAATGTATGTGTATATATGTGTGTGTTTGTGTGTATTATATTTATATATCTAATATTAGTTGGTGATAACTGCCAGGAACAAAAATGAGTCAGTGTGAATTTCATGGAGGTGCCATTCTGCATATATAAGATGATCAGAAAGTCTTTTCTGATGAAATGACATTTAAGAAAAATCAGACAGAAACAAATTATGTGGGCCTCTTGAAGAAAGAAAAAAAAACTTCAGGCAAAAGCAAGTACAGAATCCCAGAGCAGGCAGGATGCTGGGTTGTGCAGAGCCTTGTGGCTGGGATCCAGGCAGGGAGACGGGCCAGATCAGACAAGGCCTGCAGGCCTTCATAGAGACAGTGCCTCTGACTCTGAGAAAGGAAGCCTGGAGGGACTTGACGTGTCTGAAGTTTTAAAAGGATCACTCTGGCTCTCATGAGGAGCCAGGGCAAGAATGAGGGGAGAGAGACCAGTGTAGGCACTGTGGGCAGTCTCTCATGATCTGGATGAGGAATATGGGCAGCTCCTACCTGGTGGTGGAGGATGGTGTGAGCAATGATTGGCTTGAATATATGATCAGGTAAAACAGATGACAAGATTTGCTGATGTGCTAGGAGAGAAAGAAAGGAGAACTCCAAGGATGAAATCAGAGCTCAAAGTTCTTGTCTTAGAAGAACGCAGCTTTGGAGACGGAGGATCAGCGTGGGAGCTGATTGTTGACAGGATGTGCCATGAGGGTATGTTTTCAATAGAAAGTGCTGAGAGGCGTGGGCCACTTTGCACAGGCAAAGATATCTCTGTTTGAACTTCAGTTTGGCTCAATAAACATTTCCCACTTCACTGTTCTACTCCCAGCACAATGCTCTGTGTGAGCATGAAAGATCCAGGCCCTGACCCTGAGCTGGCGCTTGGGTGACTGTCTCCCCAAGGTTCAATGGGAACCCTTCAATATGATCTGAAATGGCATGTCCCTTGCAGTTTGCATGTCAAAGGGAGATGGGTGGCTCAAAAGGAGATTGTGGAAAATTCCTCTGGAAAAGAAATGAAAGACTGTGAGATCCCAGGAATCCTTCAAATTGAATGAATCGGTGTTCAAATTCTCTTTTAATGGCTCGAGGTGTTTTGCAATAGTGTTGAAGATGCTACAAGAAATTTTGCAAACCAGACTACAAAACCAGTCAAGAAGTGCTGGAGCTGTCTAATATGCATTCATTGAGCTCAGGCTCTTCTGAGCAGATTCTGGAGTCCTTCAGGGTCCCCTGTCCCTGTGCAGAGAGACACTCTACTCCTGAATGTGAACTAATCATAAGCCTGGCCAACTTTGGAAGTGTGGTCAGCTGGAAGTTTGGTGTCCTGAGGACTGTGAAGTGTAAGGAATGCAGAGGACTTCGACCTTCCATTCCAGTGTGGAAGCCCTGAAGTCCTGCTCAGGTGGCTTTAGTCCTCATGGCTCACTGTCTTCACTGTTTTTGCTTTATTTATTTGAATATAGATGAATCCGTCATGCTGGTACTGGCATTTCAGCACATCTTGGTCTAACACAAGAAGTCTAGTGTGTGTTTTTACTATGTCATTGGACATAGGAAACATTAATACATTCTGATCCTGTAACCCATTGGCTTTCCACTTAGCAGTTCTTTCTGAATTTCCTGCAGGACCACTCTTCTCTTCTGTGTCCTCTGTTCAGTGCACCAACAGGAGCTGTAAAGGAAGAAAATACTGTTTTTGGTCTCAGAAACAAGGGATGGGACAGAGGGAGGGCATAGCAGATCTGCTCAGTGAGTCTTTCCCATTTGCTCCTCCAGATTGGATTTTCTTCCTTCATGCCCTTCTTTGTATTTTCCCTGATGATCTAGATGGACTCCAGTCATACTGTCAGGAAATTAGTGAGCAGTAGGAGAGGAACAGAAGATAATGCCTGTGTTCTTCTACCCTTGACTATGCAACCACTCTCCTAACGCTGTGCCTCTCACTTACAGAAACACTCTTTCCTCCTCTTGTGACTTCAGGACATGGGTGGTGTCATCTTCCTGATGTTGATAGTTCTTGGGTTCTTCATCCTTCTTGTCAACTCCCTTCACCTTTCTGGAACTTCTGTAAATATTGCACTTATCCATAGCCTACTGCATATAGACAGATAGAGCAGGATGGGGATGTGCAGGATAGAAATAACTCTGAAGCAGGAGTCAGAGGCCTGGGCTGTAGGTTCGAGTCTCAGCTCCATTACTAGTGCTGTATCACTTTTTCTCTCTAAGCTTCAGTTCTCTATCTGTGAAATGAATGAGCTGGACCTCACTGAAATGAAGCATTCAAAGGAAGATCCTAGAGAGGAGCCTCAAGCATTTATCTGTGACATATAATCTGTGCATTTGTTCATTATGTTGCCTATTCCTAAGGATGTGGTTAGAGGAGGGGGACAAAGAGAGCTAGGGAGCGTGCAGGCTTTGGGCATCTTCACAGGGGCACACTGACACAACCAGACTATTTGTGACTTGACTGTGTGGGTGAGACTGGATAACTGCCCTACTGAGTGGAACTTATTTGTTTCTTTGGTTTGACCACTACATCTAGATCCGGGTGCTTCTGTCTAACTGTCAGTGATCTCTATAATCTGACGGATTATGCCAGATAGCATCCTATCTGCTACTCTGCTGCTCTCACTTGCCAGTCCTAAGCCAGGGCCTTTGCTCGAGTGGCCTCCATTAGCCAGAGGAGACTGATCTTGATCCTCCTCAGTCTTCAAGAGTTGACCTAGGAAGATTTCCTTCCTGTCTCTTCCAGCTGAGCTTGGCCTCTCTACGTTATGCTAAGGGCCTATATCCTATGGTCTGGGCCGGTCAGCTGGGTGCTAACTTGCACGCTGACATCTCAGCTGACATCCCTTGAAATCCCAGGATTTGGCTTGTCCTGGTGCAATATTGGGCATATGGTAGCATCTAATCAGACCTCCTCAGTTTGTGATTGGAGATAATGTCTCATTCATCTGGCATCTTGGCCTTTTCCAGTTAACTGAAGTTGAGCCTGTCAAAGACAAAATGAGTAGAGTAAGCTCTTTTTAATAGACATCTTTCTGAAATATATTTGACATTTCCAGAAATTCTGAATTCCCATCTGCTTGTACAGAACTACATAATTTCAAAATCACTCAGAGATGTCATTTTAAACACCCATTAGCATCCTGAGCAGTATCACAGTTCTGTATCTGGTTTTAGGCCTTTCTGCCTCTTTCCTCAGTATCTTGCAATGTCACCTGTTATTTCACTTAGGATTCATGAATCTGTCTCTCCTTAATGTCTTGGCCCACCATTCTCGTCTAGGGTTTTGTGTTCCTTTGCTAAGCTCCAGGAAACCAGATCACCAAAAATCTCCAGAAAATGCTGCCTGTACCTAGTAGATGCCAGACTGTGTCCTGGGGAACCCTGGACATGACCCTGACCTTGACCAGCTTTCCGTCTCAACGGGCAGAGCCACAGTACTGAATGGCACAGGCTGTGGGGAAGGCGGGCATGTACTGGGTGACAATCTAGAAGCAGTAGCAGCAAAGTGTAGGGAGTACGGGGGTGTAGGAAATTTGAAATAGGCTGGAAGAACAAGTGGGAGTTCACAAGGAAGAGCAGACAGGAAGGCAATTTCCAACAGAGCAAGCAGCAGGCTTGAGGAATTGATGAAAAACAAGACTCCAGACTCTCTTGGCTTTGTAAGAATGCAGGAGAAGCTATGCATATGATCACTAATGCTGGGCTCTCTGACAGCTAATGTGGGTGCCAGGGGACTCTTCTGATGAGTTCAGGATCAAAAGGTCCTGAATGAGTCAGACTGCTGGGAAACTGACCTGTGAATAAGTGGGGTCTAATTGTGGCTTGGCGTGTTGGCTCTTTGAATGGACCTTGGCCATCACTATGGAAGAGAACAATTTCCTAAAGCCTGCAAACACGATGTACTTCTAAAATCTATTAACACTAGGAAGCATCAAGAAAAACATCCTAAAATAATACCTTATGATATGGTGGGAAGGCAGAGTTGGAAATTCCCTTCAAGCTTGCTCTGTGTTACTTTCTTTATTGATTATTTGGTGACTAATTGAAGATGTGGATCAAGATGTGGACTCGCCTACACTGACAGACCTGGGGGTAGAGTGGGACCTAGCATGCTGGGTCTCCTGAGTCCTCATCCCTGAGCTTATTCTACTTACTCTACCATTCACATGTACCTTAGTTGCTGTGTTCATTACTTAATGTATCAAATATTGGTTGATTGTACGAGGCTGTGAACCAGACTCCTGTCTGTAAGTTACTGACAGCACCGAGTGAGTGAAGTGGCTGGCCTCAGCCATAGACAGGAGGACGTGAGGCCTCTCCAGGGAATCTCAGCATCCACTCTATCTGCATTGACAGGTCCCTCTTCTGCCATCATTCGACTTGCTTCTTCCTCTGAGTCCATTTTATCAAATGCTTCTGGCATTGTCAAATGCCATTACCCACTTCTGGGATGATCTCTCCTGGCTAACTCTCCCTTCTTATTCACTAGGAAGACCAACTTGGCCTCCTCGCCTTAGCATGTCCACAGTTTTTAATGCACTGCTATTGTTTTCACCTCTGAATTTACAAAATGACTTGTAATGACTTTTCTTACATTCACCTCCACTGGACTTTGAGCTACAAAGATGAAGAAAGGGCCTCTGGAGACCCTACTACCGTGGTTATGGGGACAATCCCACACACAGGATTGCTGGAGCCCAGTGAATATTTGAATTCAATTAAGAATTGTAGAAGGCGGCCAGAGGCTCGGAAGCGATGTAGCCTTTAGAAAATGAGTTTCTGAACTGAGTCCCAGCATCAGAGCTGCATGCTCTTGCATCTGAACTCTTAATTAATTTCACGTACAACAGTGGAAACTTGCAAAGGTGTTATTTAATTATGCCTTCAGAAATACTTATTTGTACCCAAAGGATGCTGGGGGAAATAGTAATGGACAAACTCACAAAGCCCCTGACTTCATGAAGCTCACCTTTATTGGGAACATCCATACATGTACACAAGCATAATCTGCATAAGTATATTTTAAATATAATGTTGGGGCACTGATAAAGGCTGTGGAGAAAAATAAATCAGGAAAAAGAGAAAGAAGATGACAGAAAGTCCTATTTTAGATAAAATGATCAGGAAAGACCTCCCTGAGGAGGTGACAACCGGGCAGAGACCTAAATGAAATGAGAACATGGTCCTTGCAGCTAGGAGAAGGACGCACGTATGGAAATGGAAAGTGCAAGCCCCGAGGTGGGAGGCCGCTTGGGTGATTCAAGCACAGTGCCCATGCTCTCGTAGATGGAGCTGAATGAACAGACAAGAGTGGCAGGAGAAGGGTGGCCAGGGGTCATGGCACATCATGAAGAAACATGGGCTGTAATGGTAGAGTAGGGGAGATAGAAAAATCTCTCTGGACCAGAGACCTAAAGCTGAGGTTACAGGGTCTTCTTTTGCTGAATCCGGACTGACCCTAGGCATCTAATTCCTATCTACACGACGAGGCCACTGGAAACAATGACTCCAAGGACCTCCTGGCTCTGTAGTCTATGGATCTGGCTTATGCATTTCCAATGTAGCTGGAAGGCAGACAGCGGGACACTCGGACACCCAGCCTTCTGTGTGCACCTGTGCCAGGAGCTGTAGCAGGGCTACCCATGCTCCAGAGCTCTGCAGGGGTCCTCACAGGCAGGCTGAGAGGTGGCTGAAGTTCCAGGCATTTCAAGATACCCGTTCTTCGCATCCATAGTCATCCTTTAACAGCGTGAGGCGCTGTTGCAGTGAATCTCATCTATAAACACAAGCTGTAGAAACGACAATGTGGGCCACCAGCAAACAACTCTTTTGGTGGGATGTTTTTGTACATCTCCCTTTATAATGGATGAAATCGCATCTTTTGCAGGTTGTGCATCAGCCGTGAACACTTTCTTCTTCTAATCATCGGCTGTCACTGTCTTTGTAAGATGGGGAATGGAATTATTTTTAAAGCTTTCACTTAACAGTCTTGCCTTTTGTTTAAAAAAAAAAAAAAAAAAAAAACCCGCTTGAGGAATGCAAGCATCTTTAGATAGAGAAGTGACAACCGTTGCTGACATTAAAAAGATCTCTTTCTTACCTGTCCTGTTAAGCATATGAAATATCAAATTTCTCTTCCATGTGACAGTGGTTACAACTTGTACTGCGTGTCGTGGAGAGCACAGCCGGGGACGCAACTGGAAAGCACACAGAGCGAGGTCGGAGCTGCATGTGAAGTCCTTTGAACTTCACCATCTAAAGAGAACTGCTGCTTCTGGAGGTTATGAGATCCTTGTTACTGGAGATGATCAAGAGGAGACCATTAGGCAGGATATTACAGACAGAGTGTTCACCAGTCAGAACACTGAATGAGCGGTCTTCAAAAGGCCCTTCTTGCTCAGAGTATCTCCTCCATTAGCATAATCTTTCCTTAATCTGAATTTCCTATTACACAGGGCAGATCAGAAGATTGTCAGTGCCACTTTAATTGCCACGTGCCTTTGCCAATAAGATAAGACCCAGCAAGGTCTCACTACAAGTATATGCAGCTGAAGAAATTAGTTTGAAGGTATTTGCAGAGTTGAGAGGAGCTTGCCACTAGCTGGGAGAGGGGGCATGTATGCACACATGAACTTATCTGTGCTAGGTGCTTTGTCTCCTAGGTCTCATTTTCTACTTTTAACAATCACAGGTTTAAGTTGGTCTCAGGAAGTTAGATGCAGAAATGTTTTGGGCACTTCAATTTAGGTCTTACCCAAATGTACTACTACTTTGTGCTTCGATAATATAAACTGTATTTTACAATATTTTTTCCTCATGATTAACTGATTAGAGGCTGCTACAGGACAAATTATATTCTTATGCTGGAGGCCTAATCCCAAGGTCACTGTATTTGGAAAAAAGGTCTTTGGGAGGTAAATAAGATCAGAAGGATGGGCCCTAATCCAGTAGGACTGTGGTCTTATAATATTACTCTCTTTGTCCCCTTGCCTCGGCATTGAGTGAGGACCAGTGGAAAGGCAACCCTCCAATCAGGAGGAGGCCTCCGCCAGAGACAATCAGCTCGTACCTTGGTCTTGGACTTTCCACCTCCAGAATGAGAAATAAAGTTCTATTCATTAAGGCACCCAATCTGTGCAATGTTGTTATGGCAGCCTGAGAAGACAAAGATGAGAAAATGCCAAAACCTTTATACGATCACCTCCAAAGTTGAAAGCATTTAAAAAATGACTGGAGGTTTCTGGTTCATGATGAAAACCTGAACATACATAGTTCCATCCTCTTTCTTCTCAATTTCTGTTTAAAGAGCAGGAAATTAAAAAAAAAATGGTATAAAATCATAGTAATGTAGAGAACCAAAATAGGTACACCAGAATACTGGGAAATTTTCCTAAGAAATGAAAAGCATAATAATTCAAACCAATGGCTAACCCAGAGTGGAGAAAGTGAGCAACATGAGAGATAGTAAATGTTTTAGTTAATGGAGCTCTAAACGGGCTCCAGACTTGCTGTCTGTGGGTACAGAAAGCCAAGAGCAAAGAAGTTGTATAGACTATTTAACAAAATGACTCTTTGAGGACCATCTGAACTTCCTCAGTGTATATATCATAAAATACATATTTTCAGAGCTGAAGCCCACCAGTTCATAGGCTGCAAGGACACCTGAAGGTCAAGTATGAGGAATAGGGTATGAGTCACATTATAACACATGTCTCCTGTGAGAAGTCAGCAGGTAGAGAATAAAGGACAAGCTTAGGCACGTAGAGGGGGGAAAAAAGAAAAAGAAAAAACAAAAAATTCTTTCCCCAAAGGGAAAAAAATTAAGGCAAGAAATGGTAACCCGATTACCAGCCATGTTTTATGTAGCAGCATTAGAAGCAAAAGGGGACTTTCTCAAATATTGTGGAATAACAGCTTTTCTCAAGAACTCAGAAAACCACTTTTTATCCACTATTTCTGGAGATAAAATGCTTGAGGAAATATGGTAATGCAGCAAAACCATAAACTAATACCCACTGTAAAGGAAGACCTGAAATTCAGAGAATAGTAAGAGACTAGACCCATTGTAAGTGGAAAAAAAGTCAAAACTAAATACAAACAAACAAACAAATCCCAGTGAGGCTGTTATGCAACAGTTTTGGAAAGCAGTTAGCCCTACCAGAACTATTAGACAATATGATTGGCTTAAGATACGGATATTATTACAGATGTTGTAAATAAGGGGTATGGTTTTTTGATGATCAAGAAAAAAGCAAGTAGAAACACCAAGAGAAATACAACTAGTATACTAGAAGTTTAAGAATCAAACAGCAAATTATGTGGGATGATCAATGTAAAAGTAATTGTAGAGCCATCATATTTGTAGAAAGTGATAAATGGATGAGAGATAGTGGGTAATAACTTTTCTCATCCTACTGTATAAAAGAAAAGAGTTGATGGAGTAATAAATGGCACCCAAAGTCTAATATTTGAAGTAACCAAGTAGATAAATAAATGAACAGAACTATAATTATAATATTTAGAATTGTGGCATGAACTACCAGAGTAACTGAAGTCAGAAAAGGTTAAAAATGATTACTATTGGGGAACGACCTTAGGGAGAGAATTACATTTCCTTTCCATTAACTCTGCATGTTTTACAAGTTGCATGTGCACGAATTAGTTTTGTAATGATAATAATAATAATATTAAAAATTAAATAGCCTTGTTTTAAGAAACAGGAACATAACATTTATTGAGCCATAACACAGCACTACCTATGTCATCAAAGAAATCCAACGTGGTTATCATCTTCTCTGGGCCTATTTTTTCCCTCATTGGTAAAATATAGTTGATAGGTGGATCAGAGAGTTGATAATTGCAAAATCTGGGTTCAGCTGCAGCCTAGTCACAGGCACTCCTCTCTGGGCCAGGCTTTCTCAGTGAGGTCTAGTGTGCTGAGGTGAAAGGATCTTCGGTCCCAATTCTAATTCTATGATTTTCAACCCTGAACACCTGTTGTTTCATCCCAGTTTTCTCCTTCTTTGAAATGAATGGACTTGAGCAGACAAATGTCTGGCACTTGGCATGTTCAAAAGGCAATCTGTTTCATGCAGGCACACCACGCACACATAAGCACACTTGGAATACTACATTCTTTGGAATTAGACTTTTGCAAAGTTTTGCAACTTTGGGATATCTATTTAATTTCTCTGAGCCTGTTCTTCACCCAGAAAAGGAAGTTGATAACATACACATATTTTTTCATTATTTTAGTCTTATTTCTTTTGTGTGGCCAGTTGGGGGCGTTGCCTCCCTTGGCATTGGGCAACCAATAATTGATAGTTGTGGGGTACCTGGCATCTTCAAGGAGGATGGGCAGGGCTGTGCCCCAGGTTCTAATTCGACAGGACAGAGTCTCTTCCTGGAGAATAGGATTGAACATGAACTGTGCACTTAACTTCTTCACCCAGCACAGAGATTGTGCTTCCCAGAAATGGATGATTTCATAGTTCCATGTACTTAAAATTTTTTAAAAAGGCAATTTAAGAAAGAACCAAAATGGCAGTCTTCTCTCACAGAAAATCTTCAGAGATGTAATTCCCATTGTGCCTAAGGTCCCCAGACTTCACGGGGTCTTGGGCACCTACCCTGGGCATGATAATGTAGAGATGTCCTGGGAAAGCAGGCTCCCTTTGCATTGTATTTTCTCTTAAAATGGTAGTTTGGCCTATATGCAAATGTCTTAAAGCTACAGCTCTTATGAAGGACTTTTCTTCTCCGTTGTCTTAGGCTCAGGATCTGGTAAAAAAAGAAAGGACTTTAATTGGATTTTATATGTTAATGCTTCCTACACCAACCACCTAAATAAGATCAGAGAGACAGAAGCTCACATTTGGCCAGACATTTCAGTGAGAGAAGAGAAGATGTGTAATAGGTGTTCATAACAGTAGCAAAAGAGCCAATGTCACTCTGGGCTCAGATTTATAGGTTAGCGCCAGAATTTCCAGAGCTGTGGCTGATGAGGCTAGATGCCCCCAAAGAAGCTTATATGGTTAATGTGGCTTTCTTCTTACTGTATGTGGACTCTTTTTGCTTAGAGTCAGAGGAATTTCATTAGTATGTGAGTCCATGTGTCTTTTGGAGAACAGATCTCATCTAACTGAGATCTTTCAGGTCAAGGTTGTGTAAAAGCTTTGGATGTGTAATGGTTTCTTAGAAAAACTCCGAGACAATGCATAAAAACTTTTACTAAGTCACAGATCCATAAGATGCAAGAATTTGAAGGTATCTTTCACATCTTCTAATCATATAAACTCATTTTAAAGGTGATTAAACTAAGTTAAGGGTGGTAACAAGCTTTACCCAAGTCCACAAATCCTATATGGAATGCAAAGAATCCCACAATATTCTTTTGAGCAACTATTCAGTCCTAGTCATAACATCGGGCCATGGCAAAACAGATATGGATGGGAGACGGTTCTGCCTTCCAAGAGCTTTTGGTCTGGAGAGGGGATGGCATGTGTTCGTCCCAGCATAGCATAACGGAGTCTAACAGAGGATGGCCAGGCAGAGAAGAGCAGAGAACTGTAATTCTTCTGAGAGGTTTGGAAAGACCTTAACAACCTATCTGAGTAGAGACTTAAAGAATGAGACAGAAGGGGAAAAGAAAACTGCCAGGTGGAAGAAAAAATATACACAGGACTTTATAGGTCTAAACAATTAAAAAGCTCAAGTGAGATCCTGTGGGCATTATTGTCTAGGTAAGAGGAGATGGCTCCTAGATTCTAGGTTATTCAGAATAAAAGCACATCATGCAGGAACAGAAAACCTGGAGATGGGCCAGAGGGAGTTTTCAATGACATCTCAGAATAGATCTTGAGTGTAATGAGAAAAGGTCATTTAGGGGGACCCAGCAAGGATCTTCTCTCCAAAGAACTCTGCCTCCTTATTCTCTGAATGTCATTAATGGTTTCCAGGATTTACAGTCAAGATCACTTAAGGATGGAAGAAAGAGGTAAATGCCCTGAAAGCTCAAACCCAGGAACATACACTTCTCATGAGAACATGAATCAACTAAAATGTGGATCATTTTGATATCCAATAATTGAGTTCTGAAATCCTTGATTTTTCTTATTCTCAATGGAAGGCATCTTGATTTATAAATAAAAAGGTCCCTACTTTATTATAGGAGACCACCATCTCCTGCTTTCCTAGAATGTTGAAGAGAAAGCTCTTCATCATGGAATGTAACCATACCTCTAAGTGTGGTTCATAAATTGTATTGGATAGTGGCCCAGGATGGTGGCTCTGGAGCTCAACTGCTTTGGTTGAAATCTGACTTGGACATTTAATAGTTGTGTTTTTTTAGACATATTACATGACCTTTTACAGAGGTTTTGAAAGTCCTTACTTAATGAGCTCATTCATACAAAGCCTGATACATAGAATTTACTCAATACTTTTCTTTAATAATATTATCATTACTTGATTATTAATTTTTGTTATTTCCAAAGTGTTGCAGTGAGAAATGTTCCTTCCTTGCAGGTCTCAGTTATAGATAAGTGGATTGACCAGCTAATGACCATATTTTCTTCTGTCAAGTATGATATTATAAGATTTGTGGAAGAATGAGACATGGTTGTTGTCAATAGAAATTTGTAATCAGATTAAGTATATTTATTGCTAGTTTTTCATCCTTAACAAGCATATACACAGAGCTGGGCATGGTGGCTCATACCTGTAATCCCAGCAACTGGGGAGGCTAAGGCAGGAGGACTGCAAGTTTGAGGGCAAACTCAGCAACTTAGTGAGACCCTAAGCAATTTTGTAGGACACTGTCTCAAAATAAAAAGGGCTGGAGATGTAGCTCAGCAGTAAAGTGCCCCTGTGTTTAATTCCTAGTAAGTACATAAATAAATAAATAAATAAATAAATAAATAAATAAATAAATAGCATATGCATGGAAAATGTAAATCTTTATGTGCACATGCTGTCCTCAATATCTCATTCTCTCTCCTCTTTGCTGATCTAAGTTCTATCTGTTCCTGTGGATAACTCAGTGCAATTGCTGGGTGTTACTGGTCAAGGTACAATCAGTAGAGCAAAAGCAAACATCCATTTGCATGGAAAAAAATCTAATATAGGAACCAGCAGCCGTGATAGAGGTCAGAGTAACGAAGAATTTAAAAAGTACACCAAAGAATCTAAGAACAGCAAAGGAGAAGCCACCATGCCCAGAATAAAGATAGAGTACCCACCAAGAGTTTCCCTGGAGCTGACGTCCAGATTCTGTTGAAGAGCCCAAGAATCAGCAGATGGGAGAGAAGCCCCTGTGGAGCCCACCAGCAATCCCTGCTAGTGACTCCCTGCTAGAGTACCAAGAAAGCTGTCCATGGCATAGGAAAGCACTCCACTAGAGGCACTTGCTTTCCTTACTACAACATTTCCTTACATTTCCTTACTCTCCACAGAGAGCTTTCCTTACTACAACATTTTTCTGGTACTGAAGCATGGTGTCATGACATGGACTTTGGCTAACATCTCCTATTGATTACTTTTATTAAACTTATTTCCAACTAAAACTTGGAGTAACATTGCTTTTAATCTATGCTGCACCGTTTTGTGGCATTTGTTTAGTCTGGCATTTGTTCAGCCACTTAGGGTTTATTGGGTGCTGATTCTATGTTACGTGAGGAAGGCTGTTTCCCTCAGCTGCACAGCTGTGCCACTGGCTGGGTCCTTTAGTCCTTGCCAGTCCCTCCTGGGCCTTTTCTAAGCCTTTACCTCCTTTACTTCCATAAAAAAAAAAAAAACAAACTGCGTCTTTATGACTATGGGAAATAAAGATTTTCTCTTCTCTACCATTCACTTAAGACTTTGAAACTTTTCTGGATTATTATAAGATACTGTCATTTTCAATTTGGGTCTAAATTCAATGAAATTTATCCCCACATTGGGAAAAAAAATGTGTACAAGAGGTTGGAGTAAATTCTATGTGCCTGTATCAATGCATACTTTCACCTTATGACAAAGTATTGTAAAAATTTCTAGACTTGAGTCAGAGATTTCTAATCCCTAATTCAAAAATCTGCAAAAAGCCTAAGAATAGGATCCCTAGTGCTGGAGCAAATGTGTTTTCTCAGTGCTCTCATGTTGAGTGATTTTCAGGGGAGCCTCCACGGTCTAGAGTTCAGAGAAGAGAGTGGACCCAGGTAAGGGGACAGAGTGGGCAAGAAGACAGGTGTCAAAGAAAGGGAAAGAGATGATGGTCATTGGAGAGAAAAGTCCTTAATATCTAGCAGAGGGACACAAATCTAGCATTCAGAAAATATCTTAAGGTATCCTCATCCCTCTTCTTCTTCTAACACTGCCTAAATTGTGAACTGTGAATGTGTGTAGGTGTTTAACTGAATAACAAAATTCCAATGCTCTGTGCTTTTATTTTGTTTTTTTAAATTTTTTTCAAATTCAAACTGTTTATTTTGGGGAGACAGGTGCCTGTCCTTTTATGCATAGCAGTAACAACACAAATAGCAGGACAGATTTCCAAGCTTCCTCAGGTTGATCCAGAGGATCCCTTACAGCCCCAACCACTCTGGGGTGAGGCGGCACACAGGCCGGCCACTGCAGCATGGCGGACAAACGTTCAGTTATGCCCAGTTTCCTGCCCAGCTCTTGGAGATAGGAGCAAACGTTTGTGGTAATTAAAACAGTGTGAAATTTGCACTGTCAGGAAACACAGCTATTTTTTCCCCTCTGCCAACCAGAATGCTATTTATAGCACTACACTTCACCACTTATTTGCTGGGCAGTGACATCAAGAAACAGATATTAAGCAAGGAAGCCAATTTACTCCACAAAAACATCTATTATCTTTATCACCAACAGAGACTGAAAAATAATCAATTAGAATGCTTCACGTGGGAATGACTAATTGAATTGTTAAATATACGGCATTGGAGAAGTCACTCCAGAAACCTAAATATCAATCCATGTAACAGGCAAGACCTATTCTAAAGAAGCTGCAAATTGATACCATTTTGCACATCAGAATCACATCTATCAATAAGCTCAGGTTACACATCAAAATTCTTCATTCTGAAGCTAGTGTATTTGAATTTGATCTTATTCCACAGAAGATGTCACCCGGTGGTAAAAGGTACTTGTCAAGAAATATTCATTTCTATTTTCTAAATATTCTTACACTAGAAAATTCTCCAAACCTGATGCATATTCAACCCAACCTGGAATACACACACAGGCACACAAGTACACACACATACACACACACACACACACACAGAGCATACCCATCATTTTAATACCTATAAAACTAATGTTTTGTTTCCTAGAGAGAGAACTTGAGACCCAAGTAATGTAGTTCAGCCAGAGAACCAGTCGAGAGCTCAGGATTCTTCCGCATTGTCTTTCTTATATATTCTTTCATTCAATTTACCAAACAGGTATTGAATGCCTGGAACCATTTAGGCTCTTAGAAAATGTGGATATGGAAGCGATAGCTTCTGTCCCCAAGTGGCCACTCTGCCATGAATGAGACAGGCTTAGAGGCTGGTTATTACAGCATCAGAGGATCATGTTGTCACAGAGAGATGCACAGGCTGCTGTGGCCAGCACAGCGCTGAGGCTTTGGATGAGACCAGCAGAGAACTTGGTAAGGAGAAAAAGAATGGAGAAGGGGGTGGCCAGGCAGAAGCAGTCTGTGTTTCAAAGGATGGTTGGAAGAGCCTGGGATACTGGGGGGATATATACAGGGTATAAAATTTGAGATGACAGATGGAAGACTGGAGAAACAGGCAGAACTTTCCTTGCTGTGCTACAAAAGCTTGGCTTCCTCCTGCAGACACTAGGAAGCCTCAATTATTTGAATCTTATTAGGTTGTCATAGGAAGGTCATTTTGGCGCTAGTATGGGAATGAGGGTGGGACTAAGAATAGGGCAGGGGAGGCTGGAATAGACTGCAGGAAGGACCAGTTAGGGAACTATTGCAAAATAATAGACCAGAAATGAGGTAGTCGTGAGCCAGAGCCAGGTGTCTGGAGATAGAAAAGAAGACAAAAATGTTGGGAAGACAAGTAATGGTGGTATGGCAGGAGGGCAAGGAGGGGTTTCTAGGCTGAGTCCAAAGACCCTTTCTTCCTAGAGCCCTTGACTGACATAAAGGCTATGGGAGAAGCTGGCCTAGGAGGAATGTCCACCGTGGGATATGGCAGAGTGTGATGTCTGTGGCACCATCCCCAAGGGACCAGCAATGGATAAGGACACATCAGAGTCTGACACTGATCCTACTAAGGAGGCTCAGGCATGGCCTTTCCTGAGCCCTCTGAATGCATAAAAGAACCGTCCTGTCCTCATGCTTCCTTCCCAGAGAACTCCTGCTGGGTGGCGTATGAGGGGAAGAGGGGCCACTTTCCTCCTCTGACTTCCGAGCTGGCTAGAGGGAAGGTGACCTAGAGAAGTAGCTGCCTGCCCCAGCTCCTTACACCAATCTGAGCTGAGGTGGCAATGCCCCCATCTTCGTCCCTCTCTTCATGTCACTATACCTTTGTTGGGAGGACTGTGTTTACCAAGCAAGATACACCGCCTCAAGGGGCCAGTTGCCTTTTTATAAAATTTAAATTTGACTAGGAGGGCTTTAATTTTAGAATTCAGAGCATTCAGAGAATCACTTTCTCTCATTTTACTCCAACTATTGTCCTTATTTCTTCTGCAGTGACCAGGGCCGTGACCTGTTCTGGGCCAGGTGGAAGCTCTCCCAGGCCACCCAAATGGAACCTCCTTGGCAGAGAAGCACCAGCTTTGACTGCCTCCCATCAAGTACCTGTCTTTTTTTTTTTAATCTAAGCAAAATGACCTTCAACAGACATCACTGTTCAGGACTGAAGGCAAGGACAGCCTGTGTGGGCTTTGCTTTGCATCTCCATCTATCTACCCAGGTAACAGTGAATAAGGCTCCTTTGGCTATGAACATGAGCTATGTGGACTTGGTCTTGACTTTGTTTTGTTAAGATTTTCCATCCTCCCAAACACTGGAAAAACACATCCATTCAAAGATGACTCTGGGTCTCAGGTCCCACCATCTCCAATTTCATTGTATGTTTTTCCAGAGAGAGATTTAAAGTTCTCACCCTCTCACATCAAGAAAGCACACTTTATAAATGAAGAGGGAGAGGCTAGCTCTGAATCTAGTTTCAGTGTTTCATGTTTTTTCTTGAAATTGAGAAGAAGGAAAAGGCAAACTTTAACATTAAGTCATGAAATAAATTCGGCCAAGATGCTTCAGTCTGAAGACTCCCACTCAGGTCGGTGCTAAGAAGTTTCCCTTCCTCATGACCTTCCCTTTAGACACACATTCAAAACCAAAGCCAAGATATGAATTTGGAGCCTTAAAAGGCTTATACTCTTTTGTCCCAGAAATTCCATTTCTGCAATTATATTCTTAGAAAATTATTGCAAATGTAAGAGAAGTTATGTACACAAAGGTACTCATCACGTTGTTACTTGTAGGAATAAAAAGAACAATGAGCAAAATAGTTATCAAACCAGGTGCAGTGTGCACAGATGGAATCCCAGGGACTTGGAAGGCTGAGGCAGGAGGATCGCAAGGATTGCACATTCAAAGCCAGCCTCAGTAAATGAGCAAGGTCCTGTTTCCAAAAAAAGAAAGAAAGAAAAAAAAAACAAAAAAGGGGGAGGCTGGGAATGTGGCTCAGTTGCTCAGTGGTTAAGCAATTCTGGGTTCAATCCCTAGTACCAAAAAAATTTTTTATATACATACATACATACACACACGCACACATATAACATTGGAAAATACTGTGGGCAGGAAAATGTGTCACATTTTCAAATAAATACAGCAAGAGTAGGATGAGACCATGGCTCAGTGGAAAAGCACTTTCCGAGTGTGCATTTGGCCCTGGATTTGACCCCCAGCCTAGCAGATAATGAAACAACAAAGCAAAGATTTTTAAAAAGTATATTCTGAACTGTAAATACAATTTATGAACTATAACTATACATGTTATTTAGAACATAAGGTTGGAGGCACTGACTAAAATGTTAACACTTTTAATCAAGAATTATTAGTATTATACTTTCCAAATCTATAATGCGAAAAAAAAAAAAGAATGAGAGGATAACAGCTTGTCTTTTAAACATTTTTAAAAAATGATAAACATTAGGAAAATCAGCACCAAGTTTGACAAGTGATTTATTAAAACTAAAATATGTGTATTATGAGCACAACGCTTCTTGTGCATTAAACTGAGTGGAGATGAGAGAGGGGGAGCATTTGGTAATAGCCCCAGAACTGCAGGAGTTTTCTAGAAATGTCCACCTTTACCACACATTCAGCCAGATCATGAAGGGGAGATAGGAGAATTTAGCTACTACTGACTCCTACTCTATGGGACTGGGACATCGATCAAAAACACCAAGGTGCATGCCTGTAATCCCAGCACTTTGGGAACTGAGACAGGAGAATCACGAGTTCAAAGCCAGCCTCAGCAACAGTGAGGTGCTAAGCAACTCAGTGAGACCCTGTCTCTACATAAAACACAAAATAGGGCTGGGGATGTGGCTCAGTGGTCGAGTGCCCCGAGTTCAATCCTTGGTACTAAAAAAAAAAAAAAAAAAAAAAAACTCCAAGGATCATAATGCAGGTGTCATGAGAGACACACAGCCCAGACACTCCAGGGACAGACTGCATTCCACAGGTTTTGGTGGACAGGAGAGTTTGGTTTGAAATGCAGGTTCGAAGAAAGAAGGGAGTAGAAAATGGTGCTCAGCCATTCTTAGCTTCTGTCCAGTGCCTGACCAGATGGCAGAGTGCACGTTTGCCAAACTGCTGACCAGTACTTGGAGCTCTGTTGGCCAAACTGTGGATGCACAAGATGGGGAATTAGTATTTAGTTCTGGGGTCAAGGACTGGGCATTCACATAGTGTTTGAGTGGAGGGAATGAAGAGTAAGAGCTTTGCTTTAAGAGGATCTTGCCATGACAGGTAGCAGGGTTGGAGGAGAAGGCTGAAAGCAGATTTTGCTGGGAGGGAAGAGATGCTCAGGCAGCAGCAGAAAGAACTATCAGAAAGGCTGCTGATAATGCACCAATAGAAAAGAGTGGGACTAGAGATGTAGCTGGGAGCAGGGTAGGCGGGGAAGCAACCCAAAATGGTGACGAGGAACCAAACCATACCTCTCATTTTGAATCTGAGCCATTGCATAGTCTGAGTTGCTTCTCAATTTCACAAACATCGCCCTTTGCTGTGAGTTTGGAGTTGACGAGAACATGTGGATGCAAGAGGAAAACTTGCAGGTCAGTCCTTGCCAAACAGGTGAGTTTCCTCAGGAAATCATCAAGGGGTCTCTTTCAATTTCTACTCCCACCCATCTTTCACTTGGGTTCCTGTCGCACGCTACAAGAGCTTTGGCAGAGGGATCTCACAGAGCTTTGATCCTTTTATGAGGCAGCTCGCCCGGACTTGCGGCACCCGCCTCCTCCTTTCTTGGGCTCCAGTCTTCCAGGCCCAGCTACCCTCGCTGCACCTTGGGAATCTCTCACATACATGTGCATGCAACCTGTGGCTCAGGTGATGTCTTAAGGCATAAAACCTAAAATCTCTCTGAATAAAATCAACCCTGCAAATATGCATGGAATAGCTGGGAGCAGTGGTAGAGGCCTGTAATCCCAGGGATTTGGGAGGCTGAGGCAGGAGTAGCACAAATTCTAGGCCAGCCTCAGCAACTTAGCAAGGCTCTGTCTCAAAAAATAAAAAGGACTAGAGGTGTAGTTCAGTATTAAAGTGCCCTTGGGTTCCATCTCCAGTAGCAAAACAAACAAACAACAAAAGGAATATTTTTGGTTACTTACCCTGAATCTGCTTCTTTCTTCACCTTTAAATTTTATTCCAATATTCACTTATTCTCCATCCCTTTCAGTGCTGCAAAGGAAACTGACCCACTCGCTGTTTCAGGAGTAGATCTAATCAGTTAGAGTAATTTCACTGATTAATTCAAAATGGTGAAGCTAAAACTTGCTCAGATGAGATCTAAAGAATATTTATTTATTTATTTATTTATTATTTATTTTGGAGTGTCAAGGATTGAACTCGGGGCACTCAACAACTGAGCCTCATCCCCAGCCCTATTTTGTACTTTTTTAAAATTTAGAGACAGGGTCTCACTGAGGTGCTTAGCACCTCACTGTTGCTAAGGCTGGCTTTGAACTCGCAATCCTCCTGCTTCAGCCTCCCAAGCTGCTGGGATTACAGGCATGCACCACTGTGCTCTGCTAAGAATATTTCTTGATGCTTCTGCAAAAGAAATTTCCTCACTCTAGAAAGCTTCCGAAGAAATGATGAGTCTCCTCCTCTACATGAGAATTCTATAGCCATCCTGCTGCTAGGTTGAAACTACAGTACAGAGAATAGCTGAGAGAAAAGTATAGAAACCCTCTTCTTACTTTAAATCAGTTTGAGTTGACCTAAGGCTGTTTTTCAGTGGGTGCCATCTGGGAAACTAAAGGAATATTTTTGTTGTCAAAATAGTTCAAGGAGAGTGATACGACTGACATTTAAAATATGGAGACCAAAGAAGCTATATGGAATTTGTGTGATAACTTTTAGGACAAAAAGTCTTCCTCATCCTACACAATTGTTTAATGACCCACTGGACATTCACATAAGAGACAAACCTATTTACTATCTGAGATGATAATCTAACTCTATGTTTACACATACATAAAATATTTCATTTTTCTCATAGTTTTAATGCACACTGAATTTTCTGCTGTTTAAATCAAGGGAAAAATCATGACTTTTGTTTGAAACGCTTCAAGATTGCTAACCTTCTTAGATATTATGTCACCAATGGTAATACTACTAATGGGACTTGATTTGTCAACAAAATACATTTTTATTAGTCTGCATTTGTAGCTGTCACAGGGTGTCTGTCTCTCAACCTCAGTCTTAGACGACTCCATCATGTGCTCTAGTGCAATGTGTGACTGCATTTACATATTAATATGTACATATCTTCTATTATAAATTACTTTACTTCCATCTTTCCCCTATACTATAGTTAGAGCATGATATATTTTCTTAATTATAGGAGAGGTGAGTTAACTTATCTATGAATGATGAACGCAATCACAGAACACTAAAGAGGATATTGCAAAAGAATATGAAAAGGAGGTGTGATGTTTGTTGAGGGGAAGAAGGGGGAGAATGATTCTGAATTCAGTATCAAGAAGTGGGAATTTTAAACATATACACCCTAAGATGAGGAATTGGCTCTATTTTTAGCACCTATAAAAAATAGGACAGGCTGGAAAGTTACAGATTCCTGGTTTTGCATTTGAAAACCTTTAGTGAAAATACCTTCATATTTAATTTGGAAAGATAAGCATGTACCCTCCAGCTATCACTGTAGAGGAGATGGTATAAAAATCCAGAGATGTGCTGGTGATGCCTTGCAGCCTTCTGTTGTGCCTTCCAGGAAGATACAGACCTTCTGCTGATGAGTCTGCAGGCAGAGGGGGAAGGAAGTCCAACAACCACGGGAGGCCTTCTTTCACTGTGGATTGTAAGTCTGGTAAGATGGAGTTAGCAGAATTGAAAGAACCAAATGCTATCCCAAGCCAAAGTTATGTTGGGGGAGAGCACACGAATGAGTGCCTGACCTGGAGATAAAATCTGCCTCCAGATAAACATGTTTGTTAAAGCCTCCACCGACATCTCCCGCTGGGCACTCTCAGTCTGACAGAGAAGAGAGCCATGCTCCTGATGAAGAGGCACCTATGACGTGAGGCAGTGATAGAATCTGTATCAGGGCCTCCCCACCCCTGACTTAAAGCTGTTGTCTCAAATTGTCCAAGTTCATGTACCTTGAGGTGTCCAGATCTAATAGGAGGAGTGGAAGGAAACAGGTGTGTTGCTCTTCTATCCAAAGCCCACCTACCCAAGCCAATTTCTTGTCTTAAGAGCTCTCATTCCTCTAGGGAAAACTAAAAGGGAAGTGAGTTCACATGTGGCCACAATAGAAGACCCCATTAGATTATGGTCATCACCCCACTAGTCTTCTGAAAAAACTCATGTCTCTGGTAGAATAGCTGATTGCTTTATCGTGCCTAAAAGTACACAGATTAATCACTAGACATATGGTACACTCACACCAGAATATGTGCACAAAGTGTGCACAGCCACATTGCTTGTAAAGTGTGCCAGATGATGACTATGGCCACACCTCCTATGTTACCAAGAATTAAGGAGATTTTCCTGAAGAAGGTAATGATTCTTAGAATTTATAAAACACAGTGCTGCCCAGTCTTTCGTTTCACCTCCACTATCATCTTTGGAGAGAAGCAGGACTGGAGAGAGCTTTCCCATTTTATAGAGGGATAAATCATAACACATGAGAGCCCCAAAGTTATGACTAGCAAATGAGGACACCTGGATACCTCTCATCTCTTCTGAATTCACAGGTATGACTTTTCCAGCACAACCTGCTACGTCTCACACAAAGCTCAGAATCCCAGTATATTATATTCATCTCTATAAGTACCAATGTAAATATCTTTATTGGGGTCGGAAATATTTCACCATACAATAGAAATTTCTTATTTTCTTAAAGAGATGTTACTTAACATAAACACATCTTTTAGATGCCTCAATTTTACTATTTGAATGTAAATTATCATGCTTAAATCTACACTAACTTTGGACTTTCTTTTGTTGTTGTGTTCAAATTCAGACCATCTATTCTCCAGTGAAAATGTTGTCTTCTCCTTCCACTTGTTCCATATGGCTGTGAGCTAGACTTCCAAATGGTTGAATTTCTTAGTATTACTTGATGAATGAAAAGTATTAAGGTCCCCATCTTGCAGTTTGGACGCTCTCACTTTGACTCTTTAGAGTGTCAAAGACACGTTCTTTAGCAGAAACCACTGCAGTTGAGCCTTTGGCTTCACATCTTGTAAGGTAAACAGGAGGTCTGGACTCCTGCTCAATGCAGAGGTTCTATGACTGTATTGAGGTCCGTACCCTTTCATCTTTTCTTTTTTTTTTTTTTAATTTTTTTTGTTTTAATTGTAGATGGACACATTGTCTTTATTTTATTGCTTTGTATGTGGTGCTGAGGATCGAACCCAGGGCCTCACGCATGCGAGGCAAGTGCTCTACCGCTGAGCTACAATCCCAGCCCCCCCTTTCATCTTTTCACTGCCCAGACTTCTTACCTTCTTGACAACTGTAAGGTCTATGTTCTTGGTAAACATCCGAGTGGGCTTTGGAGGAGTGAAGGCAACCTTAGGAGTCAGTTGGCCTTCTCTATGGCCTTGGCTGAGTCTCTTGACATTATTTTCAGTGTCTCTTTTCTCCTCCATCATATGGTGACACTATCACCTACCTTCCAACATCCTGAGGATGATTTGCCCAGCCCCATGCCTAGCAGAAAGCTGCTGGAGGTTTCCACTCTTTCCCTCTCTCCTTTCTGCCCCCACCTTCTTTCTCGCACACCCAAAGCACCTCTCCATGCCCACTAGTTTGATGATGTCTACAAACACAGTCTCACAAGAGTCAGCACACTCTGTCACTGCAATCTGAAGGAAGTCAGACTTGGGGTCCCTCAAGGCTGGACCAGTGCAGCAGTGCCTCTACTCTCAGAGGACGATGCTTTCTCTGGACCAGGTCAGTCTCACACAGCTGAAATGAAGGCTGCCAACCATTGAACACGCGAGGGTTATGCTCCAGCCGAAATGCTTTCTTCTACAGAAACAAATGGAATTGATGAACATGTCACTTGGTAATTAAACTTAAGATTCTTAAATAAACAAGTCAATAGGAATGATGAAAGATTTTGAAGGGAAATTGAAATAAGAACTATTTCTGTCAATTTATTTTGACCACATGGTTTAAGAGTTTATTTTGAGCTCAGCAAAGCACTTGGAAATAAGACACCCAAAGGAATTCCAGAACCCCTGTCTCCAGTTTATTTTCTGGCTAAAAACTCCTATTTGTGGATGCTTTGCAGTCGCATCTTTTTATAATGAATAGAGGAAACAATGGTTGGATAACTTGAACTTCATAATGCTGGCCCCATTGAAGGACTGCCTTACTTTCACTTTATTCAGTGAAAGAGTTTAGACAAAGATTCTGTCTTAGGGTTCTCCAGAGAAACAGCATCAATAGGAGATAACTGGATAAAGATGAGGACATTTATTACACAAATTGACTCATGTGATTTTGGAGGCTAAGGAGTACCACAGTCTGCGGTCTGCAAGCTGGAGAACCAGGAAGATTAAATTCAATCTGAATTTAAAGGCTAAATTCAGTCTGAAGGCCTGAGAATAGGGGGCTGATGATGTAAGTCCCAGTCTGAGACTGTAAGCCCAAGAACTAGAGTGCAACTGTCTGAGACAGAAGAAGATGGATGCACCAGTTGAGTTCACCCCTCTGGCCGTCAGCGAATTGGATGATGCCCACCTACACGGGTGAGGGTGATTTTCTTTCCTCAGTCCACTGCTTTGAGTGTTAATCTCTTCCAAAGATACTTCACAGATGTCCCCAGAAATAATGCTTGACTAATTCTTAGTCACTTCTAATCCTGTCAAGTTGACATCTGACATTAGCACTCACATTGCTGCTTTGAAACATGATAGGGTAAAGGAAAGAGCAGCAAGAGGTCTCGGTAGCAAGCGGATTTGAGACGTGTCCCTTGCTCCATGACTAACAGTGTGACATTAGTCAAAATCTTCAACTGAGCTTCAATGTCCTCTTCCATAAAATATAGCTCACGACTTCTACCTCGTGGATTTGAGTGAGTATAAAGAGATCCAAAATAAAGCATCCAGTATAACAGCTGTACAATAGGCACTCGGTGTTTAGTTTGCTCTTGAAGAAAGAATACCTGGGCTTCAAGTTCTAGTCACACTATGCCTTTCTCTTACATCACACTATGTTTCTGGAAGAACATCACCAGCAGGGATGTTTGGAAAGCTGAGGGACCTGGGGCAGTTAAAGATAGCTGTGGGATGCAGGAAGAGCAGCCCCTCAGGGAGGGCAACTTCCCTCTCCCCGTCACCTGCACCTCCCACACCCCTCATACACATGATGTACAATGCCCTGGGATCTTGAGCAGGAATGTCACTAGGTATATTAAGTTAGAACCGCTGAATTAGATCAAAAATCCTAGTGGGGAGAGACTATAGTGCCAGAAGGGAAGGTTTAGGAAAAGAGCAGGGGCAAAGGCCAAGAGAAACGAAGGGAGGAAGCTGATCTGACTTCATCCCAAGCCCTTAGAATGCCTCCAACGCACCAAAAGCTCATCCAGGGAAAGGCCCAGCCATGCTCCATAGCACCCTGTCTCTGACACTCACTCAGAGAGCCTCCTACACATCTTTCTCTTCCCTTTCTCAGGCCCGCTGTCTCTCCCACACCTTGACTCTGTTATCTGATTCCCCACATGAGCCGCGGGCCCTCCTTGTCTTGACAGCCCACTTAGACCTTTTCTCCACTTTAATTATGCACAGATCTCAACTTGCACAGCCCCAAATACCTCCCTTCTGCAATTGTGGTAGGAGATGCTCCCACTACTGACTCCACCCCATGGTGTTTGCTCAGCCCCCCTAAAAGTGTTGGAGAGTCATCAGGGGAGGTGGAGAGAAAGGGATGGGAGGAGGGAGTTGTCTACTTAACTCAAGTGTCACCTGCAGAAGCTCTAATAATCTCTTGCCACTTTATGGATTAGAGCTGACACTGATTTAAAATTGTGTGTTAAAATGTTCAAGCTCATGATTTTTTTTTTCATTATTAAAGAGACAATTTTCAGAGCAGTTTTAGGTTCACAGTAAACTTAAGAGGAAGGTACAGAGAGTTCTTCTGAGCCCTCTGTCCCCACCATGTGCAGCCTCCTTATTTAACAACATCCTCCATTAGGCATGTTTGTTATAAGCAATGAACCTATACTGACATCATGATCACGTAAAGTCTATAATCTAGGCTAGAATTCACTCTCAATTTTATATATGCCATGGGTTAGATAAATGTAAAACTACATGTATCCATCATCTCCATGTATGATAGAGTATTTTCAATGCATCAAAAGTCTTCTGTGCTTTGCCCATTCATCTCTACTTCCCCCCCCACCAACTCCTGGCAACCACTGATTTTTTTAATGTCTCCAAAGTTTTGTCTTTTCTACGACATCATATAGTTGGAATCCTATTGTTATGGCCTGTTGGATTGGCTTCTTTCACTGAGCAATATGCATTTAAATTTCCTCCATGTCTTTTCATGTCTTGTTAGTTCATCTCTTTTCAGTGCTGAATAATACTCCATTGTATAAATGTGTCATAGTTTATTTATCCATTTACCTACTGAAGGTCATCTTGGTTGCTTCCAAGTTTGGGCTAATATGAATAAAGCTGTATAAGTTTTTGTGTATACTTGAGTTTTCAACTCCTTTGAGTTAATACTAAAAAGCATGATATTGTACTATATAAGAAAATGAGGTTTAGTAGGAAATTAAAGTTACAGTTTGTAGGAAACTGCCAAACTATCTTCTAAAATGGATGTACCGTCTTATGTCCCACCATCAGTAGATGGGAGTTTCCATTGCTCCCCATCCTCACCAGCATTTGATAAATTTGCCTTAAATCCTTGAGACTTTATTGTGTCTAGAAGCAACATAACACGAAAGAAATGATTTCTTAGTACTCTCTCTTTATGCAGGTTATGTGTGTGGTCTGATCTGTGAAATATTGCAGAGAAGATAAAGTCTCAGTTTAAAGCAGATGACATAATAGCCACCATGGAACAGGTTTGTGACTTCCACAAAACTTGTGAAAGAACCAAATGATTGCAGATGCATTTTGCCAACCTGTGCAAAAATGAAAAAAGGGAAAGTTCAATCCAGCTTGGTAAGGGCAGGTTCCAACCATGTCAAAGCAGAGTTTGGAATCACACATATGTAGCCTTTTCAGATTCACAGCTGGTGCTAGCTGGCTTTCTGTCATCGTGACAAAATACCTGAGATAATCAACTAGAAGGAAGAAAGTTTTATTTTGGCTCATGGTTTCAGAGGTAACAATCCTTGATCAGGTGATCTCATCACTTTGAGCCTGTGGCAGCACAGTACACCATGGCTGGAGCACCTGGGCCAAGGAGCACTGTTTACCACATTGTGAACTGGAAGCAAAACAGACAGAGAGAGGGAGAGAAAGAGGGAGGGAGGTGGGCCAGGGGTCCCAATAACCCCTTCAATGCTTGTCCGCAGTGACTTCACTTCATTTCACTAGGCCCCACCTCTTAAAGTTTCCTCCACCTCTTTTTTTTCCCCTTTTTTCATTGAAGGCATGCCTTTGGGGTATATAATTTTTAAAAAATTTATTCTAATTAGGTTTACATGACAGCAGAATGCATTTTGATGCATTGTACACAAATGGAGCACAACTTTTTCATTTCTCTGGTTGTACACAATATAGAGTCACACCATATATGATAGAGTATTTTCACTGCATCAAAAGTCTTCTGTGCTTTGTCCATTCATCTCTACTTCCCCCACCACCAATCCCTGGCAACCACTGATTTTTTGTCTAGTATGAGATAACTGTATTTATATGAGTTTGTCTCTGTGTCTTCTATTCTATACCATTGATTTACATGTCTATTTTGGTGCCAATACCATGCCTTTTTTGTTATTATAGCTTTATAATATAGCTTAAGGTCTGGTATTATGATGCCTCCTGCTTCACTCTTTTTGCTAAGGATTGCTTTGGCTATTCTGAGTCTCTTATTTTTCCAAATGAATTTCATGATTGCTTTTTCTTTTTTTCTATGAAGAATGATGTTGAGATTTTAATTGGAATTGCATTGAATCTGTATAGTGCTTTGGGTAGTATGGCCATTTTGACAATATCGATTCTGCCTATCCAAGAGCATGGGAGATCCTCCCATCTTCTAAGAGCTTCAATTTCTTTCTTTAGTGCTCTGTAGTTTTCATTGTAAAGGCCTTTCACTTCTTTTGTTAGATTGATCCCTAAGTATTTTATTTTATTTTATTTTTTAGGGTATTGTGAATGGGGTAGTTTTCCTAATTTCTCTTTCGGAGGATTCATCACTGATGTATAGAAATGCATTTGATTTATAGGTATTGATTTTATATCCTGCTATTTTCTTTCTTTCATGCATCTTTGTCTGGTTTTGGAATCAGGTTGATATTAGCCTCAGAATGAGTGTGAAAGGATTCTCTCTTTTTCTATTTCATGGAATAATTTGAGGAGTATTGGTATTTTTTTTTGGTACCAGGGATTGAACTCAGGGGTACTCAGCCACTGAGCCACATCCACAGCCCTATTTTGTGTTTTATGTAGAGACAGGGTCTCACGGAGTTGCATAGCGCCTCACTCTTGCTGAGGCTGGCTTTGAACTTGTGATTCTCCTGTCTCAGCCTCCAAAAGTGCTGGGATTACAAGCGTGAGCCACCGCGCCTGACTGTCCTGATTCGGTGTGGGCAGATCATAAGCCTCTACAAATTTGTTGGTATCTTCAGGACTTTCTATTTTACTGGAGTATAGATTTTCAAAATAGTTTCTAATTATCTTCTGTATTTCAATAGTGTCTGTCGTGATATTTCCTTTGTCAGCTTGAATTTTAGTAACTCGAGTTTTCTCTCTCTTTTTTCCTATTAGGATGGCTAAGGATTTATCAATTTTATTTATTTTTCAAAGAACCAGCTTTTTGTTTTGTCAATTTTTTGAATTGTTTCCTTTGTTTCAATTTCATTGATTTCAGCCCCAATTTTAATTAACTCCTCTCTTCTACTTCTTTTTGTGCTGATTTGTTCTTCTTTTTCTAGAGTTTTGAGATGTAATGTCAGGTCATTTATCTGTTGACTTTTTCTTCTTTTAATGAATGAGCTCAGTGTAATGAACTTTCCTCTTAACATAGCCTTCATAGTGTCCCAGAGATTTTGATATGTTGATATGTTGTATCAGCATTCTCATTTACCTTTAAGAATTTTTTTTATCTTCTTCCTGATGTCTTCTGTTATCTATGTGTCATTCAATAGCATATTAGTCTCCAGGTGATGGAGTAGATTCTATTTTTCATCTTATCACTGATTTCTAATTTCATTCCATTATGGTCTGATAGAATGCAGAGTAGTATCTTTATTTTTTTGTATTTGCTAAGAGCTGCTTTGTGGTATAACATATGTCTATTTTATAGAAGGATTCACATGCTGCTAAGAAAAAATTGTATTCACTTGTTGATGGATGAAATATTCTGTATATGTCTGTTAATTCTAAATTATTGATTGTATTTTTGAGTTGTATGGTTTCTTTGTTTAGTTTTTGTTTTTATTTTGTCATCAAATCTGAAGATCTGTTCAGTGGTGAGAGAGGTGTTAAACTCACTCAGTATTATTGTGTTGTGGTCCATTTGATTCTTGAAATTGAGAAGGGTCTGTTTGATATACATAAATGCTCCATTGTTTGGGGCATAGATATTTATGATTGTTATGTCTTATTGATGTATGGTTCCCTTAAGCAGTATGAAATGACCTTCTTTATCCCCTCTGACTGTCTTTGGTTTGAAGTCCACTTTATCTGATATGAAGATGGAAATCCCTACTTGTTTACACAGTCCATTTGAGTAGTATGGTTTTGCTCATCCTTTCACCTTCGGATGTCTTTTTCTATGAGATGAATCTCTTGAGAGCAGCATATTGTTGGGTCTTGTTTTTTAATCTAATCTGCCAGTCTATGTCTTTTGATTGATGAGTTTAGGCCATTAACATTCAGGACTATTATTAAAATATGGTGTGTATTCCCATTCATTTTGGTTTATTTTTTATTTTTAACTTGACTTGGTTTCTCCATAGACTGACTTTTCCTTTAGTGTAGTTCCTCCCTTTTCTGATTTTCTTGTTGTTTTTCGTTTCCTCTTCATGAAATATTTTGCCAAAAATGTTCTCTAGTGCAGGCTTTCTCATTGTAAACTCTTTTTTAACTTTTGTTTATCATGGAAAGTTTTTATTTTGTCATCAAATCTGAAAATTAATTTTGCTAGATATAAGATTCTTGGTTGGCACCCATTTTTTTTTTCAGATATTTGTATATGTTATTCCAGGATCTCTTGGTTTTGAGGGTCTGGGTTGAGAAATCTGCTGAAATCCAAATTAGTTACCCCTTGTATATAATCTGAACCTTCTCTCTTGGAGCTTTTAAGATTCTATTCTTATTGTGTATAGTAGGCATTTTCATTATAACGTGCCTAGGTGTGGATCTGTTGTAGTTTTGTACATTTGGTATCCTATAAGCCTTTTGTATTTCATTTTCCAATTCATTCTTCATGTTTAGGAAATTTTCTGATATTATTTCATTGAAGAGATTGCGCATTCCTTTGGTTTGTAGCTCTGTGCCTTCCTCTATCCCAATAATTCTTAGATTTGGTCTTTTGATGTCATCCCATAATTCTTGGATGTTCTGTTCATGATTTATTACCATCTTTATTGTGTGGTCAACATTATTTTCAAGATTATATATTTTATCTTCATTGTCTGAGGTTCTGTCTTTCAAGTTATCTAGTCTGTTTATGATGCTTTCTATTGAATTTTTGTTTGGTTTATTGTTTCCTTCATTTCAAGGATTTCTGCTTGGTTCTTTTTCAAAGTCTCTATCTATTTCTTGAAGTAATATTTTGCTTCCTGTATTTGCTCTCTTAACTCTTTGTTGGAGTGATCAATTATTACCTGTATTTGCTCTCTGATCTCTTTGTTGGATTGATCAATTATTTCCTGTATTTGCTCTCTTATATTATTCTGTGCTTTACAGATCATTTTAATTATGTATATTCTGAACACCTTCTCTGACATTTCATCTACTGTGCTGTCAATGGATTCTATTATTGTAGCATCTTGGTTTGATTGGGGTGTTTTCTTCCCTTGTTTTTTCATGTTGTTCATGTGTCTTCCTCTCTAGCAGTGCCAATCTGGATATTACAGTTCCTGCTCTGTAATCTTGTAGTGTCCCTGAAGGTTACCAATACCTCACCTCTAGTATAAATGGGCCTTCAGGGACTTTGGAGATGATCTTCCTGGTCCTGCCTATTGTCTCTAGATGGAAGTAGGCCAGGATAACCATGTGTTGGCAGATAGTCAGTCACCACCTCTCAAAAGCACCACAGCCCAGGGACCAAGCCTTCAACACATGATTTTTGGTGAACATTACAGATCCAACCCATAACACAACTGAAGATCCCCAGCGGTGTGTGTCATGTAGTTGCAGCAATTCTTCAGCAGGGAAGAGGACTGCCTCTGAGATTCACCTTTTAACTTAAACAAATCCCATTTTTTTGACAATGGAAATATTTCCTAGAAGTTTTATTTAGAATGTTTTAAAATCCATCTTTAATGCAATGTCAGTTATTTCCCCCAATACCTTTTTTCAATAAGACCTTTATTTGTCTTGCCCACTAAGGATTTTCAGCCACAGTGTTTTTCATGACAACAGTGTCCATAGTTGGTGAGGAATTATTGCATTTATTTTCTTCTGATCACAAACTTACATTTTAACTGAGCCTGGATTTGGGCCAAGGAGGCAAGTGGTTTGTTTTCCTACCTAATCCATACAGCATATACTGCATAAGCAAGTCAAACTTTTCCTGAAGGCACTTAGTGAAGTAAAGCCCAATAATTAATTAGCACAATATGCTCATATTTTTATCCTTCATTTTTTTCCCTCCTAATTCTACAAAGTGAATTGAGGTCATGGCTACTATTTCCTAGGCATCATTTTGAGCAATATTTCATGTTTGTATGTAGCATTAAAATTTTATTCATCCATTCATTTTTCAACAAATAATTCTTGACTATGTTTCTTAGCCAAGAATTGGCAATTAATACTTTGGTGAACATAGCACGAGTCCTCAAAGAGCTCACATTAGATAAAAGAAAACTGAAAATGTAGATCAAGGATTCCAAGCTTGACTACAACAAGCAGAATGACCTAGTCAGTCTTTTCTTTATATGGACAGATTTCCCATCACAATTGCATTAAATATCAGTTGGGCTAAGTAGAACTTAGTAGGCAGTAAGTAGAGTCTTTTTGAAAAAGAAGGGTCCTTGGAAACCATCTCTCAGAAATACTGAGGCAGAAAGATAGGGAGTGTTTTGCCCAGTGTCCTGTAGCCTGTGGATGCAAAGCTGGAGGTGGCTAGGGATCTGCTGGACATATGTTTTAGGGAGGGCAGGAAAAGATGGCTGCTCTCCTTTGGATTCTGAGGAGTGCAAATCTAGGGCATCCGCATCATCACCCTTCATTCCATCCTGGATTTCTTAGGCTGAGCCTTTTTGAACATTCTTTCTCTTTCAAGAATGATTTTCCATTG
This sequence comes from Geosciurus inauris, assembly GCA_004024805.1. Taxonomy (NCBI): domain Eukaryota; kingdom Metazoa; phylum Chordata; class Mammalia; order Rodentia; family Sciuridae; genus Geosciurus; species Geosciurus inauris. The sequence goes on along the minus strand of PVHX01001408.1, from coordinate 136,273 downwards.
TTGACTTCAAAACCCAACAGGCCTTGTTTTCACTTGTTTGTGGTTGTCTGTTGCTTTTGTTTGCTTTTTTGTTTGTGTCATGATTATTATTTTGTTCTAGTCACTTGCTTCTCTCCTTAACATCAAGATTTTCTATGAAGAACAAAGAATGTTGTTCAAGAATTGAAACTCTGAACCAGAAATAAACATAAGTAAAGGTCATGGAAAAGGGTTTTTAACTTGCCATTTCCAGTATTACAGACACTGCCCTAGGAAGTATTGCAGAGGAAATATTCAAGTTTAAGGGTAGAAGACTTAGATGACTGCCACAAACAGCCTTCTTGGTTTCACAGCAGACTGAAAAGCTCAGTGGATTTCAGATACATTTTGGTAAAATTTGTAAAAATAAGGAAAGATAAGACTATATTTTTTCCTTTATTTTCTTCTTGGTTAGCCCAAAATTCTATCAGATGCAACTCAGCAAATCAAGATGTCCAGTCTGTTTACCAAAGAAGGTAAGTAGATTGACTCTCCAATCTGAATTTTCAAGGTAATTGTCTTTTACACAAAGGCATAGTCTCACTCTCAGAAAGGAGAAGTGGAGCAAGTAGAAGAACCATAGAATTACTGTCCATCCAGGCCACTCTGGGAAGCCTAAGGGGCATTACTGACCATTACTCCTGGATGGTAGTTATCACTCAGACTTTTCCAGGTAAACTGAGATGACCAAGATATGATATTACCGAGAATGTCAGTGTCTGAAGTTTGGATATGACAGCTGGACCTAGGATGGAAGCTGCACTGCATCCCTAACAGGCTGAGTAGGCCCTTTCTGCATCCAAGAGCCATCGTCACACTGCATGCTTTTCAGAGGTGGTTTAGGATTAGCTGGTAACTTATGTGAAGACCCTGGATCTGGTTTCCACCAGAGATAGTTGTAGGTGACCCTAGGAGATAGAGATCATTGATGCTCAATTAAAACCTTAGGAAATTGAGGCATAACGAGGGTTAGCAAGTTGCCCTAGCCACAGAGTCAGGGAGAAGTCCAGGCTGCCCCACACATAGGCTATCAACTTCATTTGTGCTTGAGACTCCTTCGCTCTCCAACCTGTCAGTGGATGTGGCTGGGCAGCATGTGAAGCAAGGCAGGTGTCCAGCAGGAGGAGGTGTGAGAGACAGGAGCTTGTGAAAAGCCTGTGGAGGAGGAGGAAGCCAGTGGCACTGTGGTCTCCCAAAGAATGAGCTCTGGAGGACCTCGTCCCAGACACAAGCACAGGACTACTTTCATTTCCTCTTTTCTCTGTAAAGGTGAACACTTTGAAGCTCACTGGCCAAGTCATCATGGATGGGCCCCTCACAAGTAGGTGAGGATGGTGGGGGAAATGACACCTTGTGCTGCTGTCTGTCCTTCAAGACCAAGCTCTTTATTTGTACTTCAGCTCTCCAGTCAATTACTGGAGCTGTGCCTCTGGGAGCCTGGGAACGCCATGAGTTGCTTGGTCTCCCAGGAGAAGTGGACTTGCCCTCTCCCTGGATTGCTCCAAGCAAGACCTGGCATCCTGGGTTGTGTGGGTGTGGAACAGATTCCTACACACCCACACCTCGGTCAGCCAGAGAGACTGACCACCCATGCTCCAACCTGCTGCGGCCACATCAATCAGTAACCTGGGTGGCCTTGTTGTCACTGCAGGCGGAGCTGTCCACCAGGCTTAGCAGGACAACCACAGTGGCTTTTGCCCAGTTCCGTGTTCCTGTGGTTCCAGTGTAAAGCATTAATCTCATAATTATTCCTCTGCTTGTTAGGATGGAGCTCTCTATGAAAGACAATAAAATCTCCCTATAGAGGGGAAAAGTCAGTCCTGGAAAGACATCCTGGGCACGCATGTATATCTGACTTTGGAAATATCACAAGTAAAAAGCCACAGAGGGACCCTGTAATCCATCTTCATTTATTCATCCGTATATTCAGAAAAGGTCTCTTTAACATCTACTGTGTTCTGGATATAAAGTTAGATGCTAGAGATCGAAAGATTCTCAGATATAATCTTAAAAACAAAATAAAATGAAACCTCATAGTTGATGAACGGCAATCATTAAAAAATTATTTCTTTATAAGTCAAAATGCTGTGATGACATACACAAGGTGTTCCAGGACCCCAGAGGAGAAACCTCTTAGGCCATTTCTGCTTAGGAAGAACAGAGCATACAGGGGCTATGGATGGTGTCTTATAGGGTAGAGATCAAACTAGAGGTCTTAGAGTAGAAATTAGATGAGTGAAAGGAGGGGACAGAGGCAGGGAAGAGACACAGCTGAGGATGATCCATGCTGAAAGGCCTGGTGCATGGTAAAGAGAGGAAGCAAGAACAAGAAAAGAAGCTGGAGAGAGTGGCAGGGGCAAGCTTTCAGGGGACCACTTCACCAGAAGTGAATCAGCTTGGCCTTCACCTTTGGGGGGATGGGAAGCCATTGAAATGAGCAGGTGCTAAGCAGAGGTCTGGGTATGGAAAGGCCATTCCCGTAGCTATACACACATAATGGTGCTGGAGGGGGCCTGGAGAGATTAATGAGGAATCCTTGTCATGACCTACTGGGAGGCCATGAGCCCCAAGCTGAGCACAGAGACCAACAGGAGGCAAGGGCTACTCTGGGTTACACAATGGATTTGTGACAGAGCGGACACAATAATTCAGTCCTTCTGCTCCCCAGGCCAAAGCGTTTCCAGTTCAATAATGAAGCAGGTCTCAAAGGAAAAGGACAGCTCTGAAAAGATAGCATTGGGTGAGCTCTGCACCCTGGCTTGGGACACTTCCCTGCTTGATCGAGCCTCCCAAGGCTCAGCCTCCTCATCTGTGCAATGGAATCATTGCCCTTGGCCTGTGTATCTCCCAGAATTGTTATAATGATCAGGTACAAAGAGAAAGGGAAAAGGTTTTGTAGAGGAGAACACAGCTCAAAGGAATGGTTTTCATACGTTGTTCACAAATCAGTATGCTGTGGATGACCGGAAGCACGTGCTCCAGGTCGACATCTTTACCCACTCTGTCTTTTGCCCCCAGAATGCAGATTGCATTGTAGGAGTGCTATCCAAAGCCTGCAGTCTCCGTACATATATATCACCTAAGCCACATCCCTATTGACAAGTATCTGCATTATAAAATGCATTATAAAGCTCTCTATATTGGATCTTTCTTAATATGTTGAAAATGTCATTCAATTTGCAAAAAAGTACTACTGATACGTATATTCAACCACAGATATTCTGTATAAATTAATGTATTCTGAAGTTTTCCCTCAATTTAGAAAGAACTACTTAGTCCAAGTCTTAGAGAGCACTCAATATTGAGTGAGTACCCCTCCGTTTGCTCCCTGCATGCCTGGCTTGCTTGGCATTTTGTGGTCTGGACTATGGTCTCTGCCTCTTCCTTCTGACTTGAGTAGCACTCGGGGCTCTCACCAATCACAGACTCCACTTCCCTGGAGGGTTATTTATACTCCTGGCATCATGGTATCCTTCTGTCTCTGTAGTAACAACAGTCCCCTCTGCAATATCTTCTCTGATGTTTCAAAGAAGAAAATTGTGATTTGCATGGACGACCATTGCTACGTGTCTACATAGGTGACATGGAGCACTCGGCTTACGTTAACTGAACCCTAAAGTTCAGACCAAATAAGACATCTAGATAGGCTGCTTTGGTTCCAACAGTATCACCAATGGCAATATTTCTTTCAGTTGTGACATTGTTCCTAGAAAACCTTGTCCACACCCATAACTAGGTTACAAGTGGGGTGATAGGTTTATACAACAGTCCCCCTGCCCCACCCAGGATTTGAGCATAAATTCACTTCACTAGGCACACTTGGTGTGTGTATTTGCATATTCACTTTGGTGAGCAATTATCTTTATGTATCAGTTATCAAGAGTGTCCCCAAATCATAATGCTTGTCCTCGCCTATTTCCTAAGTTGTAGTTCATTCATACATGTGGAATTCTGGATTAGTTTATTAGATTATTACCAAAAGCTATAATGTATTAATTATTGTCACAATTCTTTGAGTTTCATCTACAATCTTGGAAGAAGAATATATCCACAGTGGCAAAAGGAAGTGTTCTGTCTCGAAAAGTCCAGCCAGTCTAGAAATCTGGAAGGTTCAAACAGAGACTCTTCCCAATGGTCCTAGACTCTCCCAAGCCAGGCAGCTCCTCATACTTCTCCATGAGTCTGTTCAAGACCTCACGTCCAGGCCTTTATTCTCCCTGACTTTTTCACCAAAAATGCCCTCTGCAGTTTAGGAACACTATTCAAATTTTTCATTCCATTCAGATCTATTAAAGACAGGACCTCTGATGTAAAACAAGAGGACAAAGGAAATCTGGCCAATCTGAGACCAGGGGACAGGCCCTGTACTCCTTTTCTGTCTCAATCTGGTCTTTGGAAGGCTAGAATGAGGCGTAGATGAAATGAACTTTGAATTTTAAGTACAAGACTAGAATTAGAGAATCTTGTGGGACTTTAAATTTGGAAAGCACCTGTAGCAGCCACTGAAGGCAATTTGCTTTCCCCAGCTACTCTCAGTCCCTCTACAATATCCCTGACAATGTCACCATAGTTTTGTTGGGCCGTAAATTCCTATAAAGCAGGAAATGTATTTGTCTCTGTGTTCCCATTGCCAAACACATTAAAAGCCCAGAAGTTTCTCAGTAAATACTACTTGATTTTTAATTAATTCTTTATTGAGTAAACGCATAAAGGATTGCTCAGCTTGACCTCATGTCCAGTCAGTAGCTGAGAGCACTCTTTCTCATAAGTTGCCCCCTTGAATGACATTTGCATCATTGCACCGCTGAATGGTGTTTTCCATCAGAAATTTCTTTAAATAAGATGGAAATCTATCTCAATGTAAGTTCCATCTCATTGGTCCAGCTCTGTCTTCCAGAAGTACACAGAATAAATCTCCTCCTTTCATGGAGATGTATAGACAGTGATGCGCCCCCTCTGAAACATCTTTCTTTTGCATTGGTTCACCCTGGAGTCCTTCAATTTCTGAGAGCATGCAATTCTGAGTCCTCTACTTGGGCTTTTCTCCAGGCAAATCAAATCTTCCAGATGGAATGGATTCCATGGAACTCACCTTAGTATCCTAGAGGTTTATTTTAGGGATAAACAGGCCTGGTAGTCATCTGGATAAGAAACAAGGGAAACCTACAGCTTCCTTTGGAGTGGAGCAAACTGATTCTCTGCTGAAGGACAGGGTAAGGTCTCCTGACCTATGTGTTGCTGTTAAGGTATGCTCTGCGATTGTCCAGGAGGTCAGAGGTGTGGCTCCCTTCCAATCATTCCTCACTAACTTGGGTTCACACATGGCTTGTGCATCTAGGGATACATTTCAGCCTCATTCTCCAAATGATAGAAGACTTGGGGTGGAGGAGGGTGCATGTGGGAAGAGGAACAGCAGTCACTAGGTTGCCATTCAGACACCCAGGCTCAGAGGGGTTTTTGTGTGAACTGGCCTCCTGGCATCAAGAAGAGCTTGTCCTGTGTATTTGCACGTCACAGGTGCAAGGATGCATGGGAAAGACAGCAGGTGCCCACCCAGAAGCACTCACTGATGATCCCTCAACAATGTTGTTGACTGTATCTCAGGGTTTGTTGTGATAAGTTGGGGTAATAGTTTAATTTGCCATTTTATAGCACAGATAAGTTCCCACTTTCCCTTAGTAGCCATTCTTTTTTGTTTTAGAAGAGACAGTGGAGCACTCAGTAGCTCTCTCTTCTCTCTTTCTCTCTCCTCTACGTGATGACACTCATGGGAGGACAGAGAGAGAAAGTAGCCATCTGTAATTCAAGGAAAGAACCCTCACCAGACCCAACTCATCTGGCATCTTGATCTTGGAGATCTTCTAGTCTCCAGAACTATAAGGAATTAAATTTCTGTTGTTGAAATGCCTCAGATCATGACTTTGTTATGACAGCCCCCCCCCCATATGAAAACAAAGAAGAATCAGTTCTTATCCTCCACTTCAACAGCCAGCACAGTCCTGGGATACAGCAAGGGTTCGGCAGGCAGAGGAAGAACGGGCTAGGAGGAGCATGAGGCAGAGAAGGAAGCTCAGACAGAGGCTGCTATAATTGGACAAAGTATCTGGATTAAAAAAAGTTGGGTCCAGAGTTGTGGAGAGTAGGACAGGAGCACAGCTCTGAGGTCGTGGCTCATACAGCACTTGGCTTGCCTGATACCCTCCCCTGTCACTAAAATGGACTTCTAAGGTAAAACTGCCTAATTCTCTCTTAGTATGTAATTGGAAAATGCCGGTGTAGAACTGAGTTGGTACTTTTAATAGACAGAATTAATCACAAGTGGAAGTAGAAGCTTCCCATCTCTGAAAGTTACAAGAAGCTGGGAAAACTCTGTGCCAGATGTTGGATTGGTGGTCCCTTGATTAAAGTGTAGTGGGAAAAGAATTTAACATGCATTTGTTATGACAGCCAATGAGAGTGGCCATCTCTCTGCATGTGTGTCTGAATTCCCAGTGCACAACTGTGAAAGGGATACACAAGCTTGGAAATTTTCTAAAATGCATTGTCTGGAAGCTGAGTCTCAGCAAACACGAGACCACATTAGGAACCAGTTATGTATAACATGCCTATCCCCACACATCCCTGCCCTCACCCCCCCCCCCATTTATCCATCTTCCATTTTCATTTTTGGGAAGTGAGAATCGGATCTATAGAGTCTGAATTAACCAGAAGCTCACAGAACTCAGAAGATCCTTAAAGTTCAATGATTCTACCACCATCCTCCATCAACTCCCAAATATAAAACTGACATTATTTATACTATAGCCTCATCTATGTTTCTTAAAAGCTTTGGATGATGGAGAAATTAATTACTAGCAGAAGTAGTGCTACAGATTGTAAAGATAATTCTTGCATAGGCACAGAGTTGGGTGAGAAAAGTCTTAGACTAGGAGCCAGAAAGTCTAGGTTCTAGATTCCTCTCCTTCACCAGGGAAAATTGGAACTCTGTCACTACAGACCCGAGACGTTAGGCTCAGTAGTGTCTCACCAATGAGGATGCTACAAGTAATAAATGCATAGGCCATGGTACTCATGAGTATTCAGTGTACCATGCTACCAGTCCTCAGTTTGTCTGTCTTTGGTCTCTCATTAGCCATTGACAACATGGTTACAATGAATACTCACGGGATACCATAGCCAATGCATTTGTGATTTGTAACATCCTTGTTGGTAAGATATTACTGAGCATCAATAAATCTTTTAGAATTAGGGACAGATTGACGTCAGATAAAATTGTCTACATAATGTAAAAGTAAAGTAATCTTTTCCATTTATATAGTATTTTAGAGTTTATAAAAAGGAGTCCACATTTTTTCTTTGTTCCTTCATTTGATTCTCACAATGACCTTTTGCTGCACCTCTATTTGACAGACAGGAAAATTGAAGCACAGGAAAGAGTCATGATTCACACCCATGTTCACATGTGGATGGTAGTCAAGCATGGACTGAGGTCTGGGTCGGTCTGTCTCAGTATCTGAATAGATTTTTTTAATGTGATTGTTGGTTAGAAATGAGAATCTATGACAAGGAGAATTCTTTGCAGTGTGGAAGGAACCCAGAGGCTCTAAGAGAGGACTCACATAATACACAATAAGAATTTTTGAGGAAATTGACACCACATCTCATGGAAATTCTGAGTTCCGAAGTTGTTCTGAGAAGAGTCATCATGAGCATTTGCAAATGAGATGGCAAAGGACTCAGAGGATGTTCTGTGGCCACTGGAGTCAGAAAGACGTGCAGCTTCTGTTCTGTGGAGCAAGCACGGTATTTCACACGTGCTGCCTAGAACCAGGAAGCTCATGCTCTGAGCTAGCTTTGGGTTGAGCGTGTCAGGAGAAGTGAAAACGCTCCTGACTATGGATGTGTCTATACTTTCACACTTTCTACATCTCATCCAATTGACACAGCCATTTCTATCACTCATGTTTTAATATCATTTCAGAGAGGTCAAATGAAAAGAATAGAAATTTACCTTAAGTTGACATTAAACGTGTGTTAATCAGCTATTTGTTACTATAACAAATAACTGAGATAATCCACTTGCAGGGAGAAAAAGTTTATTTGGGCTCTCAGTTTTGGAGGCTTCTGTCTGTGGTCAGTAGGCCTCTTTGCTTTGGGGCCTATAGTGACTGAGGAAGCACACCATGGCAAAAGGTTATGTTAGAGAAAAACCACCCATCTCATCATGAGCCAGGGAGCAAAAGAAAGAGGGAGAGAAAGGAAGGAGACAGGGTCTCACTATCCCCTGGTGGGCATGCACCGATGACCTGAAGAATTCCCACCAGACCCTAGACCCTTAACTCCCCACTCCCTCCCAATACCACCACCCTGGGACCAAGCCTTCAACACACAGGTCTTTGGGAGACAGTTAAGATACAAGCTACACCAAATATTTTTATCTTTGAAAAAGAAATTTCCTGGGGTTTTTGCCATATTAATATGGTTGCTTCTAAGGGCTCAGGTATGTTTTGCAGTCTCAGTGATGCAATGACCTCATCAGTGAAATGAGAGTAGCTCTATTCTGAAAGCAGGGAGCTGGTCCATACAGCATTTCATGGGTTCTAGATGTTCTGAACACTGGGATACAAAGCTATTTGGCTTTTGTATACAGATGGTCTAATGCTGGCTGGTATTCTGTAATGGATACACACTTTTTACTCAGCTGAGTCCATTTCTGTGAGGAGCCTTCCCAAATGCAAAACAATTACATAAGCTACTGCTAGTTAGCTTAATTGGTACATTTAGGTTAGTCATGTAAATTAGGTTCTTTTATATTTTGCCAATCTCTCATAGTATAACAGGACTGTTCCCATGTTAAGAATTTCAAATAAATGTTTCCTGGTGTGATTAGAATCTGCTCAGCAATTACCTGTGAACACGTCGACTCTTGTGCCTGATGGTGGATTGATAGCTCGAAGATCTCCATGGATTCCTTCAACACCTCCCTCCTTGAAGTAAGAGGGTCACCATCTGTGTTAGGATCAAGGCTGTTTGGAGCAATTCTCGGAGCAGGTTTGGAGCTCTGACACTAACAGGCTTGACCTGCACAGGATCTGTGCCTTTTTTCTGCCAATACCCACCACCAGTCATAAATAGGCAGCTGCTTCACCCTCTCCTCAACTCCCAGGGCTACATCTCCAGCCCACTTCCTCCTGACACTGGGGATAGACTCCTAACTCATTCCCTTCAAACCCACCTTCAGTGTTTCTAGACTGACTTTTGGAAACACAAATCTAAAAATCTCACTCAAAACCTTTCTGTGGATGGCTCCTCACTGCCCAATGAATGGACATAGAAAATAGTCCAAACATTTTTTGTGGCTTGACCCCACCTGCCTGTTAGATCTCATTTCTCTACTGCCATATTTCTCTTTAAACTCTCAAGAAAACTAATCTTTGTTGGGGCTGAGAAGCCATGGATTCAGTATCTTAAGCAGGCAGGTCTTTCTCTTTTGTTACTCTGGAAGTGTTGCACAGTAAGAAATCTGTAGCACTTGCCTCCAGGAACCCACCAAACTCTCAAAGTGAAGAGCTACTAGAGAATTAGTAGGATTAGCTTTCAAAATGGTGGACTCAGTCTAGTAGATTACCTTCCCTGATGTAATGGACATCATCAATCCCCTGAGAGCCTTGCCACGAGTTGAATGTGTTCTCAAAGTTCATATGTCTGAAACTTAACTCTCAATGCAACAGTGTTGAGAAGGGACCTTTAAACAATGACTGGAACATAAGCCCTTTATGGTCATGAATAGATAAGACTCGTGTGGTTTTTATGGGAGTGAGTTAATCACCGCAAGTGTGAGTCTGTTATAAAAGCAACATGGCTTCTCCCTTGCATGCTCTCTTGTTATGTGATTCTGTCTGCCAAGTGATCACATAGTAAGATGGCCCTCGCCAGAGGCAACCCCTTGATCTCAGACTTTCCAGCCTCCATAACCATGGGCAAAATATATTTCTGTTATTATAAACTACCCAGTCTGTGGAATTCTGATACAGCAGCACAAAATGAACTAAGACAGGCCCAAATAGAACAAAAACGCAGACAAAGAGGAATCCACGCCTTTATATTTCCTGCCTTCCTGCTTGAGCTAGGATATCAGTCATTCCCTTCCCCTAGACTGGAATTAGTTTTCCTGAGACCATCAGTTTTCCTGGGTCTCTAGGTTGCAGACAAAAATTGTGGGACTTTATAGCCTGTATAATCATGTGAACCAAATCTTCACAACATTATCTTTCTATCTATCTACCTACCTACTTACCTACCTACCTACCTACCTGAGTAGAGGTCACTAATCATGGGTCTAAGACCCAGAATACATGCATATTTTGAGCATATGTGATCATATGCAGTTTCCTAAGGTCTTAGAATCCATTATGTTCCTTCAGATCCTTTAGACTATGTTAACCAAAAGACAAAGTGTCACTAAAAGACGACCTTTCTTTGGAGTATACCCTGGGGAGGAGTGTACTTAAAGAAGGCTATTGAAGATACAATAAATCCATCTATTATGTCACAGAACCATATTCTTTATGAGATGTAATATAAGCTAGAAAACAACAGCAGAAACAATTGGTACCTTCGGCTACACATAAAATCAGAAGCATCTTCATGGCACCACCACTTTCTCACACCACCCTCCATATTACAACAGCCACAAACAAGCTTGAGGTATACATAATAAATTGTAAAAATATGTAATATAAATGGAAAAGAAAGAATAATATCATATATATGATAAGACTTATGTTGAAAGAATAGTGCATATAAAGATCTCTAGCAAACCTATAATGGAAAAGCAAATCTCTCAACTAAAAGGGGCTAAAATTGCAAACAGTCTAGACTATAAAAAATGCAAATGGCTAATAAATATGAAATATCATTCAACTTTACAAATAGTTGAAGTACAAAAATGGATATGCCATTTTTCATCTAAAGAACTGACAGGAATTTAAATACAAGCAAAACTAATATTGATGAGTATATAAAACACTGATTCTCAGTTCTGACCATGCAGTGAAAAAACCCAAAGGAGTTTATGAAATATTGATGCCATCATCTGCTTCTGCTATAAGAATTACCTTTTTTCCATAGCAGTTAGAAAACCACACAAATATGTGAAGCAACTGTTTTCAGATACAGAGCAACAGGCAAGGTAAGCTGTTATCTCGAAGAGAAGAGAAACAAATGAGATGAGCTCTACAGCTGCCCAGCTTTCTGCCCAGAGGCAATTTGCAGGACACAGTGCAGATGGAGAACCCAAGAAATCTCAGCAGTTTCACTGAGTTGAAGACAGAGATCACAGTTCCAGGGGGCCAGTTTTCCAGACTAATATTTATAGGGCAAAGTACTAAAATGGGAGAAGCTGCAGAGAGAGCTCTGGTGATCCAGAGAGGGGACACCTGAAATATTTTACTGACTAGTGATCTGTTCATACAAGGAGAAAACATCATTAGATGGAGGAGGAAGAAGGGCAGGAGCAGAAAGTATCAGGCTAAACAATTCTGGTAGCTCATGAAAAACTGTTAATAGTGGATATAGGCATCCAAAAAGTACTGACTCAATAATGGGACTAAATTAGACTAAAAGTTACTGTAAGTTCTTCCAAAGTTTTAAAGCAATCCTTGAGACACTCAAGATTATAAGTAACTTAATTTTATGTCCCCAAAGAAAAAAAATTTCATACTAATTAAAGGATTATAACAAAATCCAAAACTCAGGAGCATAAAATACACAATGTCAGGCTTAACAAGTATGCAAAGAAGTATGCAAAAAATGGATACTTGTTAAGTATGCAGAGAAGCAGAAAAATATGATCCACAACCAGCAGAAAAATCAATCAATAGAAACAGATAAAAATGACTGTATAATGATATTAGCAGGCTGAACATTAAACAGATATTATAGGCATGAAGGAGGGATGCGAGAGGTTCATCAATACGTACTAAGTTATAGTTAGACAGGATTAGTAAGTTTTGACATGCTACTGCCTGGCGAGGTGACCATAAATAATGATAAAGTGCTATATATTTCAGAAAGTTGGACAAAAGGATTTGGTTTTACCATAAAGAAATGGTAAGTATTTGAAGAGGTAGATATGTCTAACCTGATTTAAATATGAAACAATGTATATATGTGTTAAAATATCATGTTAGCCCATTAATACGGAAATTTTTAAGGTTTTGTGGCTGTTAAAAATAAATTTGGGGGCTGGGATTGTAGCTCAACGGTAGAGCGCTTGCCTCGCATGCGTGAGGCCCTGGGTTCGATCCTCAGCACCACATCCAAAACAATAAAATAAAGACATTGTTTCCATCTACAACTAAAAAAAAAAATATTTAAAAAAAAAATTTGGTTTGAATGAAAAACATCTGTTATAAATATATTTTAATAACCATAAAGGAAAACATGAAGAGAACATCATGAGAAGATAAATGAAAGATATAACAAGACTAAAATGGAACTTCAGGAGATGAAAAGTTCAGTAGAAGAGAAGAAAAATAAACCAAAAAGATTAAACAGCACATTAGACATTCAGAAATTATTAATAGGAACATGGAAACATAGAACAGAAGCCCTTCAAAATAAACACAAAAAGAAACAAATGAAAATAACATGACTAAATAAGTTTTATCCCAAGACTTCAGGAATGGTTAAACATTTGCAAATCAACCAATGTATTTACCATATTAACAACTACATACAAGGAAGCAGATGAGCATAGATATGGAATAAAATTGACAAATTCCCATACTGATTAATGATAAAATCTCTCATAGAATTAAGAATATATGAACTTCCTCAATCAGAAGTCTTCAGTTAACATCTTACTTAGAGATGAATTATTAAATGCTTTCCTCCATAAAGTTAGTAATCAAGTAAGAAAAGAAAAAGGAGGAATGCCAATTGGAAAGAAAAAATGAATATTTTATTTGAAGACCTCATGATCATCTATTTAGAAAATTCCAAGAAATCTACTGGAAAAAATAAACCTATTAGAACTAATAAGTTAGTTTAGCAAGATAGCAAAAGTATAATGTAGAAAAATCAATCATGTTTCTGTATGTTAGCAACACATAATTGTAAATTAAAATTAAAAAATTCCACATACAATATGATCAAAAATATAACATGTTTAGGGGAAAATTTAATAAATATATGTAAGATCTCTGTACTGAAAACTATCAAATGTGAGGAAAATTAAAGATAAATCAAATACGTGAAGATATAGACCATGTTCATGGATTGGAAGACTTAATAGAGCTAAAGTGAAACCATTCCCAAATTGACCTATAGATTCAATACCATCTCAAATGAAATTGAAATAATAATTTTTGTACAAACTTATAAGGTCATTCTAAACTCTGTAGAGAAATGAAAATGATCTACTATAACCAAATCAATTTTAAAAAAATTGGAGTATTTAAATCTCCCAATTTCAATACTAATAGTAATCAAAACAGTGGGTGAATAGCATAATATATGTAGATCCCTAAAGCATAATAAGGAGTTCAGAAATAAACCACACATATATGACAGATTTTTTAATTAAATATGTAAAGAATAATCTTTAACAAATGTTGCTGGAACAACTGTATATCCATATGCAAAGCAATAATGTACCTCAACCTTGTTCTCTAACCATATATAAAAATAATCTAAAATGGATAATAAAACTAAACAAAGAACTGACAATATAAAATTTCTGGGAAAAAGAATCTTTCTTCCTTGAGGATGAGAAAAGTTTTCTTAGGTAGTAATTAAAAGACATAACATATAAAGGAAGATGATTAGAATTGGACTTTGTTAAACTAAAATTATTCTTCAAAAGTCAGTGTTAGTGAAATGTTAGGTATATAGAAAAAAGATGCTTGCAAGTATATATCTAACTAAGTAATAATACACAGCATATTTTAAATATATTTGTATCTTTAGAAGAAGTACAAAATTCTTACAACTCCATAAAAAGAAAATACACCAATTCAAAGAAAACAAAAGTTTGGAGGATATACTTCATGAAAGAAGAAATATAAATGATGAATGTGTACACGAAAAGTACATCGTTAGATGCTAGAAAATGCAAATTAAAACCAAAATTACATGACTACAACTGAAAAGCCTGACAAAATTAGTATTGTCAAGAATGGGAAACAGGGGCTGGGATTGTGGCTCAGTGGTAGAGCGCCTGCCTCGCGTGCGTGAGGCGCTGGGTTCGATCCTCAGCACCATATAAAAATAAATAAAATACAGATATCGTGTCCATCTACAACTAAAAAAAAAATTAAAAAAAAAAAAGAATGGGAAACACTAGAACATTTATACATTTCTGGAAGGAAAGCAAAATTATACAGTAACATTGGAAAATACTTATACAATTACCTATAATGTTAAATACATGTTTACCACTTAACCCTAAAATCTCACTCTTGGGTTTTTAACTAAGAGAAATCAAAGCACATGTCCACAAAAAATTTATATTTTAATGTACACAATAGATTTATTAATAAGGACTCCAAACTGGAAATATTCAAATGTCCATCAACTGGCAACTGTATAAGAAAATAGTGGTGTATCACACAATGGCACATTTCAAGTAAAATAAGCTACTATTACATGCAGTAACATAGATGAATTTTAGAAGTGTTACATAAAGTAAAAGAAGCTCAGACACAAAAGCCTACTTACTGTTGGTTCCATTTTTATGAAACTCTAAAAATGTAGAAAATGTGGTGCTGGAAGAGCAGAGGCTCCCAGTGATTAGATGGGATGATTGGCCACAAAGCAGCCAAGGGACATTTTGGGTGATGGAAATGTTCTGTATTTTGATTGTGATCATGCTTATGTTGCATTGTACCCTCAGAATTGGTTCATTTATTGTATGTAAAATATAATTTCAATATGTCAACTAAGATATTAATGCTGGGATCCCATTCTGAATATCAAATGTAATTGGGGATGGTATGTAAGCATCATTTTCTTAGATCTGGCTTTCCTTCTGTTGGAGAACACTCCAAGGTGTCCTAATAGGAAAGCAAGATCGTCAGTCCTGCTCTAGGGAAATCAGCATCCTCATGCATGACTGGTGGGAAAGTGAATTAGTGATCTTTTCTAGAAGTTTAATAACATGTATTCTAGTTAAAGATATATTCATACCTTGACATGAAGACTCTTCTTCTATAAAATGATAAGAATATAATCAAAGAAGTATACCAAGGTGTCTATGCAGGAGTATTCAGCATAGACTCAGTTTATAATAGCAAAACAAACTGGTAACAACTTACATTACCATGAAAAAAAGAAATGTCTAAACTGTGGTGCATCCGTTATGTGTATTCACAATACTCTGAATATTTTAAATATTGAAGATAGACACCTATATTTTTCAGTTGAAAAAGTTGCCCCTGACATATTGAGTGAAAATATAAGTTATGAAAAACATGTATAATGTCCCACATGCATTATAGTTTTGATAGAGAATATGTATTTACCATGAATGTGTAAATGTTCATCAGATTATAAACAAGGTCACTTAGGAAAAGGATTTCAGGTGACTTTTTCTTTACATTTTAACAGGTGTGAATTTCATACAACATTCAAGTAGATTATCAGAAAAAATCATTTTCATTTATTCAATTTATTTATCAAATATCCTGTACATGCTGGGAACTTTGCTAGATACTGGGGATAGAGGAATGAATTGGAATTTGATTAGGGAAGTTCAAATCTCATCTTCTCCACTTCCTGTCCAGAGCATGGTGAATGAAGAACAGTAGAGTAAGTTCCTTCAGATGAAAATTATGTTGTATTTATTACTAGTCCTCTCCCTCCCCATATCGATACTTTCTTTCTAGACTATAGGGAATGTTCTTCATTCTCCACTCTCTTGTCTGTAAAAATAGTGTCATAATTGCACGCACCTGAACAGATCATTGGGATCAATAAGGGAGATCATGGGCAGAGGGACTCTTTCCTGCTCATCTTTTGCCTCTGAGAATAAAGTTGCCCCAGCCCAATTCTGAGGACAGATAGGCACAGTCAAGAAGAAAAGGGTCTCTGTGCTCCTGAGGATTCCATAGTTCCCATGTGACATGGAAGCTGAAACAAGAGCCAAGTGGCTTGTACAAGACTCACCCTGAAGCCAGAGGAAGTGACTTTGGAGTGGAAGTGAATGATGGGTACATAACAGAGACTGGGAGAGGGCCAGGTGGTAGGAGAGTGGGAGGCTCAATCAACATGAAGGGTCTCAGCACCCTGGGCAAGCCAAACCAACCAGTCACTCTTATTTCATAAAATAAGAAGTTTCAAAACATTATGTCAGAATAAAGAACTGGATGAGTTTAGCTTTGTGAATAACCTGCCAGGTTGACCTTGGTGTATGTCATTTAGCCATGAACCAGGGAACACTCCTAACCAGACCAGTCCTGCTCCCTGGGCCCAAGCATGGAAACCACTATTATGTATCATTCTGTGAATCCTGAAGCTGATGGAGAGGATTAAAAGATTTAAGAAGTGAGATTGTTGAATTTGCAATTTAGAAAGCTCATTGTGCTTCAATATTCAGGATAGTCAGGAGTGAGAGGCAGAAAGGCCAGTTAAGTTCTGTTAATCATTCAAGCAAAAGGCCTTAAGGCCCTGAGTTAAAGAAGACCATTGAGTATTTCTCTAATGAGACAGTTATTTTGATTTCCCTCCTTCAAGCTGAAATAAACCCTGCATTTTCTTTTTAAATCACCAATAAAAAAAATACTGTGTTGAGTCACTGGTTTCTGTATTTTGGTAATTGCCAGTGGCATTGTGCTTAACTAAGCCTGAGAGAGTGCATCTATCTGAGGTTTTCTTCAAGAGTTTTCTTTAGGCCTCTGAAAGCATTATAAGGATTTCCTGTACATAGTATTAGTCCTTCACCCTGCTCTTCACTGGTTGGACATTGGAAAGTATCAATATATTTTAAAGATAGTGTTGTTCTGTGCTGTATGAGTCACTGTAGATGAGATTTGATTAATAGTGTTGAAAATCAATATGCTTAAGTTTGGTATTTTAATTAAAATATGGGGGTACATTTTAAGAACATTTTATAAACTGATTTTATTCTCCTCTAAACAAAATGGGTTATGATCGAAGAAGTGTAAAATGAAACACAAATGTATTTTTTTGTGCAAATGCAGGTTTGGATACTGAAAATTGAAGTTGTCTTGAAAAATTAGTTCAAGATAACTTTTACACATGTACCTCTGTGGCTACCTTATAAATGAAGTAGTGTGCAAAACCACTTACTCAGTTACTGCCTCATAAATGAAGTATTAAAAACTACTTGAGTTTCACCAGTTACAAAAAAGTTTCTGGAAAGTATTGAGAAGAAATGAATTATCACCTTCTGTTACCATCGACAAAGAAAAAGCAGTGAGCACAATTGTTTTGTATATTAAGATGATTCTCCTTGTGTTCAAATGATGACTGAGAAATTAAAATGCCTCATGTGCTTCTTCAATTTTGTAGGGTGGAGCTGTTTTGGGAGTGATGTCCTTCATGATGTGGATTGAATTTCCTTTCAGCAAACAGTGGTGGAGCATTTGCCATAGTCTAGAAAGTAACATTGATAGGGGGAGGGAGAGGATTAGTGATAAATACAACATAATTTTCATCTGAAGGAACTTACTGTATACTGATAGGGCCTAGCACAGAACAGCTATCTGTAACTAAAAGGCAGAATTAGATGAGGATTGAGTTTAATAATAATTGTGGATCATGGGTTCCCTGAAGAAAAAGGCTATCTCTCTATTTACAGAACTTTCAAAAGGCCCTTCATGGAGGGGAAGCCCAGTCATTGACAATGACAATAAATTCTAAACTTCAAGCTCTGTGACACAGACACAATAAGGGTGACATTTTAGGCATCTCTGTATTCTCAGTACCTAGTAGAACAGACCAAGCACATAGAAAATGATCAATGTGACTACCGAATAAATAATTTCCAAATAACCAAATGATGAACTGATCACTCTGGAGCATGGAAGAATTCACTCTGAGGGAGGTAACTCAGGGCCCTGAAGGAGTCTTTAAGATTCAGTGGGACTTGACGAATAAATTTGGATGCCAAGTCAATGTGAGTTTGCATATCAAAATATACCTGAAAAATGAATGCATCTAATAATAGACAAATCAAACTAAATCATCTAGTTTTCAACCAGGCTAGATGAAAATCCCCAGAACTACTTCCCAGGCCTAACAACTGAAGTTGGCTTCAGAGTTAAATAAAGCTCCTCACAAGTAGTATCAGGTCAGTTCTCCAAACTTGTCACCCTTTATTCAATAGTCTCTGCCCAGCCCTCTAGCTAGGCTGGTCTCTGTGCTTTTATCAGGCCATTCTTAATTCTGTCATAAGTCTTCTCTGTACTACCCTAGATACAATTTACTGGGTAGAGAGTGACAGAAGTTTCTGGGTCTGAGGACTGACACAATCTAATTTCTGCTTTAAAGTCAATAAATACCTGTAATGGTTAGGTAATAGTTTGAGGTTCTTTAACAAAGAGCAAAATAAAAATTATTGAAATAAAGTAACTATTTACCTATTTACTCATTTAATTTCATGAAAGTCTGAAGTGGTAGATGGTCCCAGAGATATAGGAAGTTCTACTCCATTAAGCCATTCAGGGACCCAGGATCCTCTTGTTTTGTTATTCATTGGTGTATTAAATTCATCCATAGGGTAAAATTGATTCACTACCATTGTGTACATACTCTTGCCCAGGGGAGAAGAAAAAGAAGGGGCAAAAGCCAAGTGGAATAAATCATATATCTGTGGGAGAATTTAGTGACATGCATGGTTCATTGCAAGAGGAATGGAGTAATGTAGCCTCCAGCTGAATAGTCCTGTGCTCATGCAGATACCAGGGACACTACAACAAAAAGGAAGGTTGTTGGGAAACTTTGTTGACTCTGACCATTTCCTGCCCTTCCCCTTTGCTATGGGATGCACTGTCCCAGCAATAACATTGACCTACTGACATGAATGAATATAAATATGGGACCTTGAAAATAAAACTGTGTGTATTAAGTGTATGTGTGTGTGCTGGGGGTCACTGCTCTTTTGCACCTGGAGTGTGCCCATGCCACGGACACACTAATAATAAGTGTTTCACACATATTATTAGTATTATCAGTCCTCAAAGCAGCAATGAAAGTTAAATATTATTACGCACAATATACTTAAGAAATTGAGGTTCAAAAATTTCATGGTCACAAAACTAAGTAATGGACACTGGATTTGCACTGAGCTCTAACTCCAGTTCCGTTTATAAGTCCTACTTACAGTCAGTTGTCTCCTTCCCCTTTGGGTTCATGCAAGTAAAACTATTTTTTTCTGATAATTAATAATAACCCCTGACTGCAGGGAAACTCAATCCGTACATTGTTCAATTACTTGTCCTTGAATAACCCGAAATTGAGTATAATACAGTGTTTCATGACTAACCAATATCTGAGAAACTGCAGTAATTTTAGCAAATACTAGATTTCCCATTCCAGGGACCACACAAGGAAAGCCAAGTCTTCAGTGTGTGTGAATGCATATGGGTGTATGTGTATTTAATCAACCGAGAAAACATTTCATTTGATTCCAAATCTCAAATCATCTTTTTAGGTCACAAAACTCTGCAAATGAATTCTGGATCAGACATAAGAATTCATATTGGGATTTCAGAAAGTGAACATCCCCCACTTTGATGGACACGGAGCATCCTAATCTATTAAAAAGTTCCCCTGATCGCTCCCTCCATGGGGCCAGGATGCAATTTGCTAGCAAATTGGAATCAGAATTGGGTTTTTAAAGAAAACCTTCCCACAGTTGTAAACATCCTTAATTTTTACAGCAACACATTGACTTCAAACCGGACTCCTAATTATTGCAATATTTCCTTTAAAAGCCTGCGTTGTAGATTCTACAAGGTTCAGACATCTGCTTCAAATCCAGAAGTTTCTTTCCTTTCTCAAAAAGGTTGCTCTCTTCCAATTAGACTCAGTGGAGCAGCGGGAGCAAGTGGGGCTCTGCGGATGGGGTTTCATGTTTACTGGGCGCCTTCCAGCCTCACCCGCCTTTTCCCACATGGGACCATAATAACCACTTTGACTGTTGGGCCCTGGACCAAAAGGCTTTGAAGTACAAAAGGGATATGTTTTGAGTGTTTTTAAAATATACTCTTGCAAATCTTTGGTTTATCATAAATAAAGGCAGTTTACCTAAAACAACACATTCCTTGACATTTCTATTTTAAGTATTTGAAGTAAATTTTAAGCATTTGTGGAAGAAACTTTTGTTGCTATTGGTGTTGTCCTTCAGGCCTGTTTCTACACATCTGAAACACAAAATGCTGGAGATTGCTTAGTTGGAGTTGATGGTTAAAGGTAGCAACTATTATTATCCAAAGCCAAGAGTTGGGTGATAATGCTAATGGCCACTGATACTTAAACCTGTTTTTGATCCCTAATAATTTCAAAGCTCCCAATAAATGGCCTTACATGAAATGCTAACATGGCCAAATGAATTATTCCAACTTCAGTCCTCCCTCTCCAATCAACCTGTACTAAAAAATATTTATAGGTCGGGGCTTCAGAAAAACATGTAGGCTTAGATCTCTACTTTATTTCTTAACATGAGTGACTTTAGGTTTTAAATGAGACTATTACCCTTGAGGTTCAGATTACATCCACCCCAGGACTCATAGTCCCCATGTGAAAAGTTGGGAGAATTGGATTTTAAGGATCAAGATCAACCCTGTCTCATTCATTAGTTCATCTCCCACTTCAGAATCCATTGTTCACAGATGGGCACATGGCAGTGTTTCAATTTATTACTGATTAAGTGTGTTTGGTGCAAGTTTGGCACGTTCAGCTAGAGGGCTCTGTCAGGTGCTTCCAAGTATGAGGCTGGAGCTCAGAAGAGACTCTGGGCTGGAGCTGAGATGTGTTGTGTGGAGTATCTGTTGATATCTTGTAAGTGAAGTTCGAGAGGAAAGGGGCTCACACAAATGTTACTGAGACTTAGAAAAGAAAGACTGAGATTCAGACCTGGGAGGAGACAGACTCAGTAAGGACAAAAGAATGGAGTCCATTCTGGGAGTGTTTTGTCTGGGACAGGACATCCGAAAGCAAAGCTGATTCCTTCACTCAGATGTTGGTAGTTTTCTTTAGATCCTGGAGCAACATCAGTGACTGCTCAGTGGCTGGAAATGCAGGTCTGCCTTGTAGAATCCCTATTCCTGCATGATTCTTGCAGTGTTGGAGCCTCCTCATCAGCACTGACTCTCCAAATATGCTGAATGAAAAGATTCCTTCTCCATTCCCCTTAAAAAAACCCAAGGCAACAACAGCTCTCCTTCAATTGCCCTGTTTGTTTTGTTATGACCACCAATAACAGCACTTCTTACAGTCAAGCTGTGAGAGACCAGATCAGCCTGCCTCTCTCCTCATCTGCCTTGATCCAGCCTTCTGATTTCTCTCCTTGCCTGCTGTAGCATTTCTATTCAGTTCAACAGTGATTGGCTGCACGATCTTAGGCGATTTCTAAGCCTCAGTTCCCTTCCCTGTATAATGAAGATAATCATAACTCTGATGATTAGCCACAAGGGAAACTGATCAGAATTGTGCCTAAAAATAATTGATAAACACTCTTCACAATCTCTCTTTTTTCCCCTTCTCCTGCCTGCCTTTCTTTCTTCCTTCCTTTCTTCTCGCCTTTCCTCCCTTCCAATGTAAACATCACTTAAAAGCTGCCAGACAATGTACTATGGCTAGAGAACATAAATTGAAAAAGCAAATGATCTGTCAGCTCTGAGAACTCTTGAGTCTTTGGGAAAGTTCAGGGAGTTCCATGTAGAAGTCTAGTCAACAAGCCAAGATGACGACAGCACTCTGACAGTGTGCTTTGGAATGACAGTGGTAACTGCTAATTCTCCCGGGAACAGCAAGGAAAAGGTGTGCTTTGAGCCTGACCCTTGAAGGCTGAAGAAAGCAAGAAGGAGGGCTTATGGTTAGGAGGAACTTCATCAGGGAAGGTCCTGGAGCCATGAACACAGAGGAAAAACGAGTCCAGGACCCAGAGTCCATACAATCCATCCATACATTCTTAGAGGTCAGGGCTAAGCGAGAAAAAGTCCAGGAAACATTTGGATGACTTGTCCTAGCAAAAGCATGTTGGTTCACCTGTATTCCTTTCTAGTACAAATTCAAATGTGAATTGAGATTGTTCAGCTGACTCCATGGTGTCATGTCACAATCCAGGGGAGAAATGCTAATAACACTATCTTTTTAAAAGAGATTGACATTACCTGTGTCCCTTCAAGTTTGAAGTCTAAAGTGCCAATTGAATCTTATATGTTAAATGTCTGGAAAAACACAATATAAACAGCTCTATACTTCATTTCCCACTCGCCCCCAAATAATCCCTCCAAAGGAAGGACAGATGGACAAAAGTACTTTCATGCATACACATCTGTTCTTTGATACTCACAAAAACACTCCTGAGTTGCAACTGTGACTACCACCATTGCACAAGCTGGGAGACCGAGGCTGAGAGATGAAGTCTCTCAGCTGAGGTGGCAATGCCACTCAGGGCAGAGCAGGGCTCCAGTCTCCAGAAGCTGCTCTACTGCCCTACACTACCTCCAAAACTTCCCAGCTGCAAATATTAGAAGACTTGGTACCAAGAGCTCTTTTTCATTTTCCAAGAAGATTTAGGCAACATTGTTTTCTGGGGACAAACAGGTAGTATCATGGGCCAACTGTGTCTCTTCAGTTTACTGTTTTCACAGTATAGTACTAGTTGGCTGTACAGGCTCTACCCAAATCCAATAGCTACTGCACACACTGGGCGTTGGTGCTGCCTGAGTGAAGAAACTACAGAGTATCTGTATCTGAGCTGTAATGGCCTTTACAAGTCATTTAAGTCATGTACCTTTTAACAGATGAAAAACTAAGGTCAGGAATCAAAAACTGAGTACCATGGCCAGGGAAGCATAATGCTTAATTATACCACAGACAGTGGTAGAGCTTCCAAACTTAGGCCAGGGTCCTTAGAAAATGAATGGGTTATCACTTTTTGATTTATTGGCTTCGGATCAAATAGATAATAATGTGCATATTCATCATCTATGATTGAATTAAATTTCTTATAAAGCTTATCAGCCTCGAACATTAATATATAATTATTATTTCTCATTATTTCTGAGGATCACAAGTTTGGGAGCAGCTTGGCTGCAAGGTTGTGTCTTGAGATCTCTCATGAACAGGCTTGACTGAGGTTGGAGGATTCACATATAAGGAAACCACTCACAGGCTGCCAAATGAGTACTGAGTGGGCAAGAGATATCAGTTTCTCACCAAAAGGCCTCTCCATGGAGTTAAATGTCCTTATGACATGGCAGGTCTGGCTGCCACCAGAGCAAGGGATCCAAAGTAGAAGTTGCAATGTCTCCTATGACCCAGATTTGAAGTTACATACCATCATTTCCACAAGTACATTTGGTACACAGGTTAGCCCCACTGTAAGTGCGGAGGGCTGCACAAGGATACAGGTATCATATGTGAGCATCCTTGTTGGTCTATTGGAAGGTGCCTATCATGCCCCGCCCCACTCAGTTCTCAGTGATTCCTGTCCTACTCACATATAAAACATGCCCATTCTCTGCCCAGACCTTAAGAGTTGCATCCTATTATAGCATCAGCTCTGTATCCACAGATCTCATCATCTACATCAGGTTCAGGTGTCCATAAATCTCCCTGGGTCTGGTCCCTTAAATATATCTCTAATACAGTTTCTTCTCCCTGAAGAGCTGAAGACACCAGTCATCTCCTTCCACACAGTCAACACAGAGAAGGCCTTATTAAGGGTTCTCCCATTCTCTGGGCTATAGCTGCAGCCAGGGAGAGCTGTCTTCTACAGCAACTGGGACTGATGTGTTAAGAGCATCCACCAGTCCCTTTCTGTGCTAGTAAAGTTTCTGAAAGCATCACAGTCAGGCCTGGGAACAAGAAGCAGCCAGCTACAGGAGCTCCCTTCATGTCCTTAGTTTCTTCCTCCTCCAGCTCCATCTCTTTCATTGACTTAAGGTCCACACTATTCCTTATTTACTCAGTATTATGGAAGAAAAGCAAAGAAGCTTACTTGAACAGGAAGGGTGGAAGAGTACAAGGGGACCAGAGAGGAGGAGAGCAACAAAGCAGAGGAATGGTCTTGGTCCCTCTATCCTGACATACACAGCAGCATGCACCCAAGGCATAGACAGCCCCTCCCTAGGGGCACTGAGGTATGACAAGGCCTCCCTGGCACCACCCTGCTTGGTTGGCCAAGGAGAGGGATTGGGAGAACAGCCTCAGGTCACTTTTTCCCTTTGTGTGGGAAGACTTCCTAACCCCACCTTCCCAGCTTCACAGTTCAAGGGAATCTGTAAGTGAAGGTGTCAGGCCAAGTGACAGTGCTCTCTGATGGAGCCAGAGGTGGCGACTCTGTCTATTCATTATAAAAACACTGTACTTTTGGATTCAGAGGAAACTAGATTGCTCTGAACTCCATACAAAAACATACCTGGTTGCATTTTTTTTTTCTTATAGTGGTTCATATGTTTAAGGACACACAACTGGGAGGGACCTTTGGGAGGCAGCCTACATATATTCCTTTGAGCCACAGAATCCTGGTTTAAGTCCTGCTCTATAACTATACTTTCTTGAGAAATGTACTTAATTAACACTTTGAACTTGTTTCTAAAAATGGACAGACATTACTTTGCTGATAGAGTTTTGTGGGGGCTCAATAAAATACAAATGTAAGCTCTAGTGCATGGGCCTCTATGTAAGCTCATAGAGGCCTGCTCTGTGGTCTCTGTTTGGAATGCCTATAGTTTGGATCAGCTCAAAGACTGGATGGATAAACTTCAGGGGCAAGAGGATCCTAACCCATGAACTCCATCAACCAACTCAGAGCTCTAGTTCTTCAACACACAGTAGGCAGCCTGGAGGCAGCACTAGTATCTATTCCAAACCATAAGTCGTTTCCACAGTGCCAAACAAGGCTGTCCATAACAAGGAGAGTCTTGTCCTTAGGTAAATGGACACACGTATGAGTTCTCATGAAGGTGACATGGATGGGGGATGGGAAGAGTTGGTGAGTAAGTCAGAAAGAACTCGAGTTCTGGCACTGTCACTGTTGGTTTTTGGGAGGACACATCCATGTTAGGGGCAGTTGAGAAACACAAACAGAAAGTGTCCCTAACCTCACCACAAGGCGAGGTTGTCTGCTCTCATGCCTGGCTGTCCCTTGATAACATTGATGTTTTATCATGTGGGCTCAGTTTTTCCTTTGGTTAAACTTCCCCTTTACCATGTTGGGCAAAGCCATTGTCCTCAGAAGGAAGAGTTATGTGGTGGGGAAACCACTACTGTAGGAGGGTTGATGCTGGCCAATTTATTCCTGGGCCCAAAGCAAAGCCAGAGAGTCCTCTGAAGAAAGCAAGCATTCTCATGAGCCATGAATCATGCTCTTGGCTTGTCAAGGGTGGTCGATGGAGGAAAGATGCCTGTTCCTTCCATTACAGGATGCCAGAGCTCATAATTCTTCGAGGCCACAGGCTCTGTCTGTGCCCGTGGGGCCTTTCAGAAGCAGAAAGATCAGCTGCCCTCAGCCTCCTGCTCTGTGGCCTCTGTTTGGAAAGCCTATAGTTTGGATCGGCTCAAAGACTGGATGGATAAACTTTAGGGGCCAGTGGATCCTAACCCATGAACTTCATCAACCAACTCAGAGCTCTGGTTGGTGGGGAGAAAGTCCTCCTTTCTCTAACACATTTCCCTGCTCTGCACACTAGGAAAAGCTTAGAATGGATATTTTTTCATTTTGATGGAATTTTCCCAAAACCTGGGGACTAGTGTTTAATCCAGATACCCTGAAGCTTAAACAGTTGACCCAGAGTGAAGTCTGAGCTGTTTTTTAACTCTGATTTTGACTGTACATTTATGGCCTCTAGCACCCCTGTACCCCTAGTATGCAGAAAAATTGACTCCCTTCAGAGAGAAAAAGGCAATTCTAAAAGATGGGACACCATATATCTTAGTGGTGAGAGTATAATCTTATAGTCCAAAGTGATCAGGGTTCAACTTCTGACCCCACCATTGTGGCAGATATTTTGGAGAGATATTTCACTTCTCTAATATGGGTTTCTTTATTATAGAGTGGGAATATTATTAGGACCTAACCTATTTGTGAAATTATAAAGAGCACTTCATGAGATATGTGCATGAGAAGCAGCACAGCACATGGCACACGTGGTAAGTGGGGTTTGCATATCATTCTGTGCTCCATTAGTGGGGAATAGAGCTTAGTATCATATACACCAATAGACTGAACTGCATCCCTTCAAACAAGGTGCAAGCTTGGCCAATATCCCAAACCAAGTCTCACAATAGGGAAAAACAAGATCATCTGGCCGACATGAGACTTCAGAAACTCTGAACATGACTACTTTACTCAACTAACCAGAGAGTTGAATGGATTCAGGCAGCTCCACACTTCCACCAGGAAGTTTTCTTCAACCTTCTGAGTCAGGTATCTCTCATCTGGGATTTACAACCCCTGATTGTCTCTCCTCCAAAGAATTTTATCTAGATGTTACATTCATGATTACTTGACTGTCTATCATCTCCAGTTCCCAGGCTCTGAGCTACTTGAGCACAGGGCCCATCTAGTACATACTCATCCTGGCACAAGTGCCTGCAACATAAGAACTCACCTTTCTAATGCATGTTGAGACAACACCATTTGTCAATGTACCTCCCGTACAACTAATTCCTATTAGCTCGCTCCTGAGGCCTATAGGTTCGTCTTCCTGAAAAATGAGGTGATTTTTTTCCTTCTTAGCATTGGAAAATCTTTTTTGAAAGTCTCATCTTTCAGTTCTGCCTTGCCAGTCCTGGAAAGAGTAACTAAGGCTCCCACAGATGAGAGACTGTGATATGCTGTGCTCTGAGTCCCCCACGCCTTCTTGGCCCAGGAGCCTTTGCTCTTTCTACTACCTAAACTACTTTTCTGTGTCCCCCACCCACCTGTCCAGTTACTATCCATCTTTCTGGTTAGGCTCAGCTATGCTTTTCCCATCAACTCCTTGGATCTCATCAGATGCACTCCTCCTCGTTTCTCATACAGTCTGGTTACACTGGAATGCTACTTGGACCTACAGTTAAGCACAGGAGACAGACCACAGGTCGAGATTTACTCTCCAAAGATTGAATTGTAGTTAAGGAATAAACAAGCACAGACAAAGAATGCCAAAGAGAACCAGAGAGGAATCATTAAGCAGAGAGGAGATTTCAACAACTTTCTTGAAGAATGAAGTAAGTCAAATGAAAAAATTGAGAAGTAAGTCAAATGAAGAAAGCATCACAGAAGCATTTGTGAAGCAACCTACGGAGTCCCAAAGAGCCATTAGAAGCACAGGTGCCACAAACACAGGAAGGCAAGAGGCAGAAAAGGGGGCAGGGCAGCCTGCTGCCGGAGTGCTTGTCATTGTCGAAAATAAAAATGTGAAACCCTTGAACAGCCAGGTCTCTTGTGATCCCCTGAGCAAGGTTAGCAGGAGACCACAGTTTACTTTTCAAAGAAATCAAAATGGCCATCTGTGAACTCTGAGAAGCCAGAGACAACAGAGGGGGAACATGAGATACAGTGCCCACAACAGGAGAATAAGAGGAAGGGGTTCCCTGAGGGAGAGTACCTAGCTTCTTCTCAGGACTCCAGAGAGCCAGGGAAGTGTGCTCATGAAGGAGGGGGTAGTCACACTGACCATGGAAGAGGTGGGCCTTTGAGAGCTTCCTGACAAGAAGGGCCACTCATCTGCTCTCTCCTTCTCCGGTCACCACTCCATGAAGTCAAGCAATCTGGGAGCTTGATCACATTTGTACAGAGCTTTCCAGTGACCTGCTCTTAAATAAAAAGGAAAAGACAGGGGTGAAAAAGATAATGGAACCCTGCCCCCAACATTTTGAGGTCAAAATTAGAATTCAAAGTAGAACTCCTGATCCAGTCAAATGTCAGTTGTGGGAGGATGAACACAAGACGTCTGCAGATCGCAGGGGCAACAAACCATCGCCTTCACTGGGAAGTGATGGAATGATATTCTTCCAGAAAGAAAAGAAAAAAAAGTATATATATATAAGATCCCAGAAATGTGACCCAACCAAGAAGAGGGCTAGGGTGGCAGCTGTGCCTGGAGATGAATAGTCCAAGTCCCCAAGCTGGAAGAAAAAGCCAGAGGAACCCTAGAAAGAGGTCTTGGAGAGAAATGAAAGATTCGATGCATTACCTGATATTCTTTATATTGTAAAAGTAATGTGAAGCGTGTTGACACGTTGGACAGAGCCTGCAAAGGCTGAGTTCAGATCAACAGCGGGACACGTGAGTACAGTTCATAATGGGAGATTTAAAACCAAAGATTTTATGAAGAAAGGGAATATTATCATAGTACATTACTTGGGCCTGTAACAAAGAGTATTTACATGATCACAACAATGTAAAAATGATGACTGATTTTTCTGACATTCTAATAGTATTATGTTGAAAGGACAGGGCAGGGCTTGACACCATTCTTCTGTATAGAGCAAGGCAGTCGATACATCAGTCTCTCTAAGCCACATACAGTTTCTGTAGCATGTTTTTGCTTTTGCTCTTGCTCATAACTCTTTAAAAATGTAAAAACCATTCTCAGGGATCACAGAAACACAGGCGCTGGGTGAATTTTGCCCATTGATAGTGACGTTTTGATCTAAGAGTACAGGAAAAGGAAGGGAATGTGTAGCTTGTGGAGGTTGGTGCTGAGGGTAAGATGCTAAGTCCTCACTTGACCACAGGGAGATTTAACAGACAATGTTCAGATGTATTCATCAGGAACAAGTCAGTGTAAGTGTACTTTTTAAATACAAGGAGCTAAATCCAAAGAGAAACAGCTGAAAGACTTATCATCCTTTTCTTCTGCAATTTGAGACCAGGAGTTTGGGAAGGAGGGTCACTACTCATCTTACCACAGTCATGTTAGCACTATCCCACGTCTGTGAAACCAGGTGCCTGTCCATTTTAAATCAAATGAATTAAGACAACTGGAGGAATATTTTTTGGTTGGGTATGAGCTCCCACTGCCTCCAGAGCATGGTCCATCTCCCTGCCATGGACCCGCAAGGTAGGTGCATGCTGCTCATCTGAGAATACTGCTTGGTCTCAGCCAATCCTGGCACCTCTGACCCACTGTAGAGCTTGCTTACAGCCAGATGGCATTCCACGAACAGCAGTTTGGGGCCAGCTCTGTATCTCCGTGGCTCCACACAGATGATTTCACGGTGTGAGGAGATGTCTGGGAAAGAACGTGAGCAGCCCCGTTCAGTGCCAGAAGAGGCTGTGGTGGGTAGAGCCGAGCTGTGGGTCCTCAGTGACAGAGTTAAGCAGCTGAATAAACCAAACCTGATACCCACCAGCTGTCATGTGTCTTCTCCAAGTTTAGGACCCTTGGGGGTCTCCCACCGATCTGTGCTCCTAGTGTGCAGCACTGGCAGTTCTTGTGATTGTTTTTAGGTAAATGAACGACTCTGTCTACAGAAATAAAAGGGAATGATGGTAATAAGAATCCCAAAGAACGCCTGGGTGTCTCATCCCAGCTAAGGACACCCCAGAAGGTTGTTCTCTACACAGCTGTTCACAGCTCATGCCCGCCATCTTGGTTTCATTTGTGAACACTCGACCTCTCTTCTTCAGACCCCCCGTTTGCCTTGCCAGGAAGCCCAAGGAAATATGAGAAGTAATGTCAATTGCTCCTTTTCTGGTCTATAAACTTTATTTTTCATTAAAAATACTTCAGAACCAAAAGAAGCTATGAAAGAATAAAGAATTCGATCAAAAGCTAATCTTACATTCAGGCCTTTTGGTTCCATTTCTGCTGCTGTTGGCTTCACGGGAGCCTCTGACTCATTTCTTATTCCTTTTCAGGCTAAGAATAAGAATCTGGGATTTATGTCCTTGGAGGTTGGCCCTATCCTCAGAGCTCTGCCAGCTTAGTCTCTTTTCTGCATAGACTACAGCTATGTCAATACCTGGGTGAAACGTGTCCTGGGAAAATTATTCCAAATGACATCTCTGTTCAAGAGTGACTTTTCACTCTTGGGCCTTTCAGTCCTGGTGAAGCCTGCAGGTAAGCAGATAGGATTCTCCTCAGTCAGCTTTGTTGAGCTGCATGTATAATTTACTAAGCTCCTGGTACCAAAGGCAGAGCTTCAGGTGAGAAGCTGTTTGGGAGAAGCCCTGGAGGTTGGGGCCCAGGCTTGGGGTCTTGTCTCAGATGCTGGGAAAGCTCAGATGTGAGGGAGTGTAGTGCCAGCTTCTCCCTGGAGCATTTTCATGGAGACATGCAGACTAATATTGGTCCCCCAAATATTAGTCTGGAGAAAAGGATTGTGGGTGGATAAAGAGAAAGTGAAAAAGGACACATTTTAATTTTCCTTTGGAAATATTCCTACTTGCTCATGATTCATTTCCTAAAGATTTCACTTTAGAAAAACTTCATGGCCAATTCACATTTATTTCCAAGGTGAGCACTGAGCATTATAATAATATCATTTACATGAATACTGGGTGTTGTGCAAATTCATACATTGAAACCCTAATGCTCAATGGGACTGTATTTAGAGATAAGGCCTTGTTGGGGATAGTTAAGGTTAAATGAGATTATAAAGGTATGGCCCTAAACCAGTAGGACTGGGGTCCTTATGAGAAGGAGAGAGAAACAAAGATGTGTAAGCACAGAGAAAAGAGCATGTGAGGACTCAGTGACAAGACAATTGTCTATGAGCCAGGGAGAAAGTTCTCATCAGCATCTTAACCTTGGACTTCCAGCCTCCATAACTGTAAGAAAACAAGTCCCCTTTGTGTAAGCCACCCATCTGTGATACGTTGTTATGGCAGCTCAAGCTGGCTGACTGATACACTGGAATTCATCATACATAAAGTTGATTCCTATACATTATTTCAATCCATAAATCATAATATTCTTGAAAGAAAGATATTAGTAGTGTGATCCAAATTTTATGAATGAGGTAACTGAGGTTGCAGGGATCCTTGCCAATCTCCTGATGTAAATGCAGACCTTTTTCAGAAGATGATAAAGATGAAGTGCTCAGAATCCTCCTTAAAATCATTAGAGGAGGGGCTGGGATTGTAGCTCAGTCGTAGAGCGCTTGCCTCGCATGCGTGGGGCACTGGGTTCGATCCTCAGTACCACATAAAAAAATAAATAAAGATATTGTGCCCATTTAAAACAAAAAAAAAAAATAAAAAAAAATCATTAGAGGAAAGATTCAAGGAGGACAAAGCTAAGGAAGGAAAATACAGAAGGCAGCAGAGGCGAATCCACTGAGTCCTGATGGGTAGACATGTGGCTGGCATGCCCCCACCCAGTGAAGCCACAGGCATTCTGAAAGTGCATAAGAATGGTTCTTGGGATGCAGGAAGGTTTGGCACACAATTCCTTTAATTATTAAAGGAATGAGTGGTCCAAATAAAAGTTCCATGCCCTTGACACCTGAAGCCTGTCGGCAGTCATGTTGTGGGTTTTGGCTTACTTTGTCTGTTTTTCGTCCATTGCCATTTATAGGGCACATCGCTGCACCTGGTCTCATATGAATCTCACACTGGCCATGTAGCTCATGTAGGATTAGCTCCATGTTGTAGGTCAGGAAAACGAGTTCCAAAGCCCACTGATGATAGAACCGAATTTCCACCACTGTCCCCAACCCCTTCCACTCGGTCAAGGCATTCCAGAAGGTTGTTCTTCCCAACCTCTGACCTAAGATAGGACAAAATGTAGTTCCTTCCTTGTGTCCTCACAGCTTTAGGGCAAAGGTCATCATGTGCTGGGGTTAGAAGCTGCACTAAAGTGGGACCAGGACGTTCCAGTTGTTAATGGTCCGATCTGATCTGAGGGCCAGTGTTCACGTGCACTGTACTTATTGCTAAATAAACTGTATGCACCCTTTTGGTGTAGAAAGCCAGGCAGGACACGCAAGGCAGCGCCTGCTGTCCTGAGCTAATGAGGATGATGCAGAGGTCTGCTGGGCTCTTGGCAGTGTTCCCACCTTCTCTGGTCTGGCCCAGCCTGCTGCTCTCCCAGCTACCTCCCTGCGCCCATCATGCTGAGAAGAGTGATCCTCTAGCCCTGCCCTCCTTCACCTATGCCTTCCCCCACATGCTTGCCCCCTGCCTGGATCCTCCTGCTTCTCTTGCCAAGCCAGTGCAGTTCACGCCTTTTCCTGAGCCCAGTGAGCGGGTCTAAGTCAGTTCCTGGGTTTCCACTCCATCATCTTTCCTGTCACGTCACGTCACACCATTATTCTTATTCATCTTCTAACTGAAGTCTCCACTTTTTGAAGGCTTGTGGCATTTACCTGCTTATTCTTAACAACTTGCAGGGTGTCCGCTACATAGTAGATGGTTAGCAAATACAGTTGACACTACGTATCTGTGGATTCTACATCCATGCCCTCAACCAAACATGGATTGGAAATATTTGGAATAAAAATTGTATCTGTACTGACATTGTATCATCACCTCCTAAACAATATAGTATAATAACTATTTACATGGCATTTACTTTGTGTGAGGTATTTCAAGTCATCTAGAGATGATTTAAGGTAAATAAGAGGAATGTGTATATTATTTGCAAATACAACATGATTTTATAAAACAGACTTGAGCATCTGCAGATTTTGGCATCCATGGGGGTCCTGGAATCAGTGCCCCATGGATACTGGGGGACGACTGCACTTGTAAAATAAGTAAATGAGCCAATATCAATGGATACAGGCATGTCCATTTACATGGATTCTACTTACCCTGAGGGATCCCCTGCCTGCATTCTGCAGGAGGCATGGCATGGTGTGTGAGAACAAGGACCCTGGAGTCCGAGTGTGTGGGTTCACCGCCTGATCCTGGCTCTGCCTGATCTTATCTGAGCAATTATTTAGTGTTTCTCTGCCTCAGTTATTCCATCTGTAAGACAGAGTAAAAAAAAAGAACTTGAAGTTGATGGGAGAGTGAAATGGGTGACTCCAATAAAGCATGTAGGGACTCACCTCCTACTGTGCACCTGTGCACCTCCTACTGTGTCACCTCCTACTGTGCACCCACAACAGAGGAAGAGCCTGCAGTCCTCATCTGTCAGGTCAAGTCCTCAGGTCTGCTCTGGACCAGTGCCTCTGTCAGCATTTTACCAGGAGAGTAGAGAGTCCAGTGTCAAGGCATCTATGGTGGCCACATCCCAGGTTCCCAGCTGTCAACTCCCCCTGAATCTCTCTCTCATTCTTTTCATTTTGTTTTTGTCCTCAACAAATATTACTGTCTGCTTTTGTGCCAGATTGAGAGCCAGACAGATGAGAGAGCAGAATAACTGGAAAGACAGAATTGAATATTTTAACTGCGGCGACTGTGAAAGGCAACAGCCAGGAACATGGAGTGTGCAAGGGTGAGTGCCTGGTTAGCAAGGGGGACGTGGAGAAGGCTTCATGGAGGAAAAGCCACAAGAGCAGAGACATTGAGGAGGTACCACAGATGTGGGCGGCAGGTGCCCTCCAGGCTGGTTCAGCTTCAGCAGTGTGAGGGCCTAGGGTATGTTTGGGCACTCACAAAACTGCCAGTGTGGCCAAAGCCTGGGAGATGGGAGGTCAGAGAGCCCCAGGGCATGTTCTCAGGTCCCTGTGTGTCTCTTGAAGGAGTTTGACTCTTAACACAAGAGGAAACTATTGGACGTGGTGGGTATACAAGTGGGAGGTGTCCAGGATAGCTCTGTGTTCCAGGGTGGGAACTGGACGTGGGTTGTGTGCCATTCCTGAAATGAAGATCTGCTTGCTCTACTCTATTAATCTCCCTTCTATTATTATCATCATTATTATTCACTATGGAATACTTGCACATGGATGTGGCATAATTTGGCGGACTTGCCCTATAGGTTCCCCAGAACTTTCCCATGCCCTCCCCTCCTTCCTCCCTCTTGATCACCTTCCTCAATTCTACTGGTCTCTTTTCTATTTTCATGAGATCTCTCTTTTTTTTTTTATTATTCTTTTTTCCCTCTTTCTTTCCAGCCTTTATATGAGAGAAAACACTGAACCCTTTCTGAGTGTGGCTTATTTCCCTTACCATGATGTTCTCCACTTCCATCCATATACCAGCAAATGCTGAGTAGAACTCCAGTGTATTTAAATACTGTATTTTCCTTATCCATTTATCTGTGCCAGGCACGTATGCAGTCTGGTTCCCTAACTTGTTGATTGTGAAATGTGCTGGATAGTCTTCATCTGTAAGAGGAGTCTGGCCTACAAACTCTTTGTTATCGATCTAAAAAGAGGTAAATACAAAAACCAAGATTGAGCATTTAGAAGATTTTTATAGCAATCAATATTGTGTTGACATGAAAGTGCATGATCATTTTTCAAGTAGCTTATTTTTATTGTATTTTGTAATAGTATCAGTTCCCAACAGAATGTTTTAGAATCTGGTCCTTCTTCACAGATACTTTGACAAGTACAGCTACAAAGGACTTCCATGGCATCCCTACCAAGTTGACCCTGTGTAGAACACAGAGGTGATTGGCTCTGTGGGGTGGAGTAGAAGACTGGGCAGAGGGAACTTGCTGCGGATTCTGCTGGTTCTATAACCCACCCCCTACACATATATAAATATGTATATTTTATTAAGTAATATATTATTATATAAAATATATTCAATAAAATATGTAATAATATATATTCATATATATGTATGTGTGTATATATGTATGTGTGTGTGTGTATGTGTATATATATATATGATTGAATGTGCATCCTACCTGTCCCGGGGCCCTTGCATGTGTCACTCCCTCTGCCTGTTTAGCCCTCCAGTTCCCAATTCTCATGGGATGGTGTACCTCTTTCCGAGTGAGGTTCCTGCATCCATTCCTACAGGGCCTCTCCTGCTTTCCTCTTCATTCCCGTTCTTCATGGCTCCATGTGCTTCTGCTATATGGCAGTGTTAACAGAGCTAAGTGTGCATGAGTGATTTCATTTCTATCTTCTCACTCAATAGCTTCCTGGGCAAGACCCAAATCTATCTATTGCACTAGTGTCTTCATAGCCTGCACACTGCCTGACACATAGTAGATATTTAATACATATTTGCTGAGCAAAGGAATGGATGGAGAAAGAAAGAAAGAAAGAAAGAAAGAAAGAAAGAAAGAAAGAAAGAAAGAAAGAAAGAAAGAAAGAAAAAGTTAAAGTGTGACTGCATATGATAGGTTCCTCCAGATAGTTGGAAGCTTTGTTTACCCGTCTCTTTTTTCTGTCTCTTCCATGCATTAACCCTGGTTTTGCCAATACTGAAAGACAGCAGTTGACCAGTGCAAGATTCCACTTCCTTGCTAGCAGAGCCCTACGTGGTGCTGACAGACGAAGCCTGGAGTGGCTCCCTCACCCGGCCCTGTGCTCCCCCTATGGAGATGCCACAAGGGTAGGCACCAGTCACAGCCACTTGCTATCAAAAAGCAAATTCGCAAACCTTTATAATGTAGCAATCTCATTTCCTTTGAAAAACATACACCCAGATACTCTTCAGATTGTGAACAGTGTTTTGTTTCATACTACAGATATTTAAGAAATGTGAAGCAGGAATTGTTAATAACAGAAGAGGAAGAGTGGCCTCTTGTGTAAAGCCCTGAGGGCGGTGCTGTGCGTGTGTGCGTTTACCGCCATTACTGATAGTAAGAGTTAGGCACATAATGCGTGTTCCTATAAATCCATCCAGAGGATAATAATACAGCCTTTCATTTAAAATAGCTGATAAAGTGTGAATAAAGGCCTCTCATTTTTACCACTTCTCATTTCTATTAAGAAAGGAATCACATAACATTTTAGGACTCTAAACTAATTAACTGTGCATATGGATTTGGAGAGCACGTGCTTGGAGCACAATAGGCTATTCCCAAGGCTGCATCTGTAGGAAGCTCAAGCTCTGGAGCTTGGATGTGATTGAACTTCACGGCATTGGCTCAGATTGGAAGGACTGTCTGCTCACCCCGCTGCACAGGAGAAGAATTGCAGTCAGTGGTACAGATGGAAGGACCAGAAGAGAGGCAAACAAGAGGGTTAGACAAAGAGATTAAATTCGATAGATGCCTGCCACATTGCCTTCAAAACTCAACACATGCTGGGGGACTCTGGAACCTGCTCAGTAGTGACGATTCTGCTGTAAAGACCGTAGAGGTCCACAGTGTAAACATCTGACTAGGTTTGGAATGCAGAACCGAGCAAAAAAGGAGAACAAAGAAATTTTGATTTAATATAAACATATAAAAAGTGTATCTGCTTTCCAGTTGCTGTATTGTTTGCTATTTGCTACCCACCTAGCTTTTGATGTTTACCAGGCCCTTCTGGCTAATGTCGACCTTCCTGATGTGTGGTCTTCAGCTGTGACATATGTAATTAACAAACAAGATAAATACACACTTCGCCATTCTGATATAAGCGGTGTAATTAGATATTTCTCTTTACATTCCTTCCTTAGGGAGAGATTCACAATCAGCAAAAGAATGATTAAAACAACAAACTGATACATTTTCAGAATTCAACAAAAGAAACCATTTCAATAAAAACCACTAATTCAAAATCAAAGAAATTGCTTGATACGAACTCTTAGTAAGTACTCAATGAAGATGTGTTCAATTAAATTGAATTGAACTGAAAATTCAAAGGAATCATTCATATTCAATTCAAAGTAGTGCTTTCCAAATGTCAGGAAGTTGGAAGCCACTCTTTATTCGCAATTTCCATACAGTTTGTGGGGGAAAAGTATCTGTCTTGTTATTTCTGCTTCCCTATGTAATTAAACAAACACTATAAAGTCTTGTCGAGGCAGTTTCTTGACTTTTTAAAATATGCGAACAATATAAAGCAGATAGATCTTTTGGTGGGGGAGAAGAATTAAGGGGAAAAAAACAAAACAAAACAAAACATCCCTTTGCATTTCTAGTAGGGCCTTCAGTAACAGAGCCATCTTCAAAGACGACTAGGGCCATCAGCACTCAATGGAGAAACTGCACAATTTGCCAGTTAGCAATTTTTCTCCCTGCTCCAAACCCCCAACTCAGGTTTTTTTTGTTTTTTAGTTTTTTTTTTTTTTTTTTTCATTGTTGATCCTGTACAGTTCTTGACTTTAGGGCAAATGCAACAAATTGGGAGTATTTCCAGCTTGAATGTGATTGTCTACCCTTGCTGAAGAACTTGGGGACTTTGCTGCTCAGATTTGATCAGGCAGCATGTGACTCAAGGCTTGTCTGTAAAATGCTCATGGAGCAAGAAGGAGGCTCATAATATTGCTTTTCCAAAGTGCAATAAAACGCCCAAGTCTACCAAGAGCTAGTAGGCCCTTGCACGTGACAATTAAACATTAACAGGCCCGGGGGCCCTGGGAGCAGGGCCCAGCAACCCTCTGAAGCCCTGTTTGCCAATTAAACACCGTCTGACATTTGCGTCAAGGTGGCAGGGATCCAAAGCAGAGATAGGAACGTCAACCACTTCAGGGGCATTCATTAGCTCCCCAGACATTCCTGGCGCGGCCTGTTTCTTTACTATTGCCAAATCCACACCCTGCTCGGGAACTCAGGGCTCTGAGAAAGTTTACTCAGATAAGCTTATTATGGAAATAGCACTTTGTCACCGTTTACTACTCACTCTTGTTCCATTATCTTTTATCTGTTTAGAGTATTTGCCAGCTCTCCCCAGGCACCCCAGGATGAAGCCACTGGATCCAAAGTCCTCAGGGGGGATGGGGGGCTGCCGGGAGGAGGGGGAGGTACCACTCTGTGCTTGCCTTTCTGGTCCAAGAGTGCCAGGCTGTCTCCAGAATTTCAGAAACTGTTGAGAGGATGCTAGTCAAGGATCTTGTGTTTTCTGATTTGGGGAAAATTGCCTCCTCTTGAGACAGAGACCCAGGACCCCTGAGGCCTCACAGCCAGCAGAAATGGGAACGGAGAGTGTTACTTGGAATACAGTGGAGAGCATTTCATGTGTGCCACTGGGAGGAGCAATGAACAGGAATTTCACCACTCGGTCACCCTAGTGAGAGGTGATCTCCGCAAATTAATGCATAGATGCAGAGGACGTCATTGAGGGTTTTATTGATGAGGCTTGGTCAAATCCCTATCCTCTCCCCTTTCAAAAAGCCTAATGACTGGTCTGAATCTACCATTGTTGTGAAGTGCATGTTTGTATCGTGATGCCTTCAGACTTAGTTATAGCGCTATCGTCAGCTTATTAAGATGTCAGGATACAGGTTGCATTCTCGCTGCTGTGGTGGTTTCCCACCATGTCCACACAATGAAGACAGAGAGCTCAGGTCCCTCTCCTCAAGTGTGGGCAGAACTTACTGACTCACTGCTAACCGATGGAAGGTGGTAGGCATGATGGACATGACTTCCAACAACTGTAGGTTACAAACGACACTGCAGCTTCACTCTCTGGTTATTTTTCTTATGCCACGTATCCTTGGCTGCCATGTTATGAGGCATCTCAAGAAGCCCCGGGGAGAGGAAATGAGGCCTCCTGCCAGCAACAGGCAAAGACCCTTCAGCCAAACACCATGGGACTAAGTTTAGGCACCATCCCATGGCCCAGCCAAGCCTGAGATGACATGTCCCAATTGTTCGACCACAACTTTGCCTCCATCAGAACTACTCAGTGGATCTGCTCCTAAATTCCTGACCTGCAAAAACTGTGAGATAACAAATGCTTATTGTTTAAACCTGCCTCAAGCCATTGCCAAGAAACTGCTACAAGGCCTCAGAGCAGAGAGTCAAATGCAGGACCTGATTTCTACAAAAATCTTCATTTATAGTCTCTGTGCCCTTGGAATATTGACCAGCCTGCTGAGTGGACCCATACACCCTTCAAGTCTCTTCCTACCGTAGAGTTTCTGTGCCCCTGCCTGGGTTGGCAACTTCAATGGTTGTCACTGAATTCATAGCTTTGTTCTGTTATTCAGCTTTCAATGCATTACAGCCCCAACCACCCCCTTGCTGTGGGCGTTAGGGAGAGAGTACATGCTATTTATATCTGTGTTCCCCATACAAGCATCAATCCCTCACATGGATAGTTTCAATCAAGCCCAAAAGGTTCTATTGAAACTTCCCCTAAGCCAGCGGAACCTACTAGCCTTACGGTCACTTGGGAAGGAACATGAATGGTTCCTGGAACATATGCAACATTCATTCTAAGAGATTCCACTTCTGCTCACTCAGAAAAGCAACTTGCATTTAAAAACGGTGCCACATAACAATCACCTCCAGCCACTTACTTACTTTTCAAAGCTATTGATTTTTTTTCTTAAATATGTGAGCTAGAAACTATAAAAGTTCCTTCTAATATTAATAAATGATTACGAGACCAACAAAAAGCCAGAATACTACATGAGTATTATATTCATATGGCATTACAGAACACTGTGAATGTCTTACATTTCAGTTATAAGTAGATAATATAATCAAGAAACTAATGTATTTATAAAAGCAAAAATAATATAAAGTGCCCATTATTAGCATAAATTAGAAAGATATAAGAACAAAAAATATTTTACTTATGGATATAAAAGAAGACCCACGTGGATGGAAAAAAATATGTCCTCAAATATTGAAGAAGATAATGCATGTCAAATCCCTGTCAGTGCAGAAGATTTAGAGGTCAATGAAGAGCAGGTGCTCTATAGAAAGGATGGCATTTGGGTGGCATCTAGGCAAAATCTAGCAACATCAACTGAAGAAGAGAACAGCCCAATTCCAAGGAATACTACTAAGCAAAGAACTAGGCCTTTACTAAGAAGGAGATAAATTGAAGAGTGACTAAGACTTTATTAGAAAACATGGCAGGCAGATGTGTGTCATTGCCTGTTTCTTTTAAACATCCTTAAAAGTTTCACCATGTCATAACCAGGTGCTATAACAAAGTGTCTATAACTTGGGAATGATTTTCTCTTCCATATAGGGCCAGAAAGTAATTATGGAACTATGTCATT
Source organism: Geosciurus inauris (assembly GCA_004024805.1). Lineage (NCBI taxonomy): Eukaryota > Metazoa > Chordata > Mammalia > Rodentia > Sciuridae > Geosciurus > Geosciurus inauris. Next base: position 96,111 of record PVHX01001408.1, on the reverse strand, counting down.
ATTTTCTCATGGTCGAGTGCTGGTTCCTATTTTTCATTCTCCTAGTTAGGAAATACCTTAAAGGGAAAAATCCAGATGATGTCCTCAGAGCCATGGAACTCATCACTATTAACTGTAAACGATCTTAACTATAAACAGGGCACTTTCCCTATCTCTGAAGTTTAAAAAATGTGAGACATCTTGAGAAACCACCCTTTTTTCTTAAATGGGAATTAGAAATACACGTCAATATTGGATGCAGTCCTGTGATCAGTATTCCCAACTTTCTTCCTTCTTTCCCCCCAAAACAGAAAATGATTATTTAATTTTAAACTGGAAAGAATAATTTCTACAGGTCATAGTTGAATAGCATGCTGAGGATTAGGTTCATGTCCTTTCTTACAGATTGAACAAAAAGCCCCATGGGCAAAGAGGATGCTGGTCACCTTGGTCAAGGGGAGTTGGGAAAGTATGGACTCACTTACCCCTGACCATAGCTCTTACAGATCACAAGGTCCCTGGAGGCAGCCACGAGGCCTGCTTCATGTCTGACTGTACCACCTACCCCAGATAGCCTAAGTGCACAAACTCATGAGCTCACACCAGGCCTGTGAATGAAAGGACGCTTGCTCTGGATCTGCATTTCCTCTTCACAAAGCCAGTGTGATGTTTATTGTTTAATCACTTAGTTTAATAAATTTAGAAGTGGTGGGTCTCATAGGAAATTGAAACAAAATTAGAAATATTCTGAAGCATGCATAAGCTTTAGATGTTTCTCTTTAGCCATATTAGTCTGAATGTTTTATGGGAGTGAATTAGTCACTGCAGGCAGAGAAGGAAAAGAGAAAATGTCTTGGTGTTTCTTCCCATGAAGTAGCATTAAAATAAACTAAAAAGCCCGAATTTGTGTGCGTGCTGGCACACTTCTGAATCCGTTGTTCAAGGGACCACTTTAAGAAATCTAAAGAAGGCAAAACTATTAAGAATGTACTGGACAAAAATATTTGGGAACCCAGAGGAGACAAAATACATATTCAATTTGTAGAATCAACAGATTTTATAACCAAGTTGGGTAATACCAACAGCTGAGAAGGAATATTACAAAACCATTGTCTTACAGTGCTTCTTACCTTCCATTTGCAAAGACAAATGTTCACATAAGAATTTAACTTTGTTATTGATATTAATTCATGGAGGAGTTCAGTGAGTTTGAGTCTCTAGTGCAAAATCCAAAACTTAGAAATTTTAGGTATATTTTTTCTTACCATGATAAGTTCAATCAGCGGCCATGGCTCAAAATAAGCAAAAGACTTCCTAAGGGGGTCTTTCCTTCAAATATAATGCCAAGCCCAATCCCATTTGTTATAGAACTGTTGTTTCCCTTTGGATTTGTGATGCTACTTTTACTGGATGTTTCATCTTCGATATCTCCTCTTTTCTATTAAAATGCCCGAGGAGTCTTGCACCAGTGCTACATTAAAAAAAAAAAAAAAAAAGATGATAGTTTTAGAAATTTTGGCATCTAGAAGGGAAATTCCTCTATCTCCTTTTCATTGGAAAACAACAATTTAAGTTATACTACCATAAAACATTCCAATTATCTACCTGTTTATCTTCCAGGTAAACTCCAAATGATTTTGAAATATCTGGCATTGATATTATAGTCAATCTGTAAAGCAGTTTGGGAAGAATTGACATATGTATAATATAAAGTCTTTTATTTGAGGACATATTTTTTCCATTCATGTGGGTCTTCTTTTATATCCATAAGTAAAATATTTTTTGTTCTCATACGCTTCTACTTTATGCTAATATCTGGCATTTTATATTATTTTTGCTTTTATAAATACATTAATTTCTTGAGTATAGTATCTACTTATAACTGCAATACAAGACATTCACAGGGTGTTCTATAATACTATGTGAATATAATACTCATGTAGTATTTTGGCTTTTAAAAAACATTTTTTTGATCTTTTCGTCACTTAAAGGAATTTGTTTTATCTTTGCTTCTTGAGGTGGATGACAGTATTATCAGTAAGTTAGAGCATTGCTTCCCTCCTTTGCAAATCTATGAATTCTGCTCCATGTGCCATTGTGCTGGTGGGACCTGCCTGAGTTCCCCCATCCTCACCACCTCACCCAAGCTCCAGCGGGTCTTGCCCTCACTGAGGCCAGAGCCTCCCAACAAGTCCATTCACCCTCCTCCTAGAAAAGCTCCCTACTGTGGGTGTCATCTGCACTCGGTGGCCCTCTCCTCCTGACCAGCCTCACACAGCACTGTCCCTGCTCTCCAAGCTCCAGCCCCAGTGGCCTTCAAGTCCTCTTCTCACAAGTCATCTCAACTCGCTGATCCACGTACCTCCTCCTCACTTAGCTCCTGACCTCTTTCCACCTGAGTTCTAGACTCCTCTCTCTGGGAAGCCTTTCCTATCCTTCAAACCCCCGAATGCCTGGCTAAAAGTGCTCTCAGAGCTCTCCTGTGTGGCATTTACCAGGAAGACAGTGTCACACATTCTGTGCAGTTGCTTAGTGAATGCCTATCAATCCCTCTCACACACAGTGAGTGCTAGGAGGCCAGATACCATCTCTCTTCTTGAACACCATTTTGTCCCCAATTTAACAGCAGACACTTAATAAGCCAGACTGATTAAACATCTGCAAATGCACAGCATCTCAAAAAAAGTTAAGGAAAATTGTGATTCCAATTTTTCCTTCTTTTAGAATGAATGCCCATAGCCTCTCACCATGAACATTTGCAGTTGGCTGCTCACATGGGCAGTCTTTTGCATGCTGTGCAAGAGTCCTCCAGTTAATCACTGTCTGCCACAGGGGTGCCAGTTGAAGGTCCTTCTCAGGTCACCACTGTCAGCTTCTTTTCTGTCCCAATTCTCAACCCCAGTGCTTTGCTTCGGATACTCTCATCTCTCAGATGTAAAGCTCTATGGCCAACGCCCCTCTGCCATTTGTCTAACAGTTTTCTGCCAGTTGTAATCTTTTACCAGATGTTGAATGGAGGCTTAGAATGAGGGGGATGGACAGCAACAATATTGCAGAAAAGATCGCCTTTGGATAGCGAGCTACATCAGAAAAGAACAACAGAAAGATGTCTTGTGAAGAATTCTCGTAAGCAGCCACTGGGTGTCCAGGCCCTGGAATTGCAGCTGTGGGGAGGGGCAGAATAGCTCTCACCTTCTTTTCAGGATGGTGTGCTGAGGTCTTTCTGGCAGCAAAGCATTCACCAATTACAAGTCCTGACTCAGCTTGCTCTGCCAGTGTTTCAGTTGACAGAATTTCTTCCAGAGTCTCACAGAGTTCAACTGCCTTTTTATTGTAAGATTCTGAGAGTTTCTGGTAGGGGCACTTTGAAGCAGAAGTTTTTAGATCATTTCAAGAACAGCAACCCCCTCCTGAAGATGGGGGGCACAGAGTTTTGACTCTCAATCAATAGATACTCTCCTGGGCTAGGCGCTGAAAGAAAAAAAAGAGGAAAAAGCCTCTAGAAACCTGAGACTTGAGCAGGGAAGGGAGGAAAGATGGAAAACTGGCCTCACAAACAGTTATTAAACTCTGGGACCCTTTGAATCAGGGACAGGGGTCCAATTGAGGCTTCTCTCTTCTTTAGGACTTATGTAGCTCATTCATGAGAACTAAACATACAAATTCTGTTGCGAGAGAGACTGCCTATTCTAGTATACTCTTGTGGCCTCAGACCATTAGAAAGCTGTGATCCTGGATGGTGCATTGCTGGGGGAGTGCTTGACCTGGTGACAGAGATCCACACCAAGAGATTTTACACTCTTTTCCTTATTCTTTTCAAACTGTCATGAAGAAGCTGGTTCAGAACAAGACTGAATCATCTTCATGGGACCCCCTGGGGGAAATTTCTGTCTTGCACTTCTGGAAATAAGTGTGTTGCCTGAGGAGCAGATGTACTTTCATTCAGTGTGATGGCATTGGGTAACTGATTGTCCTCCCCCCCTGTACCGGCTACTGGGGAATTCAGATCAGCTTTGATGGCTGGGCAGGATATGCAATTGGGCATTAGCATTATTTTGCAAGGCTTATTGTGTTATTGGTCCATGCTAACTGTAGGTCCAGTGGTGATTTGATAATTTTATCTCTAAAATCTTTCATTAAAGGATCTGTAATTCAAGTGCTATAATTCAAATCCCGGTGCAAATAAAACAGATGGGAAAATAATTTTTGGCTCTTATTCTGTCTTTGCCTCGCTGCAAATAAGGTAACATGCTCTTCTAGCATTGTATGATCTCAAGGTCCCTCTGTGGTATGTGTAACCATCCAAAGACATTGACCTATAAATTTCACAGGCAAGGAACTTGCACCCAAACACCAAAGAGAGTAATCATTCCTTCACTGGACAAGCATTGTTTGGCCACCATCTATTCTATCATATGGCAGCTCATACATTCTAAGTAGCAAATAAAATTTCAGGAAAAGATCAAGCTTGTGCTTGTATTTTCTCTCATTTTGGCTTCTGGGAGTACATGGTTTTTATATGAATCAATTTTGATATGTCTAGGTTTGCAAATACAATCAATGCAGTGTGATATCAAAGGCATCAAAAGCCACAGGTATGCCTGGAAGATGTTTTTCTGTTTCTGAGTAAACTATTTATGGTAGACTAGCTGCTATGGAATTAAATCCAACACATATTATCTCAACAAAGCAGTAGAATTAAACTCTGACAGGCAATGGCCTGAGAAAAATCAAGGCTACTTTTAGTTCAGGTTGGCAGTCCTAGGAAGTAAATAAGAACACCCGGGTTCTCTCTTTCACTTGGTCACTTTGGGACTCAGAACTCCTTCCAATTGGGGCTCTGCTGTTTCTCAGGCCTCCTCATTCTCTGCGTTTAGCTGACAGGGAAGGAAAGGTCTGAGGACACTCCTGCCAGAGGGTCTTAGGACTCAGGCCCAGCATGGTATCAACTTGCCCAAATTTCTCCAGCTGTAATCAGCACATGTAGCCACAAAGAAGACTGGGAAGTAGAGTCTAGCTGTGGTCCACAAAGAGGAGAATAAAGCAATTTCTGTTCACAGAAAGGAAAATGAGTTCCAATGGGTATCCAAGGAAGGTACAACTTGAGCTAAGTCACAGATAAACCTCCCTAAAAATGTCAAATGTCCAGTAATGCAACACAGTGCTTTATGATGTTGTGAGAAGATTGGCATCATTAAACCAAGGTCAGGCGACTACATGGCACAGCTGCTGCAAAGATCATCTCAGCCAGGTGTGCAGATTTTATTCATAAAACTGGGGCTGGCACTGACACGTAATAACTTACAGCATGAGGAATGGACTTCTTCTAACAATGTACTCCTTCCAGATCTCTACTGAAATGTTCCTTCCTCACAGAGGTCTTCCCTAACCATCCCCTGTAAAATAGAATCTCAGTCTCCTTCTGAAGGTACCAATGCTTGAGTTTCTACTGTGTGATATGCTTGTTTATGTCTCTATTGTTTTCCATTCTGATTCCAGAATGTAAGCTCCTTGAGGGACTTTGATTCTGTTGTTCCTAGACATTTACCTATTCCTAGGTTACTGTCAGGTCACAAATATTTATTTAATAACTAAATAGAAGATAAAATGCAGACACATAAAGACTAAATGTAATTGACCTAAAGCACAACATTCACAAAAATTTAACATCAAAAAGCTGGAAAAATTCAGGGTTCTTTTAATTCAATATCCTTATTGCTTCCTTCTTTTGATGTGCTTGTCAATCAAGAAACATTTGGAGGAGGAAAAAGAAGGCAAAGAGCTCTCAGGGGTTGTCTGTGTAAGGATGCCAATCCCATTTATGAGAGGTCCATGCCCATGAGCTACTCACCTCCACGGGGCCCCGCCCCCTAGTATTATCACATTGGGGTTTAGGATTTCAACATCGGAATTTTTAAGGAACACAAAAATTCAGTCCATAACAGCTGCTTTTAACCTTATAGAAGCAGACAAGTATCTCTGGGAGTCTTCACAACACTGGTGTGTCCTCTTTTAAGGCACCATACTCCCATGAGTAAAAAAAGATGTGCACTATGTTTCACATAAACATATTATTAAAAAAAAGCACAAGACTTGAAATCAGAACAATTCAGAGCTCGATTCTGCCATGTGATAGCTGTGCAATATTGCAAAAACCAATTTACATATTCTTATTTGCAAACTAGATCTCTAAATATTTCCTTAGTTGTTGTAGCTCATTTGGTAATTTATCTTGAAGACCTGGAACACACTGTTAAGTCAATAATATCATCTGAACTAAATAAGATGAGGAGACATAGTCAAATACAGGTGGGAAATTCAGTAAAACTGTCTTGCCTGGCTTTGTGACTGTGAATGCATACCAAGGCTGGTGACTCCTCAGGGAAAACGACCATGATTCCAAGCTTCTAACCCTCACAATATTGAACACCAGCTTGAATTGAATGTAGATGATCAGCACATAATTTTTAATTGTTTGAGGCTTGAGTAATTAAGTGATATTTCACAACTTGGAATTAGTCATTCACGCATTCCTTGTTTTTGTGAACAATCATAGGAAATATACTGTCTTTATAATTGATGACAGCATTCAAATGTGTTGTTTCATTTTATCCTAAAATCAATCTTGAAAGAGTAGATAGCTTTCTCCCCACTGTTCAGTAAAGGAAAACGAGAGGCTCAGAAAGTAAATCATTTGCTCAAGGTAGATAGCTTTGCCCGTGACAGAGACATAACCACCAGCACTGCCCTGCCTCCGGATCTGTTCCTGTCCCCTCCAGGGGAGCTCCCCCAAGAGCCCCAGGGAAATCTTTCCTGGCTTGAAACAACTTACAAATTCCTTCCTCAGCCTTCGAACGTTGTCTGGGAATGAGGCATCCCTGGGGTAAATGGCATAACTTGCCAGGCTCCTGAGATGGTGCTACACGTTTCAGACCTTTACATCATGTCTGTAGGATTATCTTCTCCTCTGCTAGGTAAAAATAGTCCTTGCACTCATCTCAGTCAGAGCTGGGGCACATGATGCAGCCTTATCTGGGACATGCAGGCTTCTCATGCAGTAAGTCCCACTTAGCCACATGCCCTGAGAACCTCTGACCGCTGGTCAGCGGCACGGAAGCCAGAACATCCTGAGTGGTTCTGCGTGTGCCTCCTGCTGCCAAGCCCACCTCTTTCTGCCAGTGTTTTCTTCTTAAGAGAGAAGAGTACTATCACTTGTCTGGATCGATCACTACCTCATACTTAAAGGTTCATTAATTGAACCAATATTTGTCAAATGCCTTCACGGAGCTGGGATTTGTTAAATTGGTGAACTGAAGAGATGATAATTCCTGCCCTAGAAAATTTTACATTCTAGGAAGGGGGAATAAAGAGTCACACAATAAATGGAGTGAAGAATATAGTACAATAGATGGGAACAAATGCTACGAGGCAGGGAATACTGGAGAAAAAGAATTCTGAAGGAGACAGTATACAATTTTAAATAAGGTATATAAGGCAAATGCCCCACACTGCGCCTGTAATATTCAAACAGAGACTTGTATATCTACAAGAAGAGAGTTTCAAACAAGATACAGCTAGTACAAATGTCCTGTGGTATCAGGATGCCTGTCATGGTCAAAGCACTAGGCCATGGTTTGCTGAGTATGTTGAGGGTATGTTCGTGAGATGGTGCACTCATATCTGTTCTCTACATTAAATCCAAATACAGATGACGAACGGATGGAACTTCAGGGTTGAAAGAACCAAGAATTCACTTCTATAGGGATTCAGTGAAGTATAGCATGGACAGGACTGCAGGCCCCTCCAGCAGGACACCATACCTGTTCCTCGCTAGTGCACCACCATCTAGCCCAGGGCAGCATGTGGCAGAGCAGGTTCTTTAATTGGCACCTTCAGAGTCACTGCATGGTGTAGGAGGGACTGTTCACGGAGGAAGCAAATGAACAAATTCTCACCCTCCCAATCTCATTCCACCCTGCCCTGCGTTCTTAGAAAAAATCGGGCCATCTCTGCTGTCCCTTAAGAGAGAACAACAAGAAGAAATGAGACTGATCATTGTCTATACTGCGTAAATGCCTTTCATTGTTGAATAAAATTACTGATGAGGAAACGGGTGAGTGCTTTGTTGTTAATGATTCCTTTGGCTTTTAGTGAATTCAGGCAAATGCAGTTTACTGGAGATACAACCGAGAGGAGAAATGTTACTTAGGGTGGAGAAGTGAGATTATCTTTAGGATGAAGAAGGTGATAAGGGTGGCCAGGTCGATGGTGGTGCTGATAGGGAAAGTGCAGGAGGAGTGGTGCCCCCGGAGGCTCTTGGACCTCCACACTGGGCATCCCACTGATGGGCAACAGCATATCATGGACTAGAATCAGGTTTGGGTTTGAATCTCAGCCTCAAAACAAATCAGCTGCTCCTCCCTGAGCTAATCACTTAGGCTTTCCTGACAGATTTCATCTTCCTCATTAATATAGTAGGAATTAATATAATCTTACATATTGAACAGATTCTTGGTGAGGGGCAAACTGGCTCAGAGATGTGAATGAAAGAACAGTACCTGTGCCAGACTCACTATGAAGATTGTTCATCCCTTCTCAGACTTTCAGCACTGGGTTCTTAGTAGGATCTTATCCTTCCTCTGGATCTTCAACTCTGAAAGAAAGAAGCTGAGCAAAGAGTTACTTAAAAATAGCAGGAATTATCATCAGTTTAGGTATCACTCTATAGGAAGAAGCAAATTATATGTTTTCTCAATCCCAGTCCCTCCTAGTGACCAGGAAAAGTACCTGCCCTTGCAGGGTCAGCTACTCTGCCCTTCAAGTTTTGGGGGATTTCCCCAAGACCCTCTTCAGTGGGTTCTAGGGATGGTTCATGGCTTGTCACTGGTGTTCACTAGGGTGAACTTTATCACCAAGGCACCTACACAACCTAAGGCCACAGCTTCCCTCTCTCCCCCTTGTATACGCCACTGGCCTCCTTTCCTTCCAGGCCATGTGATTAGGTGACCACTCTTGCCAATTCCAAATGCAACAGATTCCAAATCTGAGCCCACGTTGGTCATTAGGGGCACTTGCCTCTGACCAGAGTCATGTTGGCACCTTTTTCTAGAGATCTCTTGGCACTGATGGAGCTCCCTGATCTATGTTTGATACAGAAATCTTCAGATGAGGCTGAAAACAGCTGATATCAAAACTCCTACACATTGCCCAACCCACTGGTACTGCCACCAGCTAATGTTTCCAGGTTCTTGGCAGAGACCATGAGCTTCTCCCTGGGGAGGCCAACCCTGCTCCCTGGGTTACTTTGTCCAGGCACCTGTATCCCACAGCCATATCCTGCCCCTAAGCAATAGCAGAGAGCTAAAACACCTTCCCTATTGATCCCCAGAGCAGAGACAAATCATGCTTAGCAGATGGTTCATGTGATCTTCTACATTTCCTGTCTTCCCTGGTGATTAGCATGGAGCCATATTAATAGTTCAGATCAGAGCAGGTAGAAGAACTTTCATAATTTGGGGCTGAAGCTACTATGAGTTCATGTACCTCTTCTACCACTTTCTTCCCAATTTATAAAATCTTAGATGCAACAATCCCCACAGTAGGGCCAAAATATGGGATGAAGATGCCCACCCTAGGGATGGAACCACAATTTGACCGAGTTATCTCACTCATTGGTATGTGTCCAAGGGAGTTAAAATCAGCATACTTTAGTGACGCAGCCACATCAATGTTTATAGCAGCTCAATTCACAATAGCTAAACTATGCAATCAATCTAGGTGCCCCTCGACAGATGAATAGATAAAGAAAATGTAGTTTATATACACAGTGAATATTATTCAGCTGTAAAGAAGAATGACTTTATTACATTTACGGTAAATAGATGAATCTGGAGACTATCATGTTAAGTGAAATAAGCCAGTACCAAAAAACCAAAAGTCAATGTTCTCTATAATATGTGGATGCTAACACCCAACAATAGCAGTTAGAATAGAATAGAAGTTCAGTGGATTAGACGAAGGGAAATGAAGGGGAAAGAGGGGGGAGGGGAATAGGAAAGACAGTGGAATGAATCTAACATCACTTTTCTAGACACATATGTGAATACACCACAGTAAATTTCAACATTGGGTACATCCACAAGGATAGAAACGTAATTAGAATAAGACATACTCCATGTTTGTATAATATGTCATAATAGATTCTACTGTCATGTATAACTAGAAAGAACAAATAATTTTAAAACAATGCCCACCTTCAGCTGATATCACCTGAGTAATAAGTAACTCTTGTTGTGTGCACATGGCAATTTTAAGACTTGATTTTTGGGACAGCTAATGACAAGTACCTTGACTGGTCCATCTTTCAACTTATACTCAGCAAGGAGCATGTCTCCAAATCCCCTTTCCAACCAAGCAGGTAAATATTTTAAGGAAATGCTGCTTGGTGAAAAAATTTTAGGATGTGGCTCTGCCTTCTGCTGTGAACAAAACATCCCAAAAGAATACTTGTACATCTTTTATAAATAAAAGTTTCAAGCTCTTGGACTGCAACTCTATCCCCAGATGTCACAAATATACTTGATTTACTGATCTGATAGCACAACACAAACATAGTGGTGAAATCTTCCTAAGTTGCTTTTGCTCAGCTAGATGCCAGTGGCCAAAATGCAAATATAAATGTTATTTTCTGTTGTCAGATACTCTATGTGGCAACAATGATATTGTTTAATCATTTCATTTTAATGCCTTATCTTCTTTGCCCTGGAAGGCATTTTATATGCTGCTTTCAGTGATGTACTTCCCCAGCATCTTTGCTATAAGAAGTCCTAAGCCTTCTCCAAATCTGCCATCCTAACATGGATTGTAAAAGGCTTCTGTGCAAATGCTAAATAAAACTGGAGCGGGAAGAGGTGATCTTTAAGCCCCTTGCTAAAAATGGCATTAACACAGACCACATATTCCCAAAGCAGCATGGGGAACGGCAGCAATTATGTAGCACCTACCTTGCATCAGGCATTTGGCTAGGCCCTTTTTCCTAGACCCCACGGCAGCTCTACAAATTGGGCACGCTATCACTGCTGTGAAAGAGAGGACCCTGAGTCTCAGAGAGGCTTAAAACAGAGACCTGTCACGCTCCAAAGCCATGCTTTTTCCATGACATCATGGGCCTTCCATTCAGATGCTTTTGCCACCAGCCAGATGCCTTCGAGACATTTGGCTGCTGGCCAGTCTAGGAGAGAGCAGGGTAGGGACACCAAGGAGCATTTTATGAACCTACTAAGTGCAGAGCCCTGTGCTAAGTAAGGCCTGTCTGGGCTCATCCTGCTGCCTGACCTTGGACCTGGCGATGGGATGACTCGGGGGCCCCCTTCCAGGTCACACGCGCCTCCTTTATTAATGTGATAGCCGCCAGGATTCATTCTTTTTAATGAAATATTTTGGGCCACTCAATCAGTTGTTTGGGTTCAATGAGAAATTGATGCCTCTTTATTCAGAGCTCTGTCAGGAGCCTGGAAAACATCTTGCTACTTTGAAAAATGAGGGTTTTTTTTAAGATTTAAAAAAAAAAAAGCCCGAATGATTTGAGAACTTCTCTGGGTGCCAGTTGGCCTCGCTCCTTCCTTGGGAGCCAATCGGGAGCCACCATCATAATAAAAGCGCCCCCTCCCCCTTCCTGGCTGCTTTCAGGAGTGATTAGCAGGGGGGGGGGATTCGTAGGCCTTGGTTTTGTGCTGTTTTGTTTGGGGAGGGTGCTTTCTTTCTTGCACTTGGAGAATAAGTTAATTATGATTGGTTAAAATTTGTGTGTTTTTACTTTTATCCCTGAGCCACAATTAGAGCTCCTGACAGCCTCCTGGCCCTCAGAAATTCCAGCTGGTATAATAATTGATAACCGTGGTTATGAATAGATTGGAAACAAGACTGTGAAAGAATGCTCAGCCACTTCAGAGGGTCATTTATAGCGGCTGGAGGGAAAGGAGAATTTCAGGCCTGGAAAGCTTAGAAACAGAACGAGTTTTTATCGGTTTCCTTGATACTGGCAGATCAAAGCCTGGGTTGCGCTCTCTAAGGGCTATAGATAATGGGGTGGCCGCTAATTCATTCTGCTGCTGGAGCGGAGGCCTATTCAGAAGGGGGAACCAGGGACTTTTCATAGCAATGCTTTGTAGTCTTTATCATAGTACCAATGCGAGAATCACCTTTTTATTTTAATGAGACATTTGAAAAGTATTTGATTCCCTCTGGCTAGGGGCTCTTTCTCCCGGCTGAGACAGTAAGAAAGGGTCGCCCGATGGAGCCTCATTTTCTGAAAGCAATAGTATCTGCATTCCCCCCCACCTGCCCCCCTTGTCAGTTTAATAATTTCAGTGCGAGCAAAAGCCAGGCAAGTGGGAAAGGAACAGAATGCATTTGCCATTAAATCTGAATTATGGTCACTTGTGTGTGTGTGTGTGTGTGTGTGTGTGTTCTCCCTTCTGAGAATGAGATTGGCAACAAAGATGCAAGTTCAAATCCCTTCTTGACCAGGCTCTGTGTGCGTAACTTCAGGAGTGACTTTGAGATCCCCTTCCCTAAGCAAGTTCTTTTCCTCTGTGAAATGGAAGTAATAACAGCTACCATGTCAACACCGTCCTGTAGTGTCTAAGCTGCTCACGGTGTGGTGTCTGCAGTAGAGGAATTCAGATGCATTTGTGACTGAATAAAAGAACGGATGACCCCCACCAAACTCCCTTGACTGTGTGGAGTAGAAGTTTTTAATATGCTAAGCATTTATTAAGCATTCTGAAGGGCTGAATTGCATCTCCCTTACCTCCTCCAAATCCATATGTTGAAGTCCTAAACTTCAGGCCCCCAGAAAGTGACTGTGCTTGGAAATAGGGCCTTCAAGAAGGCAATGATGCCAAAATGAGGTCTTTTGTGTGAGTCCAAATCCAATATGACTGGTGTCCTTATGAGAAGAGGAGATCAAGACGCAGACAGCAAAGACCATGTGAAGACACAGGGCTAAGACGGGCATCTACCAGCCAAAGACAACCTCCAGGTTAGTGAGAAGATGAATTTCTGTTCTTAGGGCACCAGTCTGTGGTGTTTTGATACAGCAGCCCTAGAAAACTAAGATAGGCATTTTACAAATTCTAATAAATGCAGGGTTTTTTAGGCTTCAGGAACTTTTCTATTTTGGTCGACATGAGAATAACACATAGATAGTGTGGATTGTGGTCCTCATTTTGCCACTGTGGGTCTTTGGCACTAATGCAATGTCCTCTCAGAGCTTCAGGTCTCTCATTTAGGAAATAGGGAGCACTAATTGAAAAGTGTCCCGTAACAGGGATGTTGAGCAAACCAGCTCTTACCCTGGATTTCCCTGGGTGGGGTGTAATGGAACCAGCAGTTGTCATGTCCCAGCCTGCAGTTCTCTCCTCAGCACATCTCATTAACACTCAGGATGTGACACTTGTTACTTGGTGGAGCAGCCTCAGTGCCCTGAGGAAGCCACCTAGAACTTCTGTCTGAGCAAGTTCAGAAAATCCCACCTCCTCAAAACCTGGTCATTGATTGTCACTCCTGGACAAGCCAGGGACAGGAACATCTCTGCTCTGGCTGGGCCTGGGCAGTCAGCCACACCTAAGGTGACTCCTTCTGTTTCCAGAGAAGAACACGATCTGGTGCTGGTGACAGTACCCTCTCTGGAGCTATGATCTGGTCAGGCTTGAGCATGGCACATCTCTGCCCCACCCCTCTCAGACCCTTCTAGAACTCTTGCATGGAGATGCCACTCCCAGCAGAGCATCAGAACAGCAGGGCTAGGCTCCTCAAGTTCTTACTTGGAAATGAATCTAGGGCTAGTAAGTATGTGATCCCTATGCTTCCTTGCTCCAAGGAGTCCCTTTTTCTCTACCATCTGCACCTTAGACCCAATGACAAACTGCCTGCTGTTCACGGACCCTGTCAAGTCATCTGAGAGCCCAGCAAGAAAGAAAGGCCTCCTAGATGTGGATAAACCACAGGTATTTTTTCCCACCTAAAAGATAAAAAGAAAATTAAAGAGAAAAAACCCACGTCTTTTACCTTTTCTTCATCATCCATGAGAAGTCTGGCAGCATGTACTGTGCAGAATCTGTGCTCAGTAAATATTTGTGAGCTGAGTTTAATTTCTCATAAGTTTGGGTACACAGCTTACTGGCATTTTCAGTTTGATTGGCAGAAATGATTAAACAAATCAAAACACAAAACGTAGTTTATAAGTGTCGACATATTCATAATGATTCAGAAGAAAATCTGACCTCATATATAGAAAGCATCAGAGTCCCTGGAAACTGTAATTCTGCCTCCCAGATTAAAAACTGATTTTCCTGAACTAGTGCAAACACCTCTTCATAGTGCTCTCTCATGCTTTGATCCATTCTTCATATTATTTCTGGAGTGAAAAATTCGATCCCGCCGTTCTCTTTGCTTAACATCTCCGTCCTCTTAGGAGAAAATCCACACTCCTTAGCAGCTTTTCAGATTCCCTCAACATCGAGCACATTCCCGTCCTCATCTGCTAACTTTCTTAGCTTCCATTACCTTCCCACGCACATTTCTCTGAACATGCCTTGCCCTTGACCCCCATGTGTTGTTCACATGCTTCCCTCAGCCTGGAATGCAGTTACCTACATTCCCTGTCTATCAAAATTATACCCGCCATGAGGGCTCTGCTCAGATTCCATTTCTATCTTCAGTTCTCTCTGATCTCGTTCATAGTTTTCACTTCGTCTCCGTTTGTCTGAACATTCCCATGCACCCTCACAGCTGCCATGTTTTTGTGGGGAGAAGAAAGGAGGTGGATGGGATGGAGATGGAGATCAAGATGCAAAGCAGATGTAAGTGCCTTCTAGATAGCTTCACTGGTTCTATGGAGGGCTCTTCTAGGTTAATTCCATGGTTGAAGTAGTTTTGCTTCAGAGTTTTGACCATGATACCTTGAGATTCTCAGAGGAATCTCCAAGCCAGACTCAAATTAATGAAAAATACAGAAAATTATAAATAAATTATGAACACATTCATTGGTAATTTTACGGGAACCTACGTGCAGGCACTAAAGTACTGGAGACCTGAGGAAACCCCTGTCTTCTGCCTCATCCTGGAATTCTGGTACCTAAGAATTAAAATTATTCCTACACATGTTGCTTGGTTGGCATAAGTAGAATGATTTAGGGAGGATATCACACTGAACTCAAAGAGGTAAGGTGTGCTATTCCTCAAGAGGTCAGCCTCTAGAGTGAGCTGATAGTTGGCAGCCCAGATTCATCACATGGACAGTGTTAGAGGGAGGCTGCCATTGTACTTCCAGTCCTAATTTTCTATGCCCCTGATCCTTCTGTTGGTATCTTGTTTCAAAAATGTATTAATGCCATCTCAAATTATAAGCAACAGGTCTTGCTGATCTGAAAACACTCTGCTTCCTGCTAGGCAATGAATATTTATTTAATCACACCAAGAATTGGAGGTGCCCTTTGGTATAAGAATTGTTTGTTAGTAAATGATGTCTTCCAGTCTTGCCTGGGAGCAATGAGAAGAAAGGGCTTGTGTTCTATCGTCTCTATTCCATTCAGTGTGAGTTCAGTGCCTGGCACAAAACACGTGGTCAATACGTTTTGAGTGAATAGATGGTATAATGGATGGATGTATCCATGGAGGGATGTTTAGATGGGTGAGTGGATAAATAAATAGATGGATGAGGAAATGAATGTTACTGGAATTCTGATTCTATCCTTGCTTTAGAAGGAAACTCAGTAAGAAAACAAATAAACCCAAAAGCATTGACATATCACCATGATGGATGCTGTCGAATTTCCCACGGTGATAAAGCAGATGGTTTAGAAAAATCCAGTTAGTGCTTTTTTGCCACAGACCACCTAAAATTTGCATGTAATTACAAAATATCAGCTATCTAGTTGGTCCAGAGGCCAGTGCTTTTCACTGACCTGTTATTGAGCTGCACTGAATGTCGGGGTCCTCAGCATCCACACACAAAAAACGTGTGGTGCTGGCATCACACAAAGCTCAACCGAACCTGTCTCTACAAATGCAGACCTTCTGGTCTCTTTTGATGTGAAATTAGAAATCTGGAAAGTGGACATTTGATTTCTGACTCAGCCACTTATTACCTGTGTGACCTCTGGCCTGGCTTCTCCTCTTTGACATCAGCTTTCTCATCTGTGTAATGGGGATAATAATTTCTGTCCTGCAAAGTTGGTGAGTTTACTGTGAGTAGGGGGACACTCATGGAAATCCACTTTATGTGATAAAGTATGATCCAAACAACCGTGTACAGTGAGCATGTGTTGTTCACCCATCACGGCCCCCTCCTTCTGGGGAGTGCTGCATTCTTTTCTGAGAAAGTCAGATGTCCACAGTCAGCTCTGTCTTGTCACAGAGCCAGCCTCACCAGTCTTCCTTGGCAGATACAGGGAGGGACACATGATCAGTCAGGGTCATCTGTGCCGTTTTTCCTCAGGTTGTTTAAACTGGTACCACAAAGAGAGACTCATTCCATCTCTGGCAATGACATTGTGATCTGTGGGGTTTAGAACCAGCAAGTATGATTCAAGGCAAAATGGAAGACAACCTAAGCAGTGGAGCCCATTCGCCAAGAGAGGTGGAGACAAGGGGCACAGAAGGTACAGTTGGATCCCAGTGGCTGACGACCTGGCTTCAGAGGCCCGGGACCAGCTGAATAGCTTCGTTCATCTGGGCAGGAGAAGTGGCACCTGTCACTGCCCACAGATAGCCAAGCTGTACTCACTCACCCACAGACCAAATGTGTCTTGAGAAGCAGGGCATCTGACAACTCGTCAAGTGCCACCTCACTATAAGCTGCAAGAAGAGGAGTATTTGTAAGTCGCTTCAGGTCTGTTCCCAGTGCATACTAGGTACACAATAAACACCCATTCCATATCATGATATCATTATAATTATAATAAATACTGGTTTATAAAGAGCTCTAATTATCAGCAAGCAGAATCAGGCATTTAGAAGAATAGCAATGCCCTCTCAGAGTCTTCCTCTTCCTCCACACAAAACACATGTTTTCATAATTTGATATAATGTCAATTAGAAGAAAATAATTCAGAACAGTGTCAGCAGGAATGTGGCAATCATCCATAATTTTAAACTCAATCTGTTCACAATTAATGTGGTATTTCCACTAATCACAGTGATAGGAACAAGAGAGATGGGAATTGGAAGACTCGTGTCTTTGCACTTCAACTCTCAAATCCTCAGTTCCCACATTGCAAAATGGATTTGATATTGTATTAGAGTTCTTGCAACGATTCAGTTAAATAACTGATACTGAAGTGTCTAGAACATAGTGGGTACTCAAGACAAACTCTATAGTTTATATAGTGTGTCTGCATATCTGTGAATACACACCTATATAAACACATGTACTGTTATTTTAAGCACTGACAGCCTGAAATTTTGTCAAAGTAATTTTTCAGAAGTATGTTACATCCCACCCCCAACTCCACACCTGTCATTCCAAACTAAGAGTGAACTTGGAAAACTTTTCTAAAGCCACCTGAACCAGGCCTTCTTCAGGGTGATTTGTTTCCAGAAAAGCATCTCTGTGTACTTGAGTCCTCCCAGCTCTCTGCTGCTGCCCTGTGATGTCCCCGGCAGAGGTGTTGCTCTGAAGTGCCTTGTTATCCCCTCTAGCATTGCATTCATTAACTCTCAGGGCCCCCAGCCCCAGTCACTGCCCCCAGCTTGATAAGCGATAAGCCCAGCAGCTTCCCCAAACCTCCTCCCTGTAAGTGCCAGGAAAATGTGTGCAATCGTCAGGGGTCCTGAGCTTTGAAAAGCTGCGCTTATCTTTATGGCTCCTGCTGGGCCCTGCAGAATATAAGAAAGGTCCTGACCTCCTCTTCCAGCCTCCCTGAGGAGAGAAGAAAAGGAAATGGCCAGGAATTACAGAAAGAGAGATTTCAACCTGATAAACCAGCAACTTCCCACACTGCGCTGGTGGCCAGTTTCTTAATCTGAGTTGCCTGACAGGCTCCTGGAATCCACACCCTCAGGTTTCCAGGCCCTGATCCCGTTCTGACAAACCAAGGCCTACTGGGATCATTAACTGAGATATCATTTAGGCCTCTCACCCCAGGACTCTTCAGTCGAGTTGGGTTCTGGGAACGTCACAGCCCCCAGGTGCCCTCAGGTGTGCACGATCCCCAGAAAGTGGAAGGCAGGGATGGTAATTCAGTGTGCTTTCCTCAGACATGGGCATCTGAAAATAATCTACCACCTAGAATAAACATGTATTAATTTTTATAATCACATATAATCTACATATTTGGTGCATATTTACTAATGTCTCTACAAAAGATTTCATATTATATTAAATCCAGTTGGTACTGGGTGATAAATTGTTATACAAAGTAAATGAGTGTATCTTGAACTGTTAGATAAGTATATTCAAATCCCTATGGTTTATGAGGTCGTAGTTATATTTATAGATAAATGTACATTATATACTACTCATAAACGCCTACACCTGTGTACATAAACCCAGACCTACAAACTTATGTCTGCTTAGAATCTGTAGAGTTGCATATGGTATAAACTTTGAAATCTTGATCTAATTGCTGTATTTATAACAAAAATGATGTAATAGACTATGATAATGTGATTTGAAAATCATATCAAGAAATAATAAAACTGGTGAATTAAATTGAAATAGAACAGATAGAATCGCTCCTCCTTTCATAGTATGATACTGCATTATTGTAAGTCCCGGGAACCCAATGTTATATGAATTTCTAAGATGCAGCCTTCAGTCAAAGGTAATAATGATAATGATGACAGAGGCTACTTTCCCTCATCTGCTACAGGCCAAGTACAATGCTGAGCCCATTAGAGACACTGCATCCTTAAACCTCTGCATACTCAGGCTCACTGAGACACTAGAATCCCCATTTTACAGGTTATGAGGAAGTTCAGAGAAGTACATGGGAGTCCAGTGTGAGGCCAAGATTTGAGGTCTAACACCAGAGCCCTTGTTCCTTCTGCACTGCACTGCCCACCACTCCACCCTGTCATGAACCAACTAGGTAACTGACTGGCCTCTGCTCCTGTGTGGCTTGTAACACCTAATCTACAGCTCCATGAGCATCTGTCAGACCAGCAGAGAACAGCAGCAAATGGGCAGAGGCTCTAGTACTGGTACTGGGTGAATTAGACTTGATTTGCTAAGCGCTTAACCATAAATGTGTGAATAATCCTCATACTCCCAGGAAAGCAAACAAATGAGGTAGGAAAAAATATAAAGTAATAACTCAGCCTCCTTATTAGTAATATGTTTTTGTTTAGAAAGATGGCCTTTTATTTAACTAATAAACAATCAATTAGGATACATTTTCTAAGTAATCAGATTTGATTGTGAGACTGAACTTTATTTTTACTATCTGCTGGAACTCTCACCAAAATAACAATATAATACCCTCTGTGTGATTAATGGTAGGCACATCTAGATATGAAAGATTTCTTTCCAAACCATGACTTTCTGAAGCAACTGAAGCTTAGAAGCCTCATCCTCCTGTCCAGAAAATACTTGGGAAGTGGGGGTTGGGATCTGATGCCAATCACCATCCATCAAGATGGTGAGCCATCAGCCTCCAGAAAGCTCCATGGAGTCCTGCTCCCTCTTTTAATCTTTCAAGATGTACCTTCTAGAGACCACCTGTCTACTGCATCTGGGCCTGGGCAGGGGGGGAGATGTCTAGATGGATGGCCACAGGAACTCACCATCTGGGGAAAAAAGCAGATAATTCAGCAAATGGTCAGTGGCACAATGTGCTGCAGGCTGTTAGGAAGCCATGTGCACAGTGTAGTGTGGGTTTCTGAGAGGCAGCTGCCCACTCAAGTTAGGGATTCAGTATCCAAAGAGGAAGAAGCATCCAGTCCATCTCAAACTAGATCTACTAGCCAAGGGCAAACTAATGAATCCAAGCAAATATAGAAGGCCAGCCTACACAACACCTCACAAGGAAATGATTGGTCCCAAGGTCAAAAACAGAGTAGCCATAGTCTCCCACTTGGGAAGACAGAAAGCAACTTACCCAGCCAACCTGAGTGATCCATCCAAGAGCAGATTCTTTCTGAAGACATTTTTATGTCTCAGAGGAGGTGTGACCTCTCTTCTTTGGACTCCACAATTCTTTCTGTGCATCTCTCCTGCGTCGCACAGTGTGAACGCTAACTTTCTTGTTCAAAGAATTTCCAGTCAGGGTCAAGACCAGAAAACACAGTTGAACTACATATTTCAACCTTAACTACACACATACTCTGAGCTAAGAGTTGGGGATTAAAGTGCTCAGGGTTTAGGAGGGAAACACAAATAAGTGTGTCACTTGGGATCTTTACTATTTGCACTTTCAGAGGGACCTGTGGCAGAGTGGGGGCATCAAGACAGGGTGTCAGGCAAGCCTTTACATGGAAGGAAGTAATTGACTTGAGTTTTGAAGGAGCTGATAGAATTTCTAGATACATTTGTTTATTTTTTTTCCAGCAGAGATATTAGCTAAGTAAAATGTACCAACATGGTGCAAGCAAAATCAGTACCCCTCAACAAAATAGGGTTGGGGAGGAAAGTGTGAGCTGCTGTACTGAAAGTGAACATTCAGCAGGAGGAAACAGTCCTGCTCTCTGTCCACCTCTCTGTCCACCTCCCTGTCCACCAGCACTACCTACCAAGCACCCAGCTCCTGGCGCTGAAGGCAGTCAGGCACTACCCAATCCTGCCTCCAGCTGGATGCCCTCTTTCTTCTCCAATCCATCTCACTACTATACTCAGAAGCTCCAGAGAATCTGGAAAATGGATATAGATTATCCTGAAAACACTGTTAGAAAAAGTCAGGGCACAGTAGAGAAAAGGAGGGCAGAGCACTGGACTCGGAGTTCAGGAGCCCTGGATCTCAAGCCAGCTACTCCTTGAAGTGGTTCCCAAAACAACCACAAAGATAACTAGGCTCTCGGCTTCAATGCTGTCAAGCACACCTGGGCCTGGCTTCCTTCACCAGCTAGTCCCATCAGCTCTATTTTACAGATGGCTCAGTACGGGGACACTCTAGGGCAAAGCCACAGAGAAAGTCAGGCATGGATCCTGAGCTGAAGGCTGCATTTCCACAGTGCCTGGCCCTTCCTCCCTTTCTGGTCCCAGTGTCCTTCCCTTTCACAGGAGGGGTGGAGGGATGTCCCCCTTGGTCTGTAAGCCATGTTACTCTGAGGTCTGAAGAGCTGCTACCTTCAATACCATCTTCCTTCCCTGCTGGACATGGTGGGCACAGGGCAGCCCCTTTACTCCTCAAGGTCTGCATGGCTCCCAAAACATCTCCCTCTGCACAAGCCAGCTCCAGCCTCTCTGGAAGTCTCCACCTTGGATGCACACACGTGGGAACAAGGGATGTTTCTGCTCAGAGGCTGTGTGCCTGCCCACGCATCCATGTTTGTCTGATGCTGTTTTCTCTTTTTGTAACAGTGTGGGGGGCACATACGTATAGACATCCCTGTGTTGCACATGCTGTGTGCCAGGGAATGTCTCTGAGACAACAAAGATACTTGGTGGTGCATTGAAGGTGGGTGTGTGAGTTGTGTGGTTGTCCTGTGTGTGTCTCTGGTGTCTGGTGTGTGTGTGCGGTCTGCACCTGGCTTTTCCATGAGCACTAGGAGCACAGCTGACTCCGCACGACACTGAGAGAAGCCTCAGGGGAGCTGGGCCAGCCCCCTCACAGGCTGGAGGAGGAGCTGCAGATGCTGGTGTCTTCCCAGCAGCCAGAAAGCCCCCTGAAGGAGTAGGGCCAGGGACCACCCAGAGCACCCATGGAGGGTTCTGCTGTCACTCTGAGGGATCTGCGTTGAGGACAGGGGCTGGTCTGAGAGGACTGGAAGAGTGTCTCCTGCAGATGGAGGACAGCAGAGTGCTCAGAGGTCACAGCTGGGCTACAGGGGACGGTGGCAGAAGCCCCTGGGAGGCACAGGTGGTGAGGGTGCCTGCACACGTGCCTGTGTGATGTGAACGCATGCATGTATGCACTTGTGTTGTGCACGTGTGTCTGTGTGTGTGTTGACCCTCAGGGTCCACCCACTTCCACTTCTTCCTCAATCCCCTTCCAACTCACCAAGCAGAGTAAACCCCAACCTTCCGGCAGGGCAGGGTTTGCTCAGCCCTCTCCTATTCCCACTGCCCCTCTACAGAGGGGACACCCTGTTATTCTGCAGCCACTGGGGGCTCCACAGTATCTTCATGGGAAGGCCCCAGCTCGGGGACACCATTTCTTCCAAAGGCAGGTCTTTGTTCCAGACACTTCATCTACATCTTGGACAAAACCTTGTTCAAAGGTACAACCTCAGATGACTGTCTAAACTCCACTGCCACACTAGGTAGGAGAAAGGCAGGATTCCTGGGTGCTTCAGAAAACCTCTCTGAATAATCCCTTGAGCCTCCCTACAGGGTTCTCGTCCCCTAATGGATGCTTTGATGACAGCAGATAAAGGCCAAAGGTACTTTTATTCTCTCAGAAATTGCTCCAAATAAACAACCTTGATGATTAAAGCAATAGAAATCCCCGGAAGATTGATGGCTTGGAAAATGCTGCTGAGTGAATGAATAACTTCCCTCTTTATTTCCAAGAGCTAATATTTGTCCACATTTGCTGCCTTTTAGAGAAAAGTGCAACCTTTTTTTGTGCTGAGTGTTGGTCAGAGACAAATAGTCACCATCCAGTTATTACTTGAACTTTAAACCAAGCTCCATTTGTGAGTGACAGGTCTCTTGTCAGCATCTACCATTGATCAAGCCCCTTTTCGGACCTGCCCCTGGACGCACCATACTTGCAGATGGACTGCTAGGGTGGGGCCAGACACTGAAGCGCCTACTGAAGGACTTAACAGACCCCATCTCCTTTGCAGCTGCCCCGGGGTCTCATTTTTCAATGCCACTTTCATTCCATGTCTAAACAAAATCTGCCTTTGGATGCCAAAAAGTAGACGTCAGTCACTCTGTCCTCACCGAGAGGGGATTAGGGTACCCAACCACGTACTCTGCTCAGGGTGCCATTGGTGGATGAATTGTCACTTTCAGTGGCTGTCTCTGCATAGCAGGTGACAGGCAGGCTCAGCACTGCAACAGGGCAGGGACTCTGGAAAGAATCAGAATGCACAGCAGTGGAAGGCACTTCCTGACGACAACGCTTTGCAAACAGCACACCGGAGACTGAGTGCCTGGCATGCATAGATGAGCTCATGTTCCCCTTCTTCCAAATGTGGAGGATGAAGTGTCCACCCTCCCCAACAGCTGTTCCGCCTCCTGAACCCTCTCCTCCCCCTGAAGATCATGGCTCCTACAACTCAGGATTTCCCTCCTAGCAGGATTTCCCCCTAGCAGGCTTCACCCTGAGAAACTCAGCTACACATGATCTGCCAGTTCCCTGGTCCACTCGGTTCTCCCCTTCAGCCTCCTGTTCCCATGACTTCCCCTAGGAACCGACCATTGCCTGGAGTTGTTCCAGCTCTGCAACCTGGAATGCAAGCCTGTCTGTCTCTGATTATGCCTCCCAAACCCTTCAGCATTGTCTGGGCTCATCCCACTACTTCGCCAGTCCACTCATCTGGCTTTGCTGAGACCGCGTATCTCAGACTCTTCCTTCTGGCCACTCCCATCCTTCAGGTTCTCCTGATTCTACTGATCTTTCTTTATACAAATGTAGCAGCATGGAAGTCCTGCAGCCATCCAGCCAGCCATTTTCTCTGCACCCACACCCCACATGTGGCACGTTTGCAGAAAATAACAGGGTGCACTGGTTGCTGTTCCCCCCAAACTGATAGTCTCTCCCCATCTGGGTCCATGATATTTCCCAGGATTCCCCACACTTCCTGAGACTAGCTCGTGCCTATCTACCACAGACATATTAACTCAATTCCTCACTCTCCTAGAGTCCCCACCCCAATCTTGTCCTGACTATGAGCTGGTGACACTAGGGGTGTCACACACAAATTAAAAGCCACCAGGAATAAAATCCTACCAGTTTGAAACTGCTCCTGCCAGAAGTCCCTGGGAACTTCCTTATTGCTAAGCTCTCCAAGGTGTTTCTACCTCCATCTTCTTCCTGGAAGTCTGTGGGGTTCAAAACGTCTAGCCTTCTACTTGCTCTTGGTTACTTTATTTCCACACTCTTCAGTACTTGCTCCTGACTGTGGGATAACCTGATCTGAGGGCCCCTGTTTCCTTGTCCTTCTTTAGATGACCATCGTTTAAAATATACTCATTTTGAGCCTTACTCTCCATTCCGAGCTCACGGACATGTCTATACTGGGGACTCCAAGCATGTGCTTACAGAGTTGCTGCTGGTGTGCAGACAGATGTGCAGACAGATGTGCCGCCCTGTTAGACCGGGAAGTTCTACACACAGCCTCTCCACAGTTATCTCAAACCCTATATGGTCTGGACTGAGTTTATATTCTCCCCAAACTATGCCTGGCTCTTCTCTTCTTCCTCTGTGTGAATTATATCCTCATCTTCCCGACTTTGAAAGGCAGAATTCTGGGTGAAATCCTTCCCCACTTCCTCTCCCACACCCACAGGGACAGCACCTTTTTCCTGGGTGTGTGTCAGTCCTCCTTTGGTTCTCTGAGGTTCTCCATGGTAAGGGCATGGCTGAGCCATCGGGCAGTTCGGCACCTCATTTGATGCCAAGGCCTTGCTAGGATCTGAATAAATGTCAAATGAATGAGTGACTAATTCCTTGAGTCTAATGCCATCCCCCTGTTACAGATGCTTGAGGCTCAGAAAAGTTAAATAAGTTAACCAAAGTCATGCAGTTAGTGAGAAGAGCCAAGCTCTGAACCTAGATCTGTCTAAATCCAGAATCAGAACACTTACATTTTTGTCCCATGTCAGGTTTAGGGATGTGGCATTTTCATGTGCCAACAGTTCTACCCATATTTATGGAAAGTTGAGAGCTAAGCATGTAAGAAATTAGCATTGTGAATTGAACTTGGAAATAAACTTTCATTTTAGTCTCTTGGGCTTTAAAATTCCATTTTTTCTCTGCCATGATTTCTTCTAGATAGGGTCCAAGATCCTCCATATCATTATGACAGGCATTTTAATCACTTCTGCCTGGCTGGCCCAGGCTCCTCCTCCGCTAACCACTCCTCCATTCTTTCCCTTCTTTCTAGGTGGCAACGTGCCATCTGGCAGTGGTGCCCAAGGCCCCACATTGCCAGACGTGCTTCGTCTCCAACAGAAGGCAGCAGAACCCAGAGCTGCCACACTCACACGCATGTACACACACATGTGCACAAGCACACACACACATTGGGCTGACCTGGTTGAGACAAGGTTGCTGTGCCCAGGCTTTACAACAGCGTAAGGACACTTGCTGGGACTCTAGAGAGGCCAGCCAAAATACTCGCTGGACTTGGCTGAAAGTTCACACATCTCCTTTGTGCTCAGTCTGCAGGATGGGAAATGTCCAGCAGCCTGGACATATGGCTCAGTGCCAAGTCTGATCAGGAGGAAAGAACTGAAATATATTGGCTTGTAGATGGCAAGTGCAGGTAGGGGGAGACAGGAATTAACCCAGGATGGCAAGAAGAAGAGGATGAAATAGTCCAAAGATGGAGTGGGAGAATACTCATCTCAGAAGGGAGGAGACCACGGCCATGGGCGGTGGGAACAGAACAGGGTGGGAAGCACTGGGCAGTAGCTGTCATGAAACTCAAGAGCTTCCCAAAGATAGGAAGGGATGATGGTGTCTAGTATAACCGGACAGCTCTGAAATAATAACAGCAGCAGCAATAACAACAACCAGGAGAAGAGATGGAAGAAGGGAAATTAAAATATCCATTAAATGCTTATTTCATCTCAGTCCTGCACCAACAAGTCCCCATATGTCTGTGCACTCATTCTTTTTTTTTTTTTTTTTTGGTACTGGGGATTGAACTCAGGGGTACTCGACCACTGAGCCACATCCTCAGCCCTATTTTGTGTTTTATGTAGAGACAGGGTCTTACTGAGTTGCTTAGCACCTCGCCATTGCCGAGGCTGGCTTTGAACTTGAGATTCTCCTGTCTCAGCCTCCCTAAGTGCAGGGATTACAGGCTTGAGCCACCGCGCCCGGCTTGTGCGCTCATTCTTAAAACATCCTGTAAGCATTAATATCTCTATTCCACAGAAGGACTGAAAACTATCCTGTGGACTTGGCCCGAAGTAGATCACTGGTAACCTTAGAAAACTGAATTTTGCTGAAAGAGAGAGACTGGCTGAAGCAGCTGAGTACTGAATAGGAGATGAGAATGAAGAAGACAAGCGGGATCACACTCGCAAGAAGTCTGGCCGGGCGCAGTGGTCCAGTCCTTGTAATCCCAGCACTTTGGGAGGCTGAGACAGGAGAATCACGAGTTCAAAGCCAGCCTCAGCAACAGTGAGGCACTAAACAACTCAGTGAGACCCTGTCTCTAAATAAAACACAAAATAGGGCTGGGGATGTGGCTCAGTGGTTGAGTGCCCCTGAGTTCAATCCCCAGTACCAAAAAACAAAAGAAGTCGAGAAGTCTGGGTGAGCAGGAAACAAGAGAGATTTTGGAGTGACTGGATGGGAATATGGTATCAAAGGAGGTTGTGATTAGTGTTGAGGAGGTTCAAACATGTTTCTAATCTGAGAAGAGCAATAGAAAGGTGATTTGGGATGCCAGAAGCTGGGGGGCCTCAGGAGAAACGAGTGGATCTACATGATGTGAAAACTCAAGTCCCCCAAAGATGATCAGGAGCAGAGAAGCACTAAAGAGCGAGGAAAGGAGCTTCATCCTCAGGACTAGAGAAAAGGGGTTGAGAGGAGATGGATGGAGGTAAATTTGTGACTGATGGATGTGAAGCTGAGAGAGTTTGTGGCAATTTTCTTAATGAGGAAAGATCGGAAATCTTTGAGAGCGGAAGAGCTGCAGAAAGGTAAGGTGCTTAAAGAGAGAGGTGAATGTCAAATCACTCCTCGAGGGAGGCAAGAGGAAGCAATCCCCAAGTGAACTGATTGCCAGATGGCTCTGCAGTCCCCTCTGACAAGGGAGCACATGAATGTGCAATAGAGAGTTTTATCTCTGTCCCTGCAGCTACCCAGGTGTTGCAGCTTCCTTGAAAGGCAGAGGAAGAGTGAATGAATGCTTTTGGTGGAAGGATTCTCTCTTGCCACAAAGGATAAATGAATGCCAGGTTGCCGTTTCACACACGCTGTGGGCACAGTGAACACGAACCTACAGTTCTCTCAGCAGTAAAATGGCAAAGTTGTGTCAGAGGCTTCTCACTCTGATAACAGGAGTTCACACAGGCATTTCCGAGAAGTCTAAATTCAGTGCTTCTCAAAGTGCAGCTGTGTGGTCCACTGAATCTAGAAATTCAGCTTTTGAGCTGCTGCCTACAAGAGTGAGAATCTTTGTGGGGAGCTTCAGAGAAGCCCTGCACAGAGTCAAGCCGAGAGCCACTTCTCCCGTGGTTATGCACACTGCCCCACCTGGCTGGTCGGGGACATTTTGCAAGTGCTGGTATGGCATTAGTGGTGAACATTTGTCAAAAAATGCCAAGACT
The DNA here is from genome assembly GCA_004024805.1 of Geosciurus inauris. NCBI lineage: Eukaryota > Metazoa > Chordata > Mammalia > Rodentia > Sciuridae > Geosciurus > Geosciurus inauris. Next base: position 68,513 of record PVHX01001408.1, on the reverse strand, counting down.
GGGGACAGCAAAGTTGATGGGCAATGACTGAACCCTGCATGAGTGAGGCTTCCAGGGTGGAAACTGATATGAGCCCTTTCCGTAGGAACTTCCTGGGGAAATAGTGGTACAGGAGCTTACCTCAGCCCACTGAGTCCTGGCTGAGCCCACACAGCTGCCATGCCTGCCATGTAGACATTTCTCAGTATGCCCTTTGGTTCACCTTTGCCCCTGGGTGCATTTGTGTATAAACGGCACATCTTATTTACATTCCTCTGCTTCACAATACATGGCTGTGAGGAAGGATCCTTACAGGAAGATCAGCAAACTCTTCTTTATGATGATCCTGCATTCTCTCTTCACATGCCTATAAAGTGTACAGAGCAGCTACACATATTATTCTCATCTTCCACAATTCTGTGATTTGTATAAATATTATAATCTCTGTTCAGAACTGCAATGACTAAAGTCCTAAGTGATCAAACAGTGTGCACATTATCAAAAGCTAAGATAGTAGGTAGCAGAGTCCATACCAGGGATTTCAGTTCTAAAATTTTCCTCAGAAATTAACTAATTAATTAAAATCAGAGCAAATCCTTCTAATGGTCCTTTTCCTGTCTGCAGACTTTGGAGCTCCTACATTCTCTGGCGCTTCCCAGGTCACCAGCTCCAACCTCTTTCTCAGCAAGAAGGCTGTTAGCCTCCAGCCTGGAGACTATTCTCACAAAGCGGGTTCAGGTCTGGATGGGTTTTCAGAGAAGCTTATTGGTGCAGCGGCTGCCAGGTCTCTACACCCATGGGCTTTTCTGGGGCCTCCCACCCTCTCCTTAGCCCCACTGGACACGATGCTTAATGCTTCAAGAGACCAATCAGAACATGGTGGGGAAGAAAAGACAAGCAGAACCCCCACAGAGGTGCCTGTCCTGTGCCCAAGTGCTGTGTCACCAGCGATTGGTTAAAGGGTGTTGGGCTATTTAAATGGTTGCTAACTTCATGACTAAAGTTCCAAACCAATTTTTGGAAACTTTAGAAAATACATGTGAAAAGCTATTTAAATGGAAACCTTTTTTTCTGTCGAATTCCACCATAGCACACATTTTTACAGCCCTTATAATTCCTTGAAAAAACTCAATGTATAATAGAAGTGCTGACAGATGCTGGGCCATAGCAGCTAGCCGAACAACTCAGCTGTATTTATTTTTCATTACACTTGACTCTAATTGGTGCCAGTTTAACTGTGGCTCATACTAGCCAGAACCTTTTAACTCCAACATCAGCCCAGGAAAATTGGCCTTTTCCCCCTGTCTTGGCTCTTTATATTAGCAACTTCCCATATTTCTATCCTATCAAACTATCTTTATGTTTGTTTAGAGACAGCTTCACTTTGTTAAGAAGCACAAGACTTAAAATAAAATAAACCTACACTATAATCCAGGAGCCTCCATTCAGTGGACTTTAAAAGTCGTTGGACCTCTGTGAACCTCATTTTCTTCATCTATGCTTGGAAACCATAATTTCTATTTTGCAGGATGGGCGTGAGGATTAGACTTAAGGTAGGTGAAGTGTCTAGCAGTGTGCCTGAAGCAAAGGGTAGTTTGACACTTGATATAATTTTAGACATATAGTATATTATCAATATTATAACAAATGATGATAATGTAATTGAAGAAGAACTCCCTCTATGATTAGTCCCCCATGGTGTCCTCTGCTACTTTGATGAGTGCAAAACCACCAGCTCACACCAGGAAACCCCTGTGACAATCCCACAGAGAGCAAACCCCCTTCCATTCAGCAGCTCATGTTCTAGGGCAAGACACAGATTCCCAGGCCATCCCAGCTGCTCTGAGACGTGCCTGGGTGTGGGGATTCTTCAAGTGACTTTCAAGTGGCCTCCTTAAAGATGCTGACAGGTCCAATCAGACTCTTCTCCTGGGCCCTAAGATCAAAGACGGTGGCAGAGGTGTCTGAGAAATTAAAAAGGTGCCCTGGACATTCCCAGGAAAACTCCCTAGGAAGAAAGCAGTGTGCATCCCAGGTTCGTATTTCTCCAATGTCCTCCAAGAAGGCAGTGTCAAGGAGAGAATCTGTTCACCTGGCGAATCTGCTGGAAGGCCCTCAGCTTCAGCAAAGACCCCTCCCAATTGGCCTGAAACCCAAAATGGACTAATTCCTCCAACCCACCTGGATCCATATGGGGAGAGGCAGGATGAGTTTTTCATTTATTAACTGCCATGTGCAAGGGACTTTACACAGGTGACCTTGACCAAGCCTCATGTCAACCCTTCAAAACCAGAATGACCATGGCTATTTTACTGTTAATGACATGAGACTCAGAGATGCACCATGGCTTTCCAAGACCACACCGGGACCAAAGGTCAGCATTTGAACCTCTGTTTCTTGGAACGAGGTCTTTTGACCATAGTTCCAACTGTGAAGAAATCGAAAGAATTGAAGGACTCATAAAAACTTCATAATAGTCAAACTCGAAACTTTAAAATTAAACAAGAGAATCCACAGAATCCCATCATTTTATCAAACCACTTCATACTTTCTTCATCCTGGGCAGAGGCAGAAAAGGAATTATACAGATAAGGATGATCTCAGTAAAAGATATATTAAGCACCTACTGTGTGAAGTAGCTCCTGCATCCATACAGTGCACATCACAGTTGGAGCATGTGGACTCTATCACACAGTGGTTGAGGTGACACGTGTAGCCACCTGGTCCCTTAGCAAGGAAGAGTGTGATCTGCTGATCACCTGGCACACACATGCACCAAGTGTTAGAGAAAATGCTAACCAGCATGGGCCTTCATCATGAGCTGGGATGTCCTGAGTAGCCTGAGTGCCATCCCATCCATCTGGCAGTGTCATTTGTCTGAAAGTCCCTAGATCTGATCCCCAGGGGAAAAAGCACAGAAATGAGGGAGCACCAAGGCCACAGGAAGCCCCTTACAGCGAGTGGATGGCTGCCTTTACTATGTTACACTTCTGTGTGCATCAATGACATGGATATTCATAACGACAATCATAACTTATCAGAGCATTTATTTAACCACTTGTAAAAACACCAAGAAGAGAATCAAAGGTATTATTTTACATTAGTTCCTTCCAGTTTGCTTATATGTGATTAGGCAGTATGCTCTATTTTTTACTTAGTTGGTATGATAGTAAATGTAGAGTTTTAAAATCTTATTTTTCCAGTTAATATTATAACATTAGAATTTTCAAATGTATTTAAAGTTACTTTAAAAACTTTAAAAGGCTGCATAAAATTCCATTCTATGAAAGTACTATAATGTTGTTAACCATTCCCTCATGTTGGATGTTTAGGTTGTTTCAAAAATTTTACTATTAAAATGATGCTGGCTTTCAGTCAAAATAGGACTATTTAGTTCCTAAAGAGACAACCTCACCCCATCCTTGCATTCCAATCACAGATCAATTAGACACAGGACTAAAAATACAACAAGACAGCCATGCTTAAAAATAATACTATCAAATTTTAAAACATAAATCATAGACATAGATAATCTTATTGGGCTCCAGAACTAGAAACAGGCCAACTAAGCCAAAAACAAGACATGCCTGGGCTGAACATGGAAGACCCAGCAGGCACGACCACCATGTATAATTGGGCGAGTGGTACACTGCGCAACTCCCAGAGCTGCTTTTCACAGCATAGACTAAGTGAATAGTTTTCACTGACATTACCACCCCCACTGCCACCCTAAGAAGTTTTATTCAAAGTAATTCCAATAAAAAATGTATCAGGCTGGGCGCGTTGGCCAGCCTGTAATTCCAGCACTTTGGGAGGCTGAGATAGGAGAATCGCCAGTTCAAAGCCAGCCTCAGCAATGGCAAGGCGCTAAGCAACTCAGTGAGACTCTTTCTCTAAATAAAATGCAAAATAAGGCTGGGGATTGGCTCAGTGGTTGAGTGCCCCTGAGTTCAATCTCTGGTACCAAAAAAAAAAAAGTATCAGTAATTTTGTTGGAACTTGGCAAATTCCTACATTCTGGTCCAACAATAACTAAGATACATAGTTCTCAAACCGCACCAAGGCACTTATGACACTGTGATCAACCCACAAGGGTGCTGTGAGAGATTTTAAAATTTCAGGGGAAGCTGAGCAACATCTTTTAGACATTCCATCAAACTACTAACTCAAAAAAGTGCAGTTCCAAAATTTGTACTCTTAGCAATGATGTGATATTTGAAAGGTTGGGTTTCCATTAGTTGCTATACTTAAAAGGAGGTACCTCCAAAAACAAATGAAGAAATGAGGGTGATGGTGTCAATTTCTGTCCCAAGGTTTGAGAAGCTGTACAGTGGTCAAAATGCATGCATATCCCATTAGTAAGTAACTGTGGTATCTAAAGATGAAATGGAATGCTGTGTTCTCTCTCAATGCTAGTGTATTCTTTATTCAAACAGCTGCCTACCTATTAGGATACAAGACCCGATTAAGCTATTTGGAACTTAACTATGTAATGGACCCAGTTGTCCAGTATCCTTTTGGCCCAAGAGACCATAAAGAAGTAATTGTGAGATAACTGCATCATGATTCATAAAATGCTGGGAACGTCTGATCCAGAGGATTGGGAAAAGAAAGACTAGAGAGCAATGTACGTTCCTCTCTAGGAACTCAAACCCCACTGGCCTCCTTGCTCTTTGTTTTAGTCAGTTTTTTCATCCTGTAACCAGAAGACCTGACAAGAACAATGAGCATCCTAGAGAATAAATAGTTTACTTTGGCTCACGGTTTCAGAGGTTCTATCTGATATCAAGACTAATAATAAAGTAACAGGTTGTAATTAAGACTGCATAGTTAATGAAGGCAGATTGATCCATGGAACTAAACGAGAGTTCCCAAACAGATCCAAGCATGAATAGGAATCAGGAAGATTACAGCTGCGTCTTCCAGTGGTCACTGGCTTCACTTGAAAGGGGAAAAAGAGGTTCTTACATTAAACCAAACACAAATACTAATTTTGAATGGTTTAAAATTAGTGGATAATAGAGAACTCACACTTAAGACTAAAACTTCTGAACTCCCCACTGTCTTCCCCAACTCACTGATGGCCACTCTATTCATCGAGTTTAATTGTTAATTCCTTGGAATTGTCCTTGATTCTTTCCCTTAATTTACACATTCAATCTATCAGATGGTATCTTCTAGATCTTTAAAATATATCCCCAATCCAAATGGATCTCCTCACCACTACCATCACCACCATGTCCCAACACCATTCTCTCTTGCCTACACAGTTGCAATTGTTTCTCTGCCTCCAAAAGTAGGTCTCTACATTCTATTGCCAACAAAGCTGCCAACATGGTTCTTTAAAAATCTGTCTGATCAAATCAAAGGTCAGCTTAAAACTTCCTTCAATGGCTTCCTGCTTAACCCCTTTAAATGAGCCCTTGATGATCAGGCTCCTGTAGTATTGATGAGAATGTAAAATAGTTCCAGTTCTCTGGAAAACAGCATGAAAATTCTTTACAACTTTAAAAAATATTACATTATGATCTGACAATTCTACTTCTTTTTTTTGTTTTGTTTTTTGTTGTTGTTGGTTTGGTTCAGGTATTTTTGTTCATTTGTGGAGTTGGAGATTGGATCCAGGACCTCATCCATGCTAGACAAATGCTGTATTACTGAGCTGTACCCCTAGTCTAAGATATAGTTTATCTAAACCACTAACCCCTTAGAGAAGGGCCTGTGGAAAAAATTCACAATTGCAGTATGACAATTCTACTTCTATCTCAGAAACATTGTAAGCATGATCTGGAGCACATATTTGCAAACCCAATCCCATAGCAGCATTATTTACAATAGCTTAAATGTGGAATTAATTCATGTCTATCAATAGATGGACTAAAAAATATACATACAGTGGAATATTATTCAGTCTTTCAAAAAGAAGGAAATTCTGATATATACTTCAATATGGATGGACCTTAAAGATTTATGCTGAATGAAATAAACCAGTCTTAAAGGGGAAAAATAAAAGAAGAAACTGTGGTATATATACACAATGGAATATTACTCAGCAATAAAAGAGAATAAAATTATGGCATTTGCAGGTAAATGGATGGAGTTGGAGACCATCATGCTAAGTGAAGTAAGCCAATACTCCCCCCCCCAAAAAAAAACAAAGGCCGAATGTTCTAAGTGAATGCTGATCCATAATGGGGGAGGGGCATGAGAAGAATGGAGGAACTCTGATCAAAGGGGAGGGGAAGGAGGGGAAGAGACATGGGGGCAGGAAAAATGATAGAATGAGATGGGCAACAAGGCCCTAGGGTCATGTATGACTGCACATATGGTATAATTCTATACTGTGTACAACCAGAGAAATGAAAATTGTGCTGTATTTATGTACAATGAACCAAAATGCATTCTACTGTCATGTATACCTAATAAGAATAAATTTTTAAAAAAATAAAAATAAATAAATATAATAATAATAAAACTCCAATTCTTTCAATTCCTTCTATTCACCTCTGCTTTTCCTTTTTTCATAGTCTGATCATCTTCTAAGTAATTGCCAATGTTCTTATTTAAAATTTTTTGTATGACATATGATCTATCTTCTTCCTTCAAAATGTAAGTTCCATGAAGACAAGGACCAATTTCTTTAACTGATGCAACCTAAGTATCCAGAATAGTGCCCACACATAGTAGACGTTGAATGAATATTTGTTAAATAAATTAAAGAGAGTATAAAAACCAAATCTTTGAAACAACTAAAAAAGCTACAATGATTTATCCAATTATGCAGTTATTTCAAATGCAAAAAATATTACATGTAGCTGATATAGATACAGAGTAGCTATAGGTTTCTAAAGATTTAATCCACTGGTGACATCAGCGCCCTCATAATCAAATCACATCCCCAAATCACCACCTCTCAGCATTGTTGCATTGGGAACCAAGCTTTTTTTTTTTTTAATTTAATTATTTTATTTAAATGCGTTTCAAGTCATAGTACGTAAACAGAGCTCAGTTTTTCCATTTCTCTGGTTGCAAACCAGATAGAGTCACACCATTTGTGTCTTCGTACATGCACCAAGGGTAGTAATGACCATCTCAATCAACCATCATTACTATACCCATTCCCCTTTCCTTCCTCCCACCTCCCCCCTGCCACATCCAGAGTTCCTACATTTCTCCTATGTTTCCCGTTCCCACCCCCCTTATGTATCCTCATCCACTAATCAGAGAGAACATTCGGCATTTGGTTTTTTGGGATTGGCTTACTTCACTAAGCATAATGTTCTCCAATTCCATCCATTTGCCTGCAAATGCCATAATTTTATTTTCTTGTATTGCTGAATAATATTCCATTGTGTATATGTACCACAGTTTCTTTATCCACTCATCTATTGAAGGGCATCTGGGTTGCTTCCATAGTTTTGCAATTGTGAATTGTGCTGCTATAAACATTGAGGTGACTGCTTTATTGTAGTGTGCTGTTTTTGAATCTTTAGGGTATAGGCCAAGGAGTGGGATAGCTGGATCTAATGGTGGTTCCATTCCAAGTTTTTTAAGAAATCTCCATACTGCTTTCCAGATTGGTTGCACCAATTTGCAGTCCCACCAGCAATGTTTGAGTGTACCTTTTTCACCGCATCCTCACCAGCACTTATTGTTGCTGGTAATTTGGATAGCTGCCATTCTGACTGGTGTGAGATGAAATCTGAGCGTAGTTTTGACTTGCATTTCTCTAATGGTTAGAGATGATGAACATTTCTTCATATATATATTTACTGATTGTATTTCTTCTTCTGAGAGGTTTCTATTCAGCTCCTTAGCCCATTTATTGATTGAGTTGTTTGGTTTTTTGATGTTAAGCTTTTTGAGTTCTTTATATATCCTGGAGATCAGTGCTCTATCTGATGTGCGTGTGGCAAAAATTTGCTCCCAGAATGTAGGCTCTCTGTTCACCTCCTTGATAGTTTCTTTTGCTGAGAAGAAGCTTTTTAGTTTAAGACCATCCCATTTATTGATTCTTACTTTTATTTCTTGTGCTATAGGAGTCTTGTTAAGGAATTTGGGGCCTAATCCAACGTGATGGAGATTTGGGCCTACTTTCTCCTCAATTAGACGCAGGGTGTCTGGTCTAATTCCTAAGTCTTTGACCCACTTTGAGTCGAGTTTTGTGCATGGTGAGAGATAGAGGTTAAGTTTCATTTTGCTGCAAATGGATTTCCAGTTTTCCCAGCACCATTTGTTGAAGAGGCTATCTTTTCTCCAATGAATGTTTTTGGCACCTTTGTCTAGTATGAGATATTTGTATTTATGTGCATTACTCTCTGTGTCTTCTATTGTGTACCATTGGTCTACATGTCTATTTTGGTGCCAGTACCATGCCATTTTTGTTACAATTGCTTTGTAGTAGAGTTTAAGGTCTGGTATTGTGATGCCTCCTGCTTCATTCTTCTTACTCAGGATAGCTTTGGCTATCCTGGGTCTCTTATTTTTCCAAATGAATTTCATGATTGCCTTTTCTATTTCTATAAGAAAGGACTCTGGGATTTTAATTGGGATTGCATTGAATCTGTATAACGCTTTGGGTAGTATGGCCATTTTAATTATATTGATTCTGCCTATCCAGGAACATGGGAGGTCTTTCTAAGATCTTCTTCAATTTCTTTCTTTAGTGTCTTGTAATTTTCGTTGTAGAGGTCTTTCACCACTCTTGTTAGATTGATTCCCAGGTATTTTATTTTTTTGGAGGCTATTGCGAATGGAGTGGTTTTGGAACCAAGCTTTTAACACACCAACCTTTAGAGGACATTTCAGAACTAAACAAATGAAACTTATTTAACTCATTCGATATGCTTTATTTAATCAACACAAAAAATTGCCAATCAGATATGTTACTTGTTCACACTAAGTCTTCTATAAATGTGTATTTCACATTTATAGCATATCTTGATTTGGACTAGCCACACTTTAAGTGCTCAATAGCTGCATGTGGCTAGTGGTGAACATATTGAACATTTTGGAATGAGTGAGTGATAACAAGAATGGAAGAGAACAAACAAGAAGAGAGAAATTTCAAATGTAGGTCTATCAGATTTGCTGCTGTCATTGGAGAGTGATCTAGAAGGAAGCACTAAGATTCCCCCAAGCAAAGAAGGAAAAGGCAGAATCATGGAGATTCTTGGAGCATGCAATGTGCCTAAGGAACTGCTTCAGTAGAAACAAAGATTTGTGTTCCTATTCTCAACAGATTTCCTACCACCAATTCCATCAGATACTTTGATGAACAAGAAATGGGTTTTCACAAAGCAGAGGAAGCCCAGTGCATTCATGGAGCCAAATGAGCAACTGCTATTTAAACATGATTGTATGTAATAATAGTGCCTATGAACAGCACAAATAAAAATAGCTGATCTTTTTTAACACCTTTTGTTGAGTGTCGGGTACAGCTCTAGCACATTACATAGTTTAACTGATTGTCTAGTCATGAAAACCCTGTGGTGGATGGTAGCATAATTTATATTTTGCAGATAAAGAAGTGAGTCAGAGACTTCAAGTAATTTTACTGACCTCACACGAGTGTGAATAGGGCTGGAATTCATCATCATTTTCTTGTTCGATCTGTGCAAATGATTAAGTAGTATTATTATCCTCACTCTACAAAACCAAAGCTCCCAGGGTTTATCATCTAGACATGCAAAATTTAAACTTCAGATAGTCCAATTCTTCTCTCTTCTCCAGCACCATTTTGAGATAATGCAAAGTACCCTGAACCCATAACTAAGTAATAAATAATGAGATTCTTGGGGAGATTTTGTGGGCCCCGAGTGGGATTTGTCTTTGAGTAGGCTGTTTTTGTCCTTCTTGGGAAAGAGTACAGAAGCTGTGAAGTCTGCTATTTCCAATGTGGATCAGATTTCTATCTATCAGAACCTCAACACTGTCAAAGAGTGTTATCGATGATGCCTTCACGTTACAGGAGTCTGGAACAGCTACTTGAACTATAACAAGTCACCAACAGAAATAACTTTCCCTGTAGGAAAGGGAAAAGAATCACATCTTCCAAAGGAGGAGTAAAATGTTTGCAGAGCATAGCTGAGGACTAGGATGTCTGTCTGCTCCTGTGTGTGTCAAAGAGCCCAAGACATTTTCACCCTAGAAACCCTGTAGTCTCAGGAGGCTCATGAACAAGTATCACTAGGCTTTGCTCTTTAATGTCCCATGACTATTTTGCTTACGTACTATTATCAGCCCTGCTTGTGTTTAATTTTTAGTTATTTTATTTTAACTTATAAATAATGCCTTCTGTCCAATAAGATATGCTAAAACTTGGCATCTAGGAATGTTTCAAATTACATAAAATCTTTCTAACATACAAGGAATTGCTTTCATGTTTCTACATACTGATGTTGTATGTGCTCATCTCTCTCCATTGTATTTGTGGACCACTAATTCATGAATGATAAATTTGAGATGATGAAATGATCAGGAGATTTGGAATTAAAAGGCTTGGGTCTTAGAGAGACATAGAGAGGTCAGGGACAGAGACAGTGCCCATGGTCACTATCGGTGACTTCTTCCACCTATGCTCCAACTACCTGTCACTTCCACCACCATCCAGTAAGTCTATTCAGAATATTAATCTATCAACTGAATCAATCCACTGAGGAGGTCAGGGCCCTCATGATCAATCTCTTCACCTCTGGACATGGCTGCATTACCTGACAAATGAGCTTCGGGGGGACATTCCAGATACAAACCATAATATTCAGTGATTTAGGAAAAAACCCAATGAAGAATAAGCAGTCACAGAACATGTACACACATAAGCACAAACACACACCTACTCATGACCAAGGGGAGTTTTCTTGGGGATATAGGCTGATTTTAAAAGAGAGAAGCATTAAAGTAACCACAGGTAAAGCCTGACGCGGTGGCGCAAGCCTGTAACCCCAGCACTTAGGGAAGCTGAGACGGGAGAATCACGAGTTCAAAGCCAGCCTCAGCAATGGCAAGGTGGTAAGCAACTGAGTGAGACCCTGTCTCTACATAAAACACAAAATAGGGCTGGGGATGTGGCTCAGTGGTCAAGCACCCCTGAGTTCAAACTCCAGTACCAAAAAAAAAAGTAACCACAGGTAATCTTATGATCACCTCAACAATTGCAGAAAAATATTTTTTTAATTCAATACCATTAAAAATAAAAACATTATAAACAACAATAGCCACTTAGCAAACTACAATAGACAAATATCAACTTCATAAAAGGTTTTACTCAAATACTTATAGTAAATACCATACTTATTGATAAATTGTGAAAAACATAAAAAATGTTCACTATCAACACTTCTATTTAATGTTTTATTGCAAATCTTAGCTCAATGAAGCAATAAAAACAAATTGTATAAAAATTGAAAATAAAACTATGATTACTTATAGGCAATTTTGTTTCTCACATAGAAAATTCAAAGAATTTATAATTAATTTATGAGACCTCATTACATAGTTTAGCAAGGAAATAAGATCATTATCTAAAAGCTGATATCATTTTATATGCTAGTAAGAAAATTTTAAAAATGCAATTTTAAAAATATAATTTTGCAATGTCAACAACAAACAACTTTAATGTCCAAAATATAAATTTAAAATATATTAAAAATTTATATGGATAAAAACATAAACAGATATAGAGGGATAGTAAAGAAAAGTAAATAAATGGAAGATACAGTTGGAGATTGGAAGAGTCACAATATCATAAAGACATCAAATTAGAGACTCATAACTCATATTTTAAAATATCAACAAAAATTTTCACAAAACTTCACTGATTCAAACATTAAAATGTAAAATAAAAGGCAAAGAACAGCCAGAACCTGCCTGAAATAGAAGATCAAATCGGAAGGGCTGTCCCTACTTGCTGTCCCTACTTTTTGTTTGGTCTGTCCACTCAGAGATTAACAAATAAATGAAAGTAATAAAGCAGAGAGGCCAAAAGGAGCTCCTGTCCCTCACATTGCAGTTCAGTGGGGAAAGGGGTCATTGGTTCACTGTACCAAAAAAAAAGAACATGGATGTTTATATCAGGCCTCTTACAAAATCAGCTTGATGAGAATTAAATACTATATTGCAAAACACAAAACTAGACAATGTATAGATGATAGAGTAAGGTATTATAATAATGTCAGGGTTATATATGAATCTAATGCCCAGGAATCAATGAAAATACAATGATGTGGATACCAGGTGCACATTGTTTAACCAATATCAGATTGATAAAACTTACTTGCCTAAAATGTTATTAAATATCACATGCAATATATAATATATATGCAACATGTTAGAAGCATATATCAGTATAATAATAAACAAAGTTATAATTAAATGAATACCTGAGTCTTCACTTATAAGGTTCATGAAACCCAAAGCTGGTACGTTCTCCTATCCCAAGTCTTTCTGTAAATGGTAGACCTATTTACACACCATTATAGCTACACATTTTATTCACCTAAATTACCCTCAAACACTATTAATTCTGTAGTGGTTCAATAAAGCTGGCAAAGATTCTGCCTTCATCATGCAAATTCTTAATCTTAGTAATGACCTCCCTTACAACAAGCAGGATGTGGCATCAGCCACAGGCTCTGTTCACTCCACAGGCCCTGTGCTCCCTCCACTCTGGGTCAGCTATGGCAAGAGTGACCATAAGTCTCATTTTCCTAGGACAGTCTCAATGTCTGCCCAGCACTCCAGCTTAATCATTAATGGTGTCCTCTTTGACTCTAGAAGAATCCTGGCCACATCAATCATGGTCACTTCACTCATGTGCTTATTCATGGGCTGTATTCATCCTCAGTCCTACACAGGACCTGGCCACAAAGCCACGGTTCTAGGAAGAACATACTGCCTTTTGTTAAAATAACCACATCTTGCCTCTCTGTCACCTCGAGTCTTTGGTCCCCTTCTTTATACACAAGACCCACCTTTCCTTGAGTCTTCTCACAGGACTAGCAATGCACTGAGGCTTTCCTCTTCTATGTTCCAGCTTCACAGTACAATGTCATAAAAAAAAATGCCATGAAACAGAGAGGCAGAGAGACCTGTGTGCACACTGACAAATGAGCGCACCCTGAAGGAGGTAGGGTCTCCTTACCTCTGGGCCTTCTTTATGGACTGACAGTAGGGTTTGAACTTTTTTCCTCCAAACCATAAATATATTCTCTGTTCTCTGCATATAAAGCCATTGAAACGAACCCTGTTTTGCAATGACTCGCAGGCACTGTCCATGCAGGCAAAGGAAGGTGGCCAGCAGTGTAGGTTCTGGCAGAAATCAAGACTGGACACCAGCCTTGCTCTCAGCTCTTCTTTCAGCCCTTCCTTCCCCTGTGAACATTCACCATAATTTAATTCAAAAATGAAAAGTTTTCTTCACAAGACAAAGGACAGGTGATTAATGTACACAGTAAATTTCTCTCCCTCTTACAGCCAGCTTCTTGACCTACTGTTCAGATGGGAAACATGATTGTCAATAACTTCCTTCTAATTGAGAGTCACTGGTTTTATACACATAATTCAGAGCTACTATTGTTTCCCTGGAGTTGTGGAGACCTTTATGCTTGCTTTCTCTTTTTTTTTATTTTTTGGTCTGTACAATGATCAGGGAAGTTACTGACGAGTTATACACTAACTGCAAATCTTCTAAATATAATTGGATGATTCCGTTTCTGATCATAATGTTGCTAGGGACACCAAACAGGTGCTTCTTCATTGACTGAATGGAGCTTGCATTTTTCTCCTTCCTAAGAAATCTTTTTCAACTATAACTTATATGGTCTACAGGTACACTTAGATTTAAATAATGAGGGGCACACTTTGAGAGGCTGAGAAAAAAGAATCGCGAGTTCAAGGCCATCTTCAACAATGCTGAGGTGGTAAGCAACTCAGTGAGACCCTGTCTCTACATAAAACACAAAATAGGGCTGAGGATGTGGCTCAGTGGTCGAGTACCCCTGAGTTCAGTCCCCAGTACTAAATAAATAAATAAATAAATAAATAAATAAATAAATAATGAGAGGTATATGTTAATCAAGGATAATGGGTTTCATGACTAGATGTTTTTATGATATATATAAGGGCATGTTTTATTTGCAAATTATATTAAAAAGTTTAAAACACATTTTTACCCTTCTGGTTAACAAGGTTATAGGTGCAATCAGATAAATCTTAGAATTTGAGGAACATTCCTTTTTAGGAAAAATTGTATACTGTCACAATGTAACATTTTTCAATTCACATTTGTATTTTACTGTATCAAAATAATGATCATATGCTTTCAGCAAAAAAAAAAATACTTCATTAATTTCCACAAGGACTTTGATGTTTAAATTAATCTTTGACAGCTATCCAGTCACCAACCTTTCTAATTTTTTGTTTTAGCTGGACAATCACTGCCAGTTACTGATCTGCCAACAACTTTGTGTCTGATCCAAGCAGCATATAATGGAACTTTCATTAACTTCATGAAATCTGACATCTTGTACAAAATGACTAATCTCACTTTGCAGTTATTTGGGTGGTGTGGTTGGAAATTTATAATGAATAGTTCATATCTAAAATCAGCAAACAACTGATAGCAATTGAAGCAAAGGATAAGGACAGATGTTAGTGTTAAAAAGAGGATATTTAGAGACTAATTTTACAAATTACCATTTTAAAGGCCATAACATCCCTTTGAAATCTCATAACTGTGAGACTCAGATCATATGTTCCAGTCTGACAGCAACAAACTCCTGCTGACATGATACACAGAGATAGTATACATGTAAATCCCACTTGGTTCTCTGTACACACATTCATTAATGAAATTATAAATTCCACTTATAAATGAAATTATTATCTTCATATTTCTGATATGTGATTCCTGTCGTTGAGCATTTCATAGACCTTATGCTTGACACTTCAGATCCATTTTCAATGTATCTTGTATTTTACAAGAAAGATTGACCCAGACTTCTCTGGAATAGCAATCTATGGTGGTATTTAAGCCATTTGCTTAGAAATTCCCTCCCAGCAGCATAAGTTGTAGGAGGAAGACATGAAACCACATATACCTTGAGTTTAAGTCTGGGAGCTTCCAGGCTGTCTTTTCTGGACCATAAATTTCTTGGGCCTCATTTTGTTAGTACAGTGTCAGCTCCTGCATCAGAGCAAACACAGCCCTGAGTAGAGTGCCTTCAGCATGGTCTATCATACCTCAGGGCCTCAGATTCCTCATCTTCAAGAAGGGATCAATGATCAAAATGACCTCACAGCACTGTTGTGAGGATCAAGTGAGTTATGACTTTGACAGTATTTAAATAGTGCCCGAGACATAATCAGAGTTTTGCAGATGTTGGCTATTGATACTTAGGGCATGTAGTTGCTGATTCACAGCTTCTGGATCTTTTAATAACCATTTTAGTTGTACCTAAAAGAAAAAGTAGAACCCAAACAGCAAACTAATAAGAGTAGCTGATTCTTACCAGAAAGCGATTCACAGCTTGGGTTGGCCCATCTCACATCGCTGGTTGGCCCCGGGAAACTTCCTTGTCTTTTCTGGGTCTTCTCCCTCAGCACTATCAGTAGGGCATTGCTAGTTACCCTGGAGGTCCTTCTTCATTCTATAGCTTAATCTTATAGATTAATCTGCCTCTGAAATAGGAAAAGACCAAAGGTCAACAGAAAATGTAATATAGTCAAGGACTCCTGTTAGGTACCTGCCATGTTCTCCTGTCTTGCAAGGAATCCTTCTTGTTTGAGGACAACCTGGTAAGACCATTGACATAAGTCATTTTATTTTGTAGTGAGGGAAGTAAAGCCTGTGTTCGGTGATCTGAGTTCTCAGAAGAGTTAAAGCCCTCACTGGCAAAACAAATATTCCTAAAGGGAAGAATATTTTGGGGGAAGAAGCTATAGGAGCAGCCTAGATAGTCTCTCTACTCTCATCTCAGTCACTTGGAAAGAGAAGAAAAGAGCTGTTATCTACTAATTGCCTAATGTGTGCCAACCACTGTGGTAGACATTCAATAGATGTTTCCGGTTTGACAACAGCCATACAAGGTGGCATTCATTTTCTTTATTTTACAAATGTACAACTTAAAGCTCAGAGAAGCAAAGTGATTTTCCAGGATAAGTAATGGAAGAGCTAGAATTCGAATTTGAAATTTTTCTGGTTTCTGCTCTTTTCGCTCCAGCTTGTTGCCGCGGGCTCCACCTTACCCTCTCCTGCAACCAATGAGAACAAGACCTGATGGTATGTGACTATCCAACCCCACCAGCTGGTAGGTGGCAGAATGAGCTGTGGCCCAAAGCCCATTCTCTGAATGCCAGGGACAGGCCTGCAGATGCTTGCATATTTCATCTTCACTCTGTGTTCCAAAGTCTGTCTTATAAGAAATGCCTAAATTAAATTATAGAATTATTCTTACATTGATCTTACTCCAGTTCCAATTCTTCAAGATGTGAATTAATTCAATTTGGATGATTTAGGAAAACAATATAGTATAGTAGACAGGACACAGAATTGGATTCACATCCTGGCCTCCACCACTTAACAAACTGGATGAAATTAGGCAAGTCACACGATCTCCCTGATCTTTAGTTTCTTCACATGTGAAGTATGAATAATGATGCATAAATCAGAGGATAGTGCCAGGATGGAAGGGTGAAATGCATTCCCAATACAATACTTGATAGACTCTTCATAACCATCCACGCCCCTTTTGCAACAATTATCATCATTTCATCATCCTGACTCTTTCTTACATGGAAAATGAGGTCCATACGGGAGCAAAACTGAGAACACAGAAACAGATCCAATCATATAAGGAATTTTCACATATGGCAAAGGAGGCTGGAAGAACAGAGTGAAAATGAGGGCAAATTGGTCGATACACATTTTTTACATGGATGGATGAAATGGGATCGCAATCTCCATTCTATACATAAGTATCAACCTTTTGAACCCAAATGTTAATAACAAAATGATAAAATTTTTAAAAGAAAATATAAAAGCAAACATGTTTGGCTTTAGTGTAAATATGAATTTCTACAACAAGATATAATTTTAACTTTAAGATTGATGAATTTGGCTACAGTAAAACATGAAATTCTGTTCATAGAAATCCCCTTTTAAAATTTGTTTTAAAAAATCAGCAAACTAGACAAAGATGCTTGTCATGTCGTATCAGACAGAAAGGAGGGCGATGTCTTTGAAGAGCTTCTAAAAATCAAAGTGAAAAAGACAACTAAATAAGAAAATAACAATCCATGAGCAGGTAAGTCAAATAAAAAGAAAAGTGTATAGCCAATAAAAATACAAAGATATGTTCAAGTTCATTTTTGATCCAGGAAATACAGATCAGGTTCCATGATATTTTGGTTTTAGACTTTTGAAACCAAAAAGTTAGACAATGAAAATAATGGAGAGGATATGAAACAATGAGCATCCTCATACATGCTAATAATGATAATAATTGGGGCCATTCATGAAGTTTAACTTGTGCATACTTTATGGTTGGTCAATTATATTTTCATAACAAAGAAAAAATCGGACACATTCACAAGGAACATGTACAATGATGTTCAGAGAAGCACAGCATATAACAAAAGCAGTAGAAATGAGCTGTATCAGTGAGAGTCCATCAAGAAAGAGAAAACACAAGGTAATTTAAATAGGGAATGTTGAACACTAATAATTGGAGCAACAGATAATTGCTTATTAAGAAGTAAAGAGATATCTGAAGAATACAGGGATGACAGGCATAGGATAGAGCCACTACTCCTAAGACAGAATTACAACACTCAGGACAGAAACACTTTAAGAAGAGGCCCCTCCTCAGAGACTGACTTACAGATTCTACGGGAAGAGCACAGCTGTCATGCACTGGATGATGAAGATGTCTATTGGGGTGCTTGGTGGGGAGCTACTTGGGGGGATGCCAGTAGAAACTGTCCACAAGGAGGCAAGGTGTCTTAGTACTCACTTCAAGGCCACTTAAAGGGTACCATGAGAAGCTTCCCACAGGGAGATTCCACATCCTCCTGAACCCCCAGGTCCTGCAGTGTACTGCAAGAACTAGCACCGGAGAAGCCATGCATGCAGCAAAAGCCTTCCAAGAAGAGCACCCAAGAACTAGGGAAGAAGACTGTGTTCCCCCCAGCACCCACTAATGACGAAGGTGAAATGTTTACAGGGTTCATCCTAATTATTATGAATAGGCAATGGAGGGTGAAACTGGAGCTGAAGGGGAATGAATTTGTGGCTGATACACAACCCAAATACCCCATTAAAGAGATAAATGAAAATATTCACATCACGGAATATTATGATCTCATGAAAATAAATGAACAATTCCAAGCAACAACATCCATAGTTAGAACATGGATAATTCTTAGGGACATAATATTGAGGAAGGGGAGAGGGAAGCAGATAGAATCATGAGGAGTGTTTAGGCAGTGTTAAGTTAATGGTCGGATGCCTCAGTTGGATGGTGGTGATTCATGAGTGGTCGCTGTGTTATTGCACCCTGTCATAACAATGCATAAAATGAAAGAGGGTCGTGTATGATGCTGAGACTACACCGTGAACAATTTTGAATTGTATTATGAGACTACAACTCAGTTCTATGTACATGATATACTAAAACTGTTTTTAAAATGAAAATTAAAATAAATTATTAAAAATAGAATCTGAGAAAATTTCCATAATTACATTCTTCTCTTAGTATCCTATCATTCAGCTTATCCTATAACTACAAAGAAAACTTTTTTAAAACTTTTTTTTAAAAAAAAAATAGATGTCCCCATTTTTCTGGTATTACCTAGGGCAATGCTTCTCAACTCACCTGTGTCAGAAGGCCAGAGGCTTTGCTTGAAAAGCCATATCCCACTCCACAGTGTGCTGATACTTCAGGATCTGTGATCTGTTCAAGGCAATAAGCACATTGGTCGTGGGTTTAATTTTGTAAGGGTAAAGTCGAATTGCTCTATAGCTTCTAGATGTTTTCTCTCTGGCTCTACATTCATCTAGAGCAGACCAACAGCTCCATCCCAGGAGCAGTCCTATTCCTAATGGTTAAAATCATGCCTCCAACTCAGATCAGCTTAACTCTGATCTCCTCATTACCTGATTAGATGGACAAGATATTTTAACTTTCTGAGAGTTTGTTTCTTCATCTATATAATGAGAGGAAGAAATGCCTGGGCTAGCCTAAGTCAAACACCCGCTCTCAGGGTCAGCAGCTGAGATTGGAGGCTGGAAGTCTCCACACGCCACCCCTCACTGGCCTCCCTCGCCTGTGAGGGGTGTAACATGAAATAAGGCAAATAGGGCATAAACAGCAAGGTCTTCAGGAACAATCTTTTGTACTATGACTGTTATGTAGGACTATTCATGTTATTGTTATTATCCATCTGATGTAATCTCTTAGCTCTCCATTCTATTACTACACTGAAAATATAGTGAAAACCCCTTGGAAGGAAAATATTCCTGGGGGCGGGAGACAAACAGTTCAATGTTAGTGTTCCCTCATCTGTTTATTCACTTGGCAACACTTTGTAGAGTGAGTGTCTCTTAAGTGGTAGAACCATGGCGTTTACTGGAGAGAGAATTAATAAGGGACAGTCTGCATTCTCAGAGAACTCACAGCCTGAGGTCAGTTCAGGTAGGGGTGGCAAAATGGCAACTGCCCTATTAGAGGGATGAGTTGGGGCTGAGACAGCTCATAGGAGGAAGGAAGAGCCTTCCTTACATAGGAGGAAGAGCCTATGTTTGAAGAGACCAAGAGAAACTTCCAGAAGGTAATGACCATGATGGGATTGAGTCACAACACTTTACAAGCCTTCCAAAATATTACAGGTTTGTTTCCCCCAGCCTATTCTTCTGTATGGTGAAAGTGAATGACATGTAGAGAAAAAATACCACATCTCAGAGATGAAACAGACTACAGAAATCAGAGGTGCAAATGGTAATCAACAAGAGGAAGTACCGCCCTCTAGGGGTGTTTGGAAATGTGCTGAGGTATTTTTAGTTGTCCTAATAAGTGGATTGGATTACTAAGCATTTTGTGGGCAGGGAGCTCAAGATGGTAAACCTCCTACAATACACAGTGCCGTCCAACACAGGAAAAATCGCATCTGCAAAATACCAATAGTGTTCTCTTTGGGAAAAGCTGAGGACAATTCATTAGTTATAGATATATGGAAGGTCAAAAAAGCAGAGACTAAGATGCCAGAGCCATTCAGGCAATAATATGTACGCTGACATGGCCCAGGCCTTCCTGGAGCTAGTCTAAGACTCCAATCTCCCCTACTTGGTGAATCACAAACATTCCCTGAATGTGCATCTATATGGACTCTGTGGCCTGGGCCTCAGGCCTCTTTTCTACATGAACATAACCTCTTTGTCACTCTACACAGGGCCCTCCAAACCATGTTGACTGGCAATCTTAAATTACAACTTAGAAAAATGTCCTGTGGTTTTTCAGTTAAATGTCCCTGATACTTTTCCTTCTAGCATAGCTGTCTTTCTTTCTAACACTTAAAGCAATGCCATTTTTTTCCCTTCAATCTATATCCCATTTCTCTTCAAAGATCCCCATTTATGATGCTTTATTATCTAAGTTGGAACTTTTTACAGTTTTATTTTTATCATACCGAAATGCATAAATTATTTATTAAGCCAGGAAGGACTGTGTTTGAGGTTGCTCTTAACAGGTTGTACTACATGAAGGGTCAGCATTCATTTGGTTAAGGGCCACAACATACCAGGAAACTGTACAGGACTGAGAAATTTTGCTTACACCGAAGTAGGAGCGTAGGCAGAGTCTTGACTTAGAAGATATGAAAACTTCAGTAGGCAGTGTTGAGCCGTGTTCCCCATGGTTTCCTACAAAGCAATACTAATCTTCATGACTGCAAAAAGAAAAAAAAATACTATGAAAGGTCTGAATTATAAAAACTCACTCCTGATGGAAACTCAACATGTTCAATATGATCTGTGTTTTATTTTAGGAATAAAATAAGTGAATGAAAACATTTAAAAAAATTTTTTTGTTACCGTAGCATAGGCCTGTAAAATTTTAACAGCACGCACTAAAGTGTTTATATATTGTACCAGTTGCTTAGCTTGTTGAAGTGACACATACTGGTATGATGTAAGAGTTAGGACACAACCAGCAGGCAATCAGATGTTATTGTGTTTTATATCTGATTCTAAAGACTCAATTATTCCGTGATTGCAGCAAGAGCTTGGTTGACACCACAGGAACAAGAAAAGTTGAGGCCTTGCAGAACCAGCCTTATCAACCAGGAGGGAGAGAGTGACCGCACCAGCTTTAAGAATGGAACTAACGGGGCTGGGATTGTGGCTCAGTGGTAGAGCGCTTGCCTCACATGTGGGAGGCACTGGGTTCGATCCTCAGCACCACCACATATAAATAAATGAATAAATAAAGGTCAATCAACAACTAAAAAAAAAAAGAATGGAACTAACTTGCTTAGTAGCCCTTTTGCAAATATTTCTGCAAAACCGTAGTATTATAGAGCTGTGAGAGACTCAACTTCCTTCCAAATGGGAAACTTTGTTTTCCAGAGAAAGAAAGGACTATAGTTTTGTTTGTGTTCATTTTTTCAAATGAACAAAATAGATGGGGAGCAGAGACCCAGTGAAGATGATTATTTTGTACAGACTCATATAACGAGATAGTAGGAAAGACAGTCGGAAGTCAAATTGGTCCCACAGAATTATACAATCAGCATTAGAAAAGCCCGTGGGTCACACAGTAACCAACACCATCCCCCTGACCCCAGCTGTCCTCTGCCTTCTGACTCCCAATCCAAGGCTGGATCAATATTCCACGATTTGCCAAAGACCCACACTGACAGTAATATGTGTGTATAAATTGAAGGGATTTAAAAATTCATTTTTCTTTATTGAAATGTACAGATTATTTATTTGTCATATCTAGAAGAAGCAAAAAATTCACTAAATTCATGCTTATCATTCATTGGACATATTTCAGTGTGCCACATAGAGCCTATCAACACTGCCTTTTTTGCAGAGTGCACCGGGGATTGAACTCAAGGGCACTCAGCCATTGAGCCACATCCCCAGCCCTATTTTGTATTTTTTTATTGAGAGACAGAGTCTCACTGAGTTGCTTAGCACCTCGCTTTTTGCTGAGGCTGGCTTTGACCTTGCAATCCTCCTGCCTCAGCCTCCTGAGCCACTGGGATTACAGGCGTGCACCATCACGTCCTGTTCAATACCTTCTTGATGTACATTTTTACTGAACAGATTGCCAAGGAGAGGCAGAACAGTGTAAGGAAGAGCTGACAGTTGATAAGCTGGCTATGAGCTGAGACAGGAAAACGAAAAAGGTATAAATCAATACAAAAAGTTTAAGCATTGCCACTTAGAGGTAGAAGACTCATATCCTGACAGCTGTTTACCAGGAAGGGGAAAAAGTCTTTTTTATCTGGACCTTAAGTTCATCAGCACAGGTACCATGGAGGAGAGCTCATCTTCATTTTCCTGATCACACCTAGAAAAGTGTTTTGCCCAATAGACACTGAAACTATCAAAAATGAATTTTTAAATATGTAATAAAGATAAATTTTCCAGAATCAGAAAAAGATGAAAGATTTTAAGTTGAAAAGGAAAAATAGGGGTGGAGATTATATCCGGACCTATTTTAATAATATTAATAACATCAAACAAAAAACTCTGAAATTTCTGAAGGAAAAGTACAAATCATACATGAGGAAACAGAACCAGATGACCCCTGAGTTTTCATGAGCAACACTGATGTGAGAAAGTAATGAAATGACATTTTTAGAGAGTTGAAACAAAAGAATTTAGAATCCAAAATTTAATTCTAACCAACCTAGCATTCAAATATGAAGGCATGTTAAAAATATAATGTTTTAGAAGTTTTTTCTTTCAAAGGCACAGAGAAAAGGCATCAAATACTGCGATAAAAATTTTCATTATCAAAAAAATAATGAAGAGTTATGAAAAAAGAAATGTAATTATACTAATCCATGGCTTATCTTGAGTTTAAAAATGCAGACAATATCAATATGGTAGGCGTGGATGAGGGGTCCAAGGGATCTGAGAGATTTCTTCATTCTTATTTTATGTAGGTTGATATAGATGTCAACTTTTAAAAATATAATAAAGGGTTTTTTTAATCACAAAGGTGGGGAGCACTGAAATAATCTGCTAAAATGGCAGGAACAAATCCCAGTCAGCACATCAATAATTCAAGTAAAAATAAATGGATAAAATTCACCCAAAGAAAGACAAAATTGAATTTTATTTTATAAATCCATGCATACATGTTTACAAAAGACACACTAAGCCATAAGGTTGAACATAAAATGATGGAGAAAATATAAGATAAATGCTAACTAAAAGAAAGACACTTTAGCTAATCCTTCTCTTTCTCTCTCTCTCTCTTTCTCTTTCTCTCTCTCTCTCCCTCTCCTATATTAACAAAGTAAAATACATTTTAAGATGTGAAACATAGCCGGGCGCAGTGGCTCACGCTTGTAATCCCAGCACTTAGGGAGGCTGAGACAGGAGAATCGCGAGTTCAAAGCCAGCCTCAGCAACAGCAAGGCGCTAAGCAACTCAGTGAGACCCTGTCTCTACATAAAACACAAAACAGGGCTGGGGATGTGGCTCAGTGGTCTAGTGCCCCTGAGTTCAATCCCTGGTACAAAAAAAAAAAAAAAAGATGTGAAACATTATTGAGGATGGAGTGGGCCACTATGTAGTGATTAAGCCGTCCATTCATACATACCCAGGACATTAATTTCAATTAATTTGGAAGCTACAACAACTTTTATATATTTTTTCTACTTAATAAAGTGGGCTCAACATATGTGAAGCAAGGTATAAAAAAGAAAGTTGACGAATTCCTTATCACATTTGAAGATTTCAACACATTTCTCGACTCTAATTTCTGCTTTTTCAGACAACACTATGTATTCTATTTCTTATTAACATTTTCTAATTACAAAAAGACAAAGTTTCACATTCCCCACTTTGTCAGCAAGGATTTTATGAAGATATTTATAAAAGTTTTGAGAGGGATTAAGGCCATACCAACCAAGACCAGGCAATATCATCTGGGATTGGCCACAGGCCAGAAGTCCTGCCAAGTAGAACCAGCTAACTACTAGCCTGAACCCCACATGCTATGTCCTTGCCCTGTCTATCTCTGGCCTCAAAGTCACAAAAAGAGCATGGCATCTTCAGACTAAGATTTGGTCTTTTGGAAGCCCTTCAAACTTTTATCTTATTTATTATAAGATAAATTTCTCAATTTTGATCATTTTTAATTGTGTAATTCAATGGCATAAAGTATATTTATATTGTGGTGTATCCATCAACACCATCTATCTCCAGAATTTCTTTTTTTGTCCCAACTGACACTTACTCATGAAACAACTCTCTATCCAGCTTCTGGTAACCACCCATCTACTTTCTTTCTCTATGCATTGGACTATTCTAGGTATCTCATCTGAATAGTATCATATAATATTTGTCCTTTGGGGCTGGGCTTATTTCATTCAGCCTGATGTTTTCAAGGTTGATTGAAACTAGAGCACATATCAGAATTTCAATTTTGACTAATAGTCACAGTGTGCATACACCACACTGTGCTTATGTTTTTATCTATTAATATGCATGTATGTTATTTGTAGCTTTCAACTGTTGTGAATAATGCTGCTATGAATGATATGTACATATATCTGTTCAAGTCCCTGCTTTCAATTCTTTGGGATATATATACAGATTGGGACTGCCAAATTATATGCTAATCCTGTTAATTTTTTAAGAAACTGCTAGACTATTTTCCATAGGGCTGCACCATTTTGAATTCCCACTAGCAAGGCAAAATGGTTCCATTTTGTCCACACTCATGGCATCTTTAAAGTCTTTGTGAAAATTACTTATTACCTGGCAACTCCTGAGGGAAGAGAGAGTGTCTTCCTTATGTCCATCATTTTAGCAATGAACACAGAGCCTCATATAGTTGAAGTGTCAAGTAAAAGTTTTGAGGATAAACATGGATGGATGAATGGATGGATAAAAATACCCATTAAAAATCTCTTCTATGAAATTCCTAAAATGCCCCTGCAGTGGAGTTTCTCCATTCTTTGTATTCCCATAAGAATTTGAATTTTTCTTAAACCATGTCATACATTTTCTAGTCTACTAAAAAAGTAATTTTTTTCCATAAAGATTGTGAGTTTCTTAAATGGAAAATCTATGGATAGGCTCTTCTTGATCTATTCGCATCTTTCCCAGTCTTTAAAACCTAACTCCTCTAAATAACTTTCTTAACTATTGCAGTTCAGAGAAGTTTCACTGAGTATTATTTCCTCCCTGTTTGGTCTGAATGATTACAGCCTCAATGATTACTCAATAACTCAATGAATCAAATACTAAAGGAATGAATGAGCAAATAATAACCCACTTAGCAAATACTATTCTCTAATTTGACTCAAGTTGCTGACTACCCACTATATGATAAATACTTAGGTATATGAGAAGAATAAGACAATATCTGTCCTTGAGAAAAACATGTAATATTTATTTATTTCAACTATAAAAGACTTAAATACTTAGGAATATGAGAAGAATAAGACAGTATCTGTCCTTGAGAAAAACATGTAATATTTATTTATTTCAACTATAAAAGACTCTATAGGTAACCATGAGAATGCCATGAAAGTGGTCAGTGTCCCAGATAAAGGGATAATATGCAAGGCGTATAATAGGTTTCACACAGAAGATATTTTTTGAGCTGAATCATAAAAAATAGAGTTTTCTAAATACACACAGCAGAAGCTTTGTATTCCAGGAAACAGGAATAGCAAGAGCAAAGTATGGAATTATAAAATAGGCTGACCTTTCTAAAAACCTACACATGGGGCAGCCTTGCTGAAGTAAACAGGTGGCCGACTTCGATTCACCCATTCAGATGGGTGAACACACACCAGTATTCCTGTCACATGACTCATTGCGACCACCGAACATTCCATGTCTGCCCCTGCCTTTGTTTTCAGTGATCCCCACTTTTCTACTTAGAATGTGTCACCTCTTCCCTGTTCTGGATCCATGAATATCCAGTTTTGTTCCGAAGGGACTTAGATACAGCTGGACAAGTCAATTACTCACTCAGGATAGAGAGTGAGTGTGGAGAAAAAGAGGAAGACAAAAGTCCAAAGAGATTCTGTACATGGTGGAGCATCCTCTGGTGTGCCCCAGCTTTTAATGATCAGTGTTACCACTAGACATTCATCCTATCCTGGTGAGAAGAGATGAAGATTAAAGATGGTAGACTGAGAATACACACTACCCTCATTTAAAAACCCCAGTAATACACCAATAACTGACAGTTGTTTTCAAAGACAAAGAAAATTGGTATAAAAGACAATTGCAACAAAATTTTGAAAGCTGGAAAGCAGAAGGACCAGTAGCTTACTGACCTGACCAGCTCAAGGAAGCTATATCCTAAACCAGTGAAGGGGAAAGCTTCCAATAACAAAGAAATCTCAAAGGCTCCAGAATTTGTGGCTCCATGTACCTCTAGATGGGTGAAGTGAAAAGTAGGATGATGCACTGAAATTTTACTCAAAGCTATAAAACCTTCAATTTCTTCCCTCACCCCAGCAGAAGAATTAAGACTTATTCTCTGTTGATTGCAAACCAGAGACTCTCTTGGCACATGAAGAGAGGCATAGTTAAGAGCACATGAAAGCTGAACCCCACTCCCAGCCCTGCCACCACCAGCCACTCCCCCTCTCAACTTCAGAAGATAAAACCAAGCGTGCAAAGCTCGGCACTAATTTAGAAGAGGCTCCTCTGGGCTGAGCAGTCCAAGAATAAACCTAGAGGCCCTGACAAGGACTTCTGCAACACGGAGTGCTACAGGGTCACCCTGAGAACAGCTCAAGTCCACAGCCACACATTCCCCATCAGCAGTTTTGCAGTCACCACTGTCTTGAACATCTCAGTTTTCACAGACCCTTCATATCGTAATCAGCAATAGACTACTCTTGCTGTTTTAACCAGATTTATGAAACACAGAAACATTGAAGCCATTAACCAGCCAGTGTGTCAGTGTGGTGACATCAGTGGATAGGAGCCACCTTGCCACTTGAAGTCATAATTAAGACCTTCTGCATCTTGATGAGAATATGGGCTGAGAGGTCACAGAACTTTAGAAGTTGTGCCTTTGTGCAATCTCTAAAACAAGACTGAATCTTTGAGGATATACCTAGTAACTTGTAAAGCAACTGCTAATGATTAGAAAGGTGGCAGGTGGAGGCATCTACCCTCCAGTTGCCCCCTCATCACAGTCAGTGCCTATGATGGGCCTCTGCTGATTCCTTTGAGCCTATTGACGGCTGGCTCTCAAGTGCCTGTGTCTCTATCTGATGTATATAGTCAGCTGTCTCCTAGTGTGACCATGCCTGTCACTACTGGGTCCTGTGTGTAGCTTCATGGCAAGGTGTTTGCCTGATGACCCTTTGGTGATTAGCAACAATGCATTTCTCCTTTTATACTTTCCAAGAATTCTAATGGACCATCAAGTCCCAAATCAGGACCATTGGAACGTTCTTAAATGAGTTATCTTTAATCTTCCTCCATTTCCAGGAAGGGCAGGTAAGGCAGACAGGAGAATAGGTAAGGTTACCTCCGCTCTTCCTTAGCCCACTTCACCCCCAATTGCTCTTGAGTGTGCGTAGGGTTTTCTCCTCTTCCCTCCTGTTGGCTTTTCCCAAATTACCAACCAGATCAGGGTCATTGATATCCGAAATCAAGGAAGAGGTATTGCACAATGTCTCTGGCTGCAGATCTTTCTCAGAGAGGTTTGGCATGATTGTCAAGGGTACAGAGTGTGGCATAGACCAGAGATACTCTACCCTGAGCTCTGAAAGATCCAAGTTTTGGGATGTGTGTTGTGACACTACAGCAGGCTTAGGGGCAAAATGAGATTCACTTGCTTAGCTTCTTGAAACCCCCAAGAAGTGTGGGTTAGCAGGTAGTTACCCTGGATCCTGCTGGATGTCAGATGATTGAGTGGACTTGGGCAAGTCCCATCCTCCTTAGATTTCCATTTCCTCACCTGTGGCACAGGGGAATCTCTAAGTCTCCCATTCTTTAGCATTCTGTGATTCTAAGAAAAGTCCTTGAGAAAACTGAGACCTACGTGTCAAATGGCCACCAGGAAGGCAGGCCAGAAGGTGTTTGCCTGATGACCCTTTGGTAATTAGCAACAATGCATTTCTCCTTTTATACTTTCCAAGAATTCTAATGGACCATCAAGTACCAAATCAGGACCACTGGAACATTCTTAAATGAGTTATCTTTAATCTTCCTCCATTCTTAAGTCCTGCTTGTTTCAGCTCAGCTGAAATTTCATCCTACCCTGTGGTTTGCTGAAGAAGTCCACAGTGGTTTTGTCTCCTGGTTTCAATTTAGGGTCCTCTCTCCTCTAATCACCAGATGCCAGTATGTTTTCTAATAATTCCTGTTTTGCCAGTTTCTGAGTTAACAAACTTCCTCTGCCGCTGGGCCTGCAGCTCTGGCCTGGCACTGGTAGCTGAGGAGCTTCAGTTGTACTTATGCGCCATCTTTCTAAGCCACCAATAAAGCCAAACCAACAATTAGCTTCATGTAAATAAAAAGCCACAGCCTTTCCTTCTCCTGTTCTGGAGGCATCCTGAGCTTGTCCTGGCAATACGTCTGGGTGTCTGGTTGGTTTAATTTCTTGTACATTGTTGCACCAAGTATTCTAACTAGGGCTCCTTGAAGAGGGTCCCTGTGAGTCTTATGGGATAGGCAGGGTCTCTATGGGAGCCACTGCCCCTGTGCCTCTTGCACTGGGCATTTTGTGGCTGTGTGGTTCCCTCTAGCTCAGCACGTTGCTACCAGCCTTCATGCTGGAGAGATCTGTATAGCATTTGCACTGCAGACTTTGCCTGTGAATGCAGTTTGCTGCTGGGACCTCCAGCTCAGTTCCATCTCTGCCCTCTGAGGGAAACACACTTTTTTTGTTGTTGTTTATATGTTTGTTGTTTGTTTTAGGAAATGCAAATATCTAGGCTATTTTGTAGCCCTGAATTGACCTTTGGCCTTAATTCAATACACTCAGAAACAATGCCCGCGCTATCTAGATTAATCTGATTGTGTCCTCAGAAGCTTCTACTCAGCAATCTGCTTAGCTCCTGAGGGTTAGGAGTTAACTCCTAACACTGCTGGAAGTTGGTGCCTGATTTTTGCTACCACAGGGCATAGCCACACAAAGCAGTAGTCTTTGTTACTGAAGAGACCCTGAGTCACCCAGTACTGGGGCTGTCAGCCCACCTTCAAGTCCCCAGAGCTGAAGGAGGACAAAATATTTTCAACTCATGCCAATATCCATAAAAACTAATACAAGGATTTTATTTGTACAAGATACCATTTTCAGTCCTTAGAGGAAAAAAAAAAAGACAGTTACAAGAGAAGCAGGAAATGCAGTATCTCAGTTGGGGACCCTGGAAGCAGATGCCGAGGAGTTTGGAGGGCAAGATGTTTACTGAAGAACAACGATTTTGAATCAAAGGAGGCAGGCTGGCCAGATGAAGAAGGTGAAATGCAGGCCCACCACCCAGTGTGGGCTTTCTGGGGAGAGTGTTCCTCAGAGTATCTGGCATTGGGATGAAATGGTGGGTCCCCATGTCCTTCTTGCCTTGCAGAGACACCTGATGCAGGCTGTCCCCAGAAGTATATGACCTTGTACGAGGCAGTTCTCTGTAACCACAGCAGCCCTGGAAGTGGCAGGAGATTGTCCACTGGCCTCATTTGTGTAAATGCTGGAGCAGCAAGTCCTTTCCTGAAGGATCTAGGGTCACATCTCCATGTCTACCTCTGCTACGGATGTGAAAAAAAGCTAACGAACAGCACCATGGGAGTCGTGGCCCCTGATCTTGATTCCATGAAAGCCTCTATCGGATGAGGTGCTGCAAATCTTCCTTCTCCCTCAGACTGATGTGGGAGACAGGCCAGAATAATGTACCCTTGCCAGATTGTGCCTCTATAGGCACCTCGCATCTGTAAGCATGGTAACCTGAAGGCTGCTCAGCCAATCCCTTGGGCCTCTGGCCAGCACCAGGACAAGGAACTTGGAGCATTTCCTCTCAACACAGTGCTGGGTGAATCTCTTAGTTCAGCTCAAATCTCTTTGTATCTCAGTCAATATGGCGGTGGTACTATAAAGAAGAAAACTTCTCCACTTTCATTAGATGTGACTCTTGTAAAATGCAGTTGGTAATGAGCACGTTTTCAATATCTACAAGTAGGCATTGTGTGATAGGAAATGGATGACATTTGCTTTCCTTAGACTTCTGCGAAAGTGTTTATTTTTACAAAGAGAGTCCGTCAAACTGCAAATTAGCATGCACACAGCCTTTCCTGTTCCCTCCTCCCATCTGGCTTACCCGCTGAAATTACGCTTCCTCTCAGCTTGCCCAAACTGTTAGCACACAATTCAGCTCCCATTTGCTTGGTGTCAGTTTAATATTGCATTAATTAGACAATTAGAGAGGGGCCAAAGAAGATTCTAGCTAGAGTACCTTAAGTGGGAGTCAAGTTGATTAGAAATGGCTCTTTTTCATTTTAAAATAGTTTGTTTGGTTTTGCCTTAGCACAGAAATTTTAGTTGATTAAAGTCTTAGAAATTGCTAAGACCTTAAAGGCCAGACCTTAAAGGCCAGACCTTTCCCCAGCAATTTCTCTAAAAAAACATTTTGTCCTGAGAATTGACTCAATGAGATTACAGTATTTCCAAGGAATCAGAACTCCAAGAAAAGTATCTGACCCCTCCCCGCCATTACTTTGCCCCACCTCAAAGTGAAGAATCACTCCTAGCTTTGTTTATAACAGGCAGACAAACAGAGGAAAAGTGAAAAATTCAGTCTGATGACTGAAACGGCAGCTCTGGGCTCCCACTTGACAACGTAGGATTGGGTGGGGGCTCTGGTGACAGAGAACAGCGTTCAGGACACCAGTGGCCGGCCCTCGCTTTCCGTGTGTGTGAGATGGAGGACGACCAGTTTTCTCTCATCTCTGAATTTCCTTACGTGGGAAAGGTGAGTTTGCTAGTGTCGTAGGATCAACACTGGGATGGACCCTGGAGGTTGGGTTACACTGACATGGGGTATTCAGATGAATCTGAGCAATAGGAAAATGACATGGAACTTTATAAAAACAGGCTTAAGCAAAAAAGCCTTGTCTCCCTGTTTCTATTCAAATACTTGGCAACCTGGGGACCATTATATTTAGTAATGATAATTAAACTATTCCATGTGTTCTGGTGCTCGCACAATATCATGAAATATTCACTCTGGAACAGATCTTAAGGCTAATCTACTCTAATAGCTTCATTTTAGAAATGCTCAAAGGTTTTAAGGGACTTAGAAGCACACGTGTAGAATGTTAGGACACCAGCCCAGGCCCCTGGCTCTCCAGCCAGTGCTCTGGCCCCTGGGCCAGACCTTTCCCCAGCAATTTCTCTAAAAAAAACATTTTGTCCTGAGAATTTATTCCCAAAGCTGCCATGAGATTACCTAAGGTGAATGTATATCAGATCAAAGCATCTCTTGGGCTAGCCTGGGGCCTATTCCCTGGTCATGCCTGCCTCAGTCTCTCTCCCAGTAGATTCTTGGCCTTCTCTGGCTTGTTCTCCAGCCCTTTAGTATATTAAGATCTTAAAAATAAACATTGCAGAATCCAAGGGAATTTGCAAGTCCTAGGTTTCCGACTAAGTAAGCTGAGCTGAGAGCTTTGCCAGTGAAGACTGATCTCAGTCCTCTATCTTAATACTAGACCATCACCCTGCCTTAGTCTGGAATGTGGTCAGACACACATGCTCCATGGCCAGGGAATGGGCTCCTGGTGGCCCTGGGGCAGAGATAGTGTCTACAATGGAAACCACGATCATTCATGTAGAGTCGGGGAAGCGTGACCAGCTCTTATCCAAAGGTCCCTGGTGGGGACAAGACCCCTGCTTTCCCACTTATAATTTTCACACTAAAACAGAGAACATCAGCTCTTCCCTTTTCCTGTTCTGGAAATGCTAATGATATAAAAACATGGTATATGAAATATTTCATTCAGTCCAAAAGCAGGAGTGTGATGAGTCTGGTTGGAATAAATGAATAAATGAATGAATTCTCTAAAAGTGCAGTAAACCAGCCATCATTATTTATAAATTGAAAGGGGCAAACTCAGGACCAGGAATGCATCAAATGAAACTGTGTTGTTCCTCATTCTAATATTCTGCATTTTAATCTAGAATTCAGAAGAGGAGCTCGCCAGACACTGCAGACAAAGGGAGTTTGGGAAATGATATATATTAGTCATTTGATGCTTTCTACTACCTTGCAGTGGACCTTGTAAAGATCTTCAAGAGCCCTAGGAGGTGTGCATTTTGCTGCTCTCAGCTAGATACTTACTGTTGTCATCAGACCAAACTATAGGAGTCAGGAGCACTGGTGTGCCACACCTGGCCAGGCAGCCCTTCTCTGAGTGTCTTGCATTCCAAACGTGGGGCAGGAGTGCTGGAGCACAGGATGCTGGTCTGAGAGTCCTGAAAATCCTGCTGGTCAATGACCCCTGACTGTTGGTGAGCTGCTCACTGCCTCTCCCCACCACCTACCATCTTGTACGTCCTGAAGAGTGGCTGTACTTTCTCTCTCTAGCCCCTAGTGCATCCTACACTGTGCTGCTTGTGCTCTGTCCCTTCCCCATCCCCACCCTCCCCTTGCTTACCAGTGGCCAGTAGCTAGCCACAGCCTGTCTGAGGACATCTCCACCCCAGGGACCCCACCTTCTCCCTCTGCTCTCTCTTCTTCTCTGCCTCCCACCCATTCTTCTTTCCTCCTTTTCTTTCTTTCTTATGGGAGCCTGTGGGCTGTTGTCTCTCAAAGTGTGCCCTGCCCAGAACCAGAGTCATTGCTATCCCTTTGCACCCTTGAGCACCAGCCCTGACCCTGGAATGGCTTCATGGAGCTTGTTGCCCTTAACTCTAGGCAAGTGTCATTCTGTAATATATAAAT
Source organism: Geosciurus inauris (assembly GCA_004024805.1). NCBI lineage: Eukaryota > Metazoa > Chordata > Mammalia > Rodentia > Sciuridae > Geosciurus > Geosciurus inauris. The sequence continues at coordinate 35,387 of PVHX01001408.1, read as the reverse complement.
CCCATTTCTCAAGTCACACTGCTCACGTCATGGCTCTTTGCCTCCCGAAGAGTGCTGAACAATATGCAGAATCCCTCTGTCCTGAGGGTCAGGAGCCTTGGCTTATGGCCCGACTCTGCCACCAGCTCCTTGAAGGACACTGAGCAAGTCACTTTCCCTTTCTGGGCTTGGAAGTCATAAGCTATAAAATGAAGAGGCGAGACTAAAGGGTTACACTCTGGGATGCTGAGATGGGGGAGCAACCCGCATTCCTGGGGAGTGACACAATCCCAAACAGGGAGATCAAGGGCTCCACTGGGGGAGGGGGAGGCCTCAACCAGGAGCTTGCAGGCCCCCACTGAGGGTCGGTAATTAGCTCCCGCCCACCGCCACCTTTCTCTCCTGTGGGCAAGCACTGTGGGCCCAGAGACCCAGGGAGTCCTCCCAAGACCAGAGGGAGGCCGGGGGAGGGAAGGGAGAGAGCCCACCAGGAACTGTGACATCTGCGTTGAACTTTCTGTTAGACAGATGCAAAGTTTAAACATTTTAACAAAAAGCAGTCCACTCCGCGCTCTCCCGGCACCAGTGTGAGAACCGCACTGTGTGGATACCTCTTAAAGTATTTGATGAGAGACTAAAAGGCTGACAGCCTAACACTTCACTTCCTTCCAATTAGGAGCCTTTAACATCAAAGGCCCAGGCCCCACTCAGCCGGGCTTACTTGAATGAATTAGGGAAGAGAATGCGTCCAGGGGTTGCTGGTTCTCTCCCTCACAGAGACTGGGGCTCCAGGGGCTTTAATAAGACGTTTGAGGTCAGAAGGGTCAGGTCTCTGACTGGGAGCACCGGGAAACTGCCAGAGTGTTTCAATATGTGTGGTGTTTGTCATGCAATCAGGCCAGCCAAAGCCTCCCCTTGTGGGGCCCGTCTGTGGGGACCCTTCCGGAGACAGAGCACTCAGGCTGGCGGGGGCCCCTAGGTCCCACCCTGGTGAATGTTGGAGGCCTGGGTGCACAGGAGTCAGGTCCGTCAGTCCAGCCTGAGAGCTGGGTGGCCAGGTACCCAGGAGCAGCCAGATGAGGGTCAGTGCAGAGGTTGGCTTCCAAGGTCTATCTTGGGACACCATGGCTGTGAGGATGGAAATGTAAGAGTGATTCTTAGCCCCTGAGCTGGACCTCGGCCTCAGTCAGAGAGAGTGCACCTCCGTAAGCAGGCAGAGCCAGAAGAGAGAAGTGCTTCTTCTGATTTCACTGAAGTGTGTGATTACAAGACACCTGAATCTCCTCTACAGCAGTCCCTGATGATGACTTTCGACTCCTGTTTGTGTCATCCCAAATGGCAACCTGTCCACAATGAGTGACTCTCATTGTTAGAAAGAGCACCCTCCCCTTGAGCCAAGAGACCTTCCTGTGATGCCCACCAACCAAACTTGTTTCTGCTTTATGTATCTGAACAAAGAGGAGGACCTCAGGGATGAGGATCTGGGTTCAAACCAGCTCCATCAGGTCCACTGCTACTCATGTGGGCAGTGATTTCACCCATAAGCTTTGGCAAAATGGAGTGAGCATTGAATATTGAGAGTAAGGACTAATGTTTATACAGTCCCTATCAGAGAATTGGGCTCAAAGTAGGTACTTAATGAAAGGCCCTTACTCTATGACTTGTCATGCCTGAAATTTCCCTTCTATTTAGTGTCCCCCACTCTGACAGCCTCTTCACAGCAGAGGGAGACAGAGGGAGACAGAGTGCTTTGCAGGGATGAGGGTGTCCCCGCAGAGGAGAACTGGCCTCTGGCATCAGAGGAAGGAAGGAGACTAATGCAGTGAGAGCAAGTGAGGCTAGTTCTGGGAAGTTCAGGTGAAGTCGAGTAAAATGGAGAAGCACTGGTAGGGAGAGGAACAGTAGCAACAGAGCAGAAGTCCACAGTGGACAGTGGGAGTGATTCTTCTCCACCACTGGAAGGGAAGGAGAGGCCATAGAGCTGGAGCAATTCTCTGGGGAAGAGGTCTAAGCAGCCAACTAAGGCCGCGCAAGAGCAGCTACTATGCCCAATAGCTAGGCAGGCCATGAACATAAGGCCACTGTGAATCTTTAGTGAAACAAAGAAGTAGGTCTTGTTTTCCCATTGGATGGAGGTGGACACCGAGAGGAAGGAAGTTTCAGGGACTTGTCCCAGTCACAGTAACGAGTACAACTCCCTAGAACCTACCTTTTCCAACATCGGAGTTAGATTTGTGAAATGGTTCATGGTCTTGCCAAAAAGAGGAGATCAATGCAG